>JASKMD010000028.1:1253477-1385977 GCA_030144725.1 Haematococcus lacustris | reverse complement strand
GCCAGCAGTGGCGGCAAAATCAAGGAGCAACAGCTGCTGTTTGAAAACACTGACAGGTTCCAGCAGGTGAGAGGTGGCAGCTGGCAATCCAATAACGGTTCAGCACTAGGTGTGCTAGGGATATGCAGCAGGGTTGCTTTGGCTTGATTAACCAGGCTCCTGGGCGATGTGTTTATGCCACGCTCCTGATGCTGCTAGTGGTGTAATGGTGTTTATGTTGCAATGGAGCCCAAAGCAGTGTGTCGGTCTGACCCGCCTGTCTTGCCGCCTGCAGGTGCTGCTGCCCATGATGCGCAGCGGCTCCTTCCCCAAAGAGGTATCGCTGGTGGACATCTGCATGCCAAGTGAGTGATGCGCTGAACACTGCCTGTGGTGGTGGGTGCTGGCTGCTGCCTGCGATGCATCAACTGCCAACACCTGTCCGCCTGAAGTGGTAATGGGTTGCTCGAGATGCTGCTTGCAGTACTGTCATCTGTGCAGTCTGTGAGATGTGTGTTGCAGCTGGAAACAGCTTTACCAAGCTGCCTGTGGTACACTCAGTGCCAGCACCTGTCCACTTGCTTGCCTATATGTGGTTGTGCATGCAGGCTATGAGGTGTTGGCATGGGAGGTGGAAGTCAGTGACCTGGTGCTGCTGCTCAACGGCATGGCAGCGTCAGGGTGGGGCGGCGCCTCCCTCATGTATGACCGGGTCATGATGGCCAGCCTGAGCGCGATGCCCAGGTGAGCAGGCACGGCAGCAATGTCTTAACCCACCCTACCTACTTTGTGATGTGATGTGATGTGATGTGATGTGATGTGATGTGATGTGATGTGATGTGATGTGATGTGATGTGATGTGATGTGATGTGATGTGATGTGATGTGATGTGATGTGATGTGATGTGATGTGATGTGATGTGATGTGATGTGATGTGATGTGATGTGATGTGATGTGATGTGATGTGATGTGATGTGATGTGATGTGATGTGATGTGATGTGATGTGATGTGATGTGATGTGATGTGATGTGATGTGATGTGATGTGATGTGATGTGATGTGATGTGATGTGATGTGATGTGATGTGATGTGATGTGATGTGATGTGATGTGATGTGATGTGATGTGATGTGATGTGATGTGATGTGATGTGATGTGATGTGATGTGATGTGATGTGATGTGATGTGATGTGATGTGATGTGATGTGATGTGATGTGATGTGATGTGATGTGATGTGATGTGATGTGATGTGATGTGATGTGATGTGATGTGATGTGATGTGATGTGATGTGATGTGATGTGATGTGATGTGTGCTGCCATGTTCGCCAACCTTTTTTGTGGCAGGTGCGAGGAGGAGGAGGTGGCCCCATTCATGCGTGCAGTAGCTGGCCTGGCGACTGCGCCCCGCACTGACCTCAAGCTCAGCCGCAGGCCAGGTGTCCTGTACGACACTGTGGGCAGCTTGAGACCTCCCAGACCCCAGGTGGGCTCAGTAAGCCATGTGTAGCCAACTCACCTCACTTCCTTACCAAGCCTGGCACCTCAGCACATTTTGCCATGAGGGATACTTGAAGGACCTAGTTAAGTTTAGGTGATGACGCCTGGCCCCTGTGGAAACAAGAAAGTCTGCAAGCTTTAGTCACGAAACTACTGCCTGCAGCTCAAAAGGTGTTTTGCTCGGCTGGCTTGCAGGACTGGCTGGAGGCTGTTCAAGCACAGGTGCAGCCCTGGCTGCCACACATGGACACCCTGAGCGCTGAGGACCGCTCCTGGCTGCTGAGCTGCTTGGCCCTGGACCTGCAGGCACAGCTGCCAGACGCATTCCTGTATCAAATGCTGGCACCACTGGCTGCCCACGCCAACAACGCAACACTCCAAGAATGCAGGTGGGGTGGGGTGCGGTGTGTAAAGGGTTTGGGTTTGTAGGGCTGCCAGGCTGGTGCACCCCTACTGTGCAGCCTGGCCTGACCCTCCTGCTGTGTGACCCCTGGCTGCAGTCCCAGCACACTGGTGCGCCTGCTGCAGCTGGTGCAGCACACCAGCAGAGCGCCAGCCTCCCATGCCTGGTCTGACAAGCTCCTGGCAGCAGTGGAGCTCAGGCTGGTCCTCAAGCCACCTGAGGACATAGCTGGTGAAGCCAAGCTCAGCCGGTGCATTGCCACCGCACTGGACTGCCTGCCAGCTTTCACCAGCACTGGACTGCGGCTGCTCAACCCAGCACATGGCCAGACACAGTTTGGGGAGGGGTCAGATCCACCAGCAGCAGCTCCAGAGGAGGTGGACCAGGCAAGGGGTAGTGTGGGGCAGGGGCAGGAGGCGGACATCTGCAGCGCTGCCCGTCGTCTGGGTCTGGGTCTGGCCCTTGCCTGCCTCAAGCGCCGCCATGTGAAGCACCTGGTGCTGGTGCCGGACCTGCTGGCCAAGACAGTCTTTGCAATGAGGCAGCTGGAAGTAAAGCCGCTACAAAAATGGCTCAAGGTGAGGGCCTGGCTACAACGAGGAGCCAAAGAGCAGGGGCCGAAGTTTGGGACATACTGCCATGCTGCAGCGACACAACACAGCACGCACACCTTCGCTGGTCTATGTAGAAGATACCTGCTGGTCGGCTGGTACTTCATGGGCCGGGCCTTCATGGCCTGCTGATGGAGGGTACTGAGGGTAGAGGATATTCTCTAAGGTAGAGGTTACTCTCTAAGGTAGAGGGTAGACGGCAGATGTACAGTGTTGCCCACATACATGCAGCGAGCCCACATTGCACTCACACACCGCACCTGCGCTTACACGCACATCTGTGCTGGCTGGCTGAGCTGGTTAATGTAGAAATTCTTTGAGATGCTGTTGGTCGCTGCGGGGCTCACCATGCAGGAGTTTGAGCAGGTGGCCACCAGCCTGGTGCCATCCATGTCCGCCCCGCTGCTAGCGCGCTGCCTTGTGTCGCTCCACCTGCTGGGCCACACGCCCAGCCTGCTGCTGGTGGACATGGCAGCCAAGGTGCTGAGGCAGAGCCTGGAAGGCATGGCGGCAGCCCACCCGGTGGACCTGGCGCTGGGCCTGGCGGGCTTGTATGCTGCCCTGGCTGACCCACAGCGTGCTCACCAGGACAGTGCAGGCCAGCAGGCTGAGAGCATTGCACAGACAGCACGGCTGCTAGCAAAGGCGTGGCTCCCCTGCCACAAGACCAAGCCGGACCTCCTGCTGGCGCTGCCCAGGGCGGAGCTGCTGCTGGTGTCTCAGGCGCTGCAGGCAATGCTCTGCAGCCCCAACGCTGTAAAGCAAGGGTCCAGCCAGGTGCTTATGGCCATGGCAGATGGCAGTGTGGGGCTAGCTAGAAGCCAGGCCTTGGCTGCTCTCACACCAGAGAGTGTGTGGTTAGTGCGCTGGGCGCAGGCAATGGATGTGCAACAGTCAGCACAGGCACCACCAGATGTGAGGAAGAGCCCTGACAGCCAGACCAGCAGTAATGCAGCCAGCAAGGTAGAGGTGGCCTTGCGGTTGATAACCCATGATGCAAGCAGCAGTGAGGAGGAAGGGGAGGTGGATGAGGGTAGTAGTGTTCCTTCCCTAGGTGCAGGTGCAGCAGGTGGTGTTGAGCACCTCTCCCCTCCCAGCGCTGTTCAGGTGGCTCACGTGGCACTAGAGACAGCCATCACTGTGGCTCCCCTGAGCCTGGGGCTGAATGTGGTCTGGCCCAAGCCCCTGGTTGCCCTTGTGAAGGGCAGCTTGGGTGTGCTGGCGGCACAGCTGGAGCAGGGCAAGGTGCTGGATGCAGACATGGCTGCTGTGGAGCAGTACGTGCGCTCACTGGCTCAGCCGCTGGGAGGGGAGCTGCCAATTAGCTTAAGAGAGGCGTATATAAGCAGGGCCATGAAGGTGAGGAGAGGTGTAGGGAAGGCAGTGGTATATCGGGTGCTGTATGCCAGCGTTAATTCTTTTGCGTGTGTTCTTGATCTAAGGCTGACTTTCGTCACCAGTCGGGCCCTTGCGTTGGCTGGCCTCTTCTCATTTCTATCAGAGAAATGTATCCTTCACATAAATAATACAATACGCCTTGTTGGTGATTTCACCAACTTACTTCGTCTTCTGAAAACAATATCACTGGTATGCGCCCCTGCTAGGCAACATGCTTGCATGCTTTTACCGTTGGACTATCACACCATTGCACTGCTTGTGTTGCTGGCAGGACCTTGGAAGTGCTGTAATGGCATTGGAGTTCGTGATGAACATGCGCTTGGTGCTGCAAGCCAGGACGCTGAGGCAACAGATCACCGACCTGGCTCAGAAGCTAGCTGGGACCTCCAGCCTCAACGCAGGTTGGTGCAGGTTCAAACCCCGCTGTACTCCATAGCTGTGGAGTAGGCATGAGTACGTCATTACCAACAAAGACTTGACAGGGCATTGCGACAGTAATACCTCCAGTCATAACGCAGGTTGGTGCAAGCGCTATCGCACCTTGCGTTATCCAAAGTGACCTCCGACCTGCGTTTCGTAGTAGATCTGACGTCTGCAGGGTCAAATTAGCATCAGGCCATCACGTATGCGATTGTAAGAGAGTACCGGCGCGGTCGACCCCTTGCCCCTAGCCATTCAACCTCCCATAATGAGAAAATAAGGACGCCTATATTTTTCCCTATACCTCAGATATTCCAAGATAAAGAATATGAACCTGAGCTGCCGTTAATAGTTGAGGAGGGGTAGAAAGCAGGGCACTGTGACTAGACAGGGCACTGTGTCTGCAGCACTTTCCACTCTGTCCATGACCTTGCCCAGCTGTTGGCATGTGTGTTTGCACCGCGTCACTGTCAAACAGTTCATGTCAACGGCTTCCCCGACGTTGTGCCTCGGACACCTTGCCACCGGTCAGGGCTGATGCTCATCAGCTTTTGCGCTGCAGCCGTGGCATACACAGCGGCAAAATATGTCGCCATCAATGCCATGCTCTATGGCTGCTGATGGCAGTTCAAAATCCCTTCAGTGGCACTCCCTGGGTGCACATTGCGTGCTGCCTGCAGGTGGCCGCTGAGCCACCGTGGCAAGGCTGTGACACTCCTTAGGTGTGTGTCGCCATGTGCCCTGCAGGGGGCCTGCACCAGCTGGCTGCACTGGTCACCTACCTGCCCCTGGTCAGGGTGCAAGATGAGCCATTCAACCCGGCCTGGTGCTGGCACGAGGTCAAGCTGCAGCTGCAACTGGTTGTCCTCCAGTGCTTGCAGGGTCTCACCCTCCCCTACACCATTGTCAGTGGAGCACCAGGCGAGCATGGATCTGCCCAGGCTGCCACCCTGGACCTGCCCACCTGCCTGGCCCTGTGCACTTGCGCAGCCTTTGTTACATCTAAACCCTCATCTCAATCCGGCGTCCTGCAGCTGCCACCCAGGGCTACCCTGGCCCTACACCATGCCCTGCAGCAGCTAAGGGACTTTGCCTTGACGCCGCATAACGAGAATTCTGACGTGGCAGCTAGCATTACTGCTGCCGCTGGCAGTGCTGGCCACAGCGCTGTGCACAAGCAGCTGCAGGCCTTTGGGTGGGCCCATGCCCTGACCCTGACCCTGCCAGCTAACCCAGCTTGTGCCAGCCAAGAGCAGCACCAGGCAGCCACACAAGATGTTCTGCTGCATCTTCCCAGCAGTGCAGGCTGTGTGGCCTGGCCTGGCCCCATCCCTGGCAAGCAGCTGGCTGCAGTCCTGGACTTGCAGCAGCTGGCTAAACTGCAAGCAGCTAGCAACACTGACCACCAAGCTGAGCTCTTCCGGCTGCACCTGCGCTTGGCCCAGGTGTGTGCAGTCAACGTCTGCGTCACACACACAAAAACATGTATAGAGCATGCTTGTAATTGTGCGGCTGGCAGATACAGACAGCTAGGGATGAAGACATACAGAATTGGCAAACATATGGTAGCTGGCAGCTGGGCCATTCTTACGAGGCTACACATATATACATACACAGTTGCATAACACATGATAGCTGGCAGCTGGTCCTGTGCTGCATGCCAAGGAATGCCACTGCTGCCTCTTCTACCCCAGGTTTGCCATGCATGGTATGCTGGTGAAGCCCTCCACGGTCTCCCTCACCAACCCAGGGGGCTACAAGAACCAACGCCCAGCAAGCCCGTTGCCCAGCAGGCGCCACCAGGGCTGTGGTGCATGCAGCTGGCAACAGCGTGCAACCAGGACATAGCATTCAGCGCCAGCCCACAGGTATGTGTGTGCTGTGTTGCTACTCCTGGTCCTGCCCTGTCTAGTAGCTGCCCTGTTTTTGCTTGCTTTGTTTAAGGCAGCATCGGCCCACAATAGCGAGTGACAGCAGTAAGGCAGCTCTGGAGAACCAAAAATGTAGGATCACTGGTGACCAAGCCACCGCCAAACCCAACCATCAGGCTTGTCTGGCCCATAAGTCCGACCACTGCCACCTACTGCCACCCACTGCCTGGATGACCTGATGGCCAGGCGGTGCTGCTTATTGCTCTGCAGGTGCTGGAGCTGCTGTCCTTGTCAGGCGCCCTGGACAAGCTGACCCAGACTCTCAGTGAGGGGCTGCGGGCCACTGGTGGCAGCTTTTATCCATGGCCCCTTGGTGCACGCAGAGCCCCTGACAAGCACAGCAGCAGCAGTGGCACTGTGTCCACCCTCCTGCGCCTGGCCTGGCAGGATGGTGCACTGCACCACTACACAGCCAAGAGGAACACAAAGAGCGCGACTGGCTTCCTACGCATCACAGCCCGCATGCTCCCGCTGCTGGCCCCCACACAGCAGCCAGGCCAGCATCAGGACTGGGCCACTGCCCTGAGCCCCCTGGGCACTGAGCCAGAGGCTGTGCAGGCGCTGAGGTGCCTCATGATGGACCAGGTCATGAGCTGCGCTGTGCAGCTTGCCCTCAGCCTCCAGCAACCTGGCAGTCACAGTGAGCTCAGCGGTACAGCCCAGCGAGGCCAGCAGTGGAGCCTTGGTGCCGTGACTGTCTTGCAGGTGGGTGCATAACACATGGTGGTAGCCACCCCTTGTTGACCTTAACATCTATTGATTTGCACTGCGTTGTTTGACTCATGCACAATCACTGTCTTGCATGGCTGTTCCTGTTCTTGTGTACTGATCTCGTGTTCTACCTGCCTTGCTTTGTTTTCACCTACACATGCTTTGCTGTATGCACTGTCCACACCTAATTGTTGGGAGCTCAGCTGACTAATCTACACATACAGTTGACCAACCTTCTCACCTGTGATTGCTGTAATCATTGTTCCAGCATGAGCCTGTGTCACCTGCTCAGCTGACTGTCTCTTGCATAAACATGCAAGCAGCATGACATGAAAACAATTTTGGTTGCAGGTGCTGGTTGCAATGAGCGGGGTAGGCCTGCTGGCACCTCCACTGCTGCAGCGGCAAGTGCCAGACAACCCCCTCAGCGTGGCGCCTGTCCCACCCGCCGCCACCCAGGCCTCAGCCCCCACCACAGACTACCAGGTCCAGCAGCACCTGGAGGCGGCTGCCAGGGCAGCTGAGCTGGAGGAGGGTGGCAGGGAGCGGGGCAGCGCAGCGCAGCTTGCAGCCTGGCCTCCAGGCCTCAGGGACCAGGTCCAGGCGCAGCTGCTGTGCAGGCAGGCCTGGCCAGCGGGCTGGGTCTCAGTGGTGGACGCCCTGGTGGGACATGTGTGTGCGGACATCACCCTTACGCCTGAGCTCCTGACAGCCCCTCAGCTTGCAGGCATACTGGGGAAGCTGCAGGAAGCAGGCTATGCCCCTGCCCAGGGTGTAGCAAAGGTGGGTAGCTGAAGATGTGCCATGTAGCTGGCTGCAGTTGCTCCATTGCCTCATCAGATTCAATGCACAGCAGCTGTCGTTGCCTTACCAGTCCATGCTGACCCTTCCTTGCGTAAATGTTTAGGTCCCTGTGCTTGTTGGTGAGTTGCTGGTGGGCTGGGCTGAACAGGGGTGGGCTGAACAGGCCTGAGACCCTGCCTCGTATGCCTCTGCCACATGTTCAGAGCAGCTATATTATGTTATACATTCAAGTAAAGCAGCACATGGTTCCATGCAACTTGGGCTGTTCATTCCTTTTTTGTAGGGGGCTCTGAAGGTTAAGTGAATGTGGTTCCTGCATCCACCTCTTTGTTGTTACCGTATTTGAGACCTGCTTGCTGGACGTTGCTGCAGGCCCTCCTTGCCCTTCTGGCTCTGCCCACGGCACCTTGCCTCAGCCTGTCCTTCAAGACCCTGGTAGTGCTGCTGGTGTACGGGGTGATGAGGGAGCCGCACTCCCTGGAGGAGCTGGACCAGGTGCTGGACCAGCAGGCACGCAGGCGGCTGCAGACTGCACATGCTAAGGTGTGTTGTGTAGCCAACATGCAACAAGCTATGACCAACATGTGTCAGCTCAGCCCCACAATATCGTCTGCTGTGCAGCGGGCTTGACCTGCTCATTGTTATGCTCAGGCTGACCCATTCCCGCCATTAATGCAGATCAGAGTGCCTTGCTATGATGTGCTCATACCATCATGTGTAACAAGCGTGTTGGGTCCCCACCTGCCACATCGCTAACCACGATTGATTTGATTAATCGGGAGTTTCCATCACTCGAATATGCTTAAGGCCAATAAGCTGCCAATCTATATCATTCTGACCTAAACTAGATATCCTTACTTTACCCATATCTGAGGTATAGGGAAAAATATAGGCGTCCTTATTTTCTCATAATGGGGGGTTGGATGTCTAGGGGTAAGGGGTCAGGCGCGCCGGTATTCAGAGCTTACAATCGCATGCGTGATGGCCTGATGCTAATTTGACCCTGCAGACGTCAAGGCCTAGCGAGCTGCACGAAATGAAAGAAAAAAATCAATCGCTGCACCATGCCAATGCCAAGCCACACGCAACATGCCTTGACTCGTGCTGGCACATGTCGGGATGGGGGGTGTCTCCCATTGTTAAAGCCCCCAGTAGGAGCGGAGACTGCAGGGTGACTGCCATGGGGTGGGACATGGCTGCTTGTGAGGTGGATGCAGTGGGGAGAAGGAAAGCTCGCCACATGATGGCTGCCACTGGGAGGAGCGTTGCTGCCTGCGGGGTGGTTGCCATAGGACATAGCAACAGCAGCAGAAACACTGGCAGCAGCGGCAACACTGGCAGCAGCAGCAGCAGTGGCAACAGAGGCAACAGCAGCAGCAGTGGCAACAGCGGCAGTGGCAACAATGGCAGCAGCAGCAACAACGGCAACACTGGCGGCAGCAACAGCGGCAGCAGCAGCAACACCGGTAGCAGCGGCAACACTGGCAGCAGCAGCAGCGGTGGCAACAGCAACGGCAACACTGGCAGCAGCAGCACCACTGGCAGCAGCAGCAGCAGCAGCAGCGGTGGCAGTGGCGGCAGCAGCGGCAGCAGGGGCAACACCGGTAGCAGCAACGGCAGCATTGACAACACTAGCAGCAGCGGCAACACTGGCAGCAGCAGCAGCGGTGACAGTGGCAGCAGCGGCGCAGCAGCAGCAACACCGGCAACAGCGGCAGCAGCGGCAACACTGGTAGCAGCGGCAACACTGGCAGCAGCAGCAGCAGCGGTGGCAGTGGCGGCAGCAGCAGGAGCAACACCGGTAGCAGCGGCAGCAGCAACGGCAGCATTGACAACACTAGCAGCAGCGGCAACACTGGCAGCAACAGCAGCAGTAGCTTGAGCGGCAGCAGCAGTATTGGGACCAGCAACAGCAGCAGTCTTAAAGCGGTGCAGTCTGATGTGCTCCATGGTGATGGCACGATGTAGGTTGATGAGCAAGCATCAGCAAGTGGTGGCAGAGCAGTGCACAGGGATGACAGAGAGCGCGGCACTCACTTGGCACATAGATGCACATGGCAGCACACAGCAGCTTGGGCCTTTTGAAGTATGCGTTAAAAATGACAAGCGCGCACGAAAGGGTCTGATGGTAGAGTTGGGATGAACTTCTTTAAAACTGCCAACTGCACGGGCACAGATTACATCTCATGAGCACATGTTGAAATGTTGGGACACATAATAATCATGCAGGGGCATGTATTGCAACAGATCTAGGCTGCTCTTCACTCCCGCTACTGCACTTGCTACCACCGTTCAGTGTTTGCTGCAACACAGCTTGCAATTCTCACCTGCTGGGGTGTTGCGTCCTGGGTCGCTGGGGCAAGACCCCAGCGCTGCTTAAGGGCTGTATATTCAGGGTAATGCCGCTTGCACACTTGCATGTGTCGCTACGTTGACATTGGCAATGGGTTGACGGGGTGATAATGCGGGCTGCTGATGGATGAGGCTCCAAGTACGGTGCGGCTATGGTCAATTAGTTCGCAGGTGCCTTAAATCTGCTATCTCGCTAGCTGTTGCAGGGGGGCCACTTCTCGTTGTTGCGTCGCTGCCGCATGTGATAGCTGAAGCTGACTTGCGGCCACCTGACAATCGAGCAGCTTGCATTTTCCAATGTGGCTGCCTGGCTGTGCGGCTGTAGGGCTGTGCGGTTGTCAGGCTGTGTGGCAGTCCCTGTCGACTAGACTTCTTGACTTCTTTTTGAACCGGTCACACGTCAGTGTCCGCGCAAGCCGTGCAAGCCGCGCAATTGTGCAAGTCAGTCAGATAGAATCAAGCCCCAAATGGTGTCCGGAAAGGCAAGTTGAGGCTGTCGAATGATTCACAGCAGCGAAGTGCGCTTATGCATTTTTTCGAGCGGCAGGACACACGTCAGTGTCCGCGCAAGCCGTGCAAGCCGCTCAAGCTGTGTAAGCCGCGAGGGTTGGAAAAGGCTGACCAGGCTGTCGATAAGTGTCGACCGGCAAAGCATAATGGTCGAGCGGCAACACATAATGGTCGAGCGGCAAGTGCACTTTTTGATAATGGTCGAGCGGCAAAGTGCACTTTTTGATAATGCTCGTGCGGCAAATGACAGCGTTGGTCCAGCAACTGCGTTGCGAATGCGTTGATCGTAGTGCTGGTCAACGTGGGACGGGTATACTGCTACTACTATTGCTACCTCTACGTTGCTCAAGCGACTCTACGCGATAGCTTAGCGGACGTGCTACCTGGCTGGCATGTATACGTATAACTGCCAGGCTGGCGACCGGCAAAACATAATGGTCGAGCGGCAAAGCATAATGGTCGAGCGGCAAGTGCACTTTTTGATAATGGTCGAGCGGCAAGCACGCTTCTCGCAATACGTTTCGGGGGAGCCTTTGCGTGACTGTGTCTAGCGGCTGTGTTGAAAAGGGTTGCATTCAGTGTTGGTCAACGGTGGCGGTTACGGGAATGCGAAACCTCAGATATACTAGATAATCGCCGTTACCTCTCGCATTATGCGAACTAATGGTCTCGTCCTCGGCTCTGCTACCATACATCCCTCGGCTACGCCTCGGGATGTATGTCCGCGCCACCTCGGCCTCGACCATTATTTTCGCATAATGCTCTCGGACCGCCAATTATCTACTACATAATGTTACGCGGTTATGTGCTCGCTGGTGCACGGGGTCAGCAGGCCACCGAAGGATGGATACATGCAAGTACTTGCAGTACACCTGCATACATCTCATACTATTTAGCAAACGTAAATGTAAATCCTGACCTGGTCTGCCATTATTCGACAGTCTACAACTTGGCATGAATGAACCGTGGTTGACCGCCTTGTTGTTTACAGTGATGTAGAAGTACAAGGTTACGTACCAGTTACGTACCAGCTGTAAAGATACATATCTGAGGTGTATGCAAAATATAGGATCAAATATTTTTCCATAACTCGGATGAGCATATGAAGGCTGCAAAGGGCGAGCAGCTAGCTCCACGTGTTCCGCAAGTGTACCGCAAGTCGCGAGTGTGCTAGTTGCATGTAAGGCTTGCACGTCGAAACCTGCAAGTCGCGAGTTACCCTACGCAAGCTCGCCTACACAACTATTGCAACCTCAGCGCGGCAAATGCAACAAAGCGCGGTAGCTTAGCGGACATGTTGCCAGGCTGGCATGTATACTTACATTTGCCAGCCTGGCATGTTGACTAGAAGCTTCGGGCTTTGGGCAGGCCGCGCTCATTGCGGATAGACAGATATAACGCTTTGTCGTTGCTGCCAAGCCACTTCGTTGTCAGAAACTTCAGATATTTGACCTAACGTTGACCGCGCTTTTGTATAATTGACGGGCCGCGGGGAGCACTTTTGTATATTTGACGGGCCGCGGACCTCAGATATACCAGATAATCGCCTCTACCTCGCACATTACGCGAATCTAATGGACTCGTCCTCGTCTCCGCGGCCATACACACCTCGGCTGCGCCTCGGTGTGTATGTCCTCATCGCCTCGGACTCGTCCATTATTTTCGCATAATGTACTAGGCCCGCCGATTATCCATTACATACTAGTACATACGTAGCTATACTGTACTAGTATATACGTAGCTACGTACACACACAACATTACATTACATGTATTTACAAGCTTACAAAGTTACACAGTTACGTCATTGGTTGTGTTATTGACGGGTCGCGAAGTATGCTTTTGTATGGTTGATGTATGCTTTTGTATGGGCCGTAAGGCACATATAACCAGCACAACTGTGACTTGCAGTACGTAAAAGACAATTTGCGTTCCGAGAATATCACTCAAAAGAGTTTGCCGAGTATACATGTCGAGGCGCAGCTGAGGCATGTATGGTAGCAGAGCCGAGGACAAGACCATCACTTTGTTAATTGCGCGACGTCATCCCCCGGCTGCGCTGGCTGAGCAGCACGCCTGGCTCAGGGGGTGGGGGGGGAGGCTTCTCGACACTTGTTGCAAAAAGCGTACTTAAAGAAGCGCATGTGGCTTATTGCGACAAGCGTATTATGCCGCTCGACAATTATCGACTGCCTTAACTAGCCTTTCCCAACCCCATCCCTCTCCTGACCGGCTTGCTTTCACTGACTAACGACGAAGCGTACATATTGTCCGCTAAGCTATCGTGTCTAGTCGCATCGGCTACGTTAGGGTTGCACTAAATGCGTGAGCAATCTGTTTTCGAATGACTCACGACTTGCAGCGACGTGCAAGCCATAAATGAAACTATCACACTTATCTCATACACTTATCACATACAACAGACGATTATGCAAAGCAAGACCTGGTCGAGACTGGTGTTATGTAAGAAACTATGCAATAGCAAATGACGAGCATGCGATGCATCTACCTTGTGACAAGAATGCCCCATCTGCCCCCTCCACTCAATGCGTTCAAGCAGCAAATGATGGAAGCAAGACGTGAAAGCAGCAAGTAGTAATGCTGTAAATTGTAATTGCATGGGAACGAAACTTGCACGGTGAAGCTCGTGGGTGCAGTAGACACTCTTGGTGTAGCAGTAGTGTCAGTCATGTCAAGGTGTGCACTTCATCAGTGATTAGGGTCAACGCATGTGTGTGTCAAGTCATCGATTGGAGCGTCTTAAGTGCTGACCATTGCAGATATATGAAAATGGAGCAGAGGCCATTTTATGGTTCTATATTCATTGCTGTGCCTGTCTTGTTTGTAGACATGTGGACAAAGCTCGTAGACAGTAGACATGCAGACAATGTAGCTCGTAGACATGTAGACAAAGCTTCTAGAAAGTAGACATGCAACATAGATTGTGTCAAGGTGTGCACTTCATCAGTAAACAGGGTCCAAATAGGGCGCAATTAGTGCGCTACGTAAAGTCATGTATGTGGTCATACACATACACGCGAGGGGCGCGAGGGGCGCGAGGGCAATAAGGAGCCTATTAGTTCTGCGTAATGAGGGAGGCATATCTCATTTCTTTGCATTGTGACTAACTAATGCATGGTGAACTCAGCAACATGTGCCTGGAAATGCCATAGGAGTATGAGACTGCCAAGAGCTGGGAGGAGGTGTGGGCGGTGCCCTGCCTGGCCCTGACTACCCGCCCCTCACCCACTGGCAGCTGGCCAGAGAGCCTGACACAGCCCAACACCTGGGGAAGTGTGTCTGGCATCGGACCCACGCAGAGAATAGAGTGTGATTTCCATGCCTATCGTATGAAGATGGTGCCTTGCAACACATGGTTGCTACTGCGACAAGTGATCACAATGCAGGTGGGTTGTCCCTGTGTGTGTGCCAACATTTCCCTAATGGGCCCAGCGGGCAACAAGTACCATTGCAACTGTTACCATTGCACTGACCCTGCACCTGCTGATACCCAGTGATGGTGTGTCATTGTGATGAAGCCCTGCCGCCCTGCATCTTATGCCCCCTGCAGCTCATTCTAAACTACATGCAGTCTACTATGCTTCTTGTGCCTAAGCCAGTTCCTCAGCCAGTCCCTCGGCTTGCAATATTGCGCAGAGTTGGATGTCTACAGCCTGTTGTGCCTGCACAGGCGGCAGACCATTTGCGAAGAGGCAGCCAACCAATTCAGGCTTGGACCCAGCTGTTGCCCAAGCAGCTGGCTGCATGTGCCAACACCTTGTATGGCTGGCGGGAGGAAGTGGAGCTGCTGCGTGGCTCCGTGCTGATGACAACAGCACAGCAGCTGATATCAGGCGATGACCTTGCCTCAATGGACGACTACAAGGTCCTTGCTTCTCAGCTGACTGGGGGCTGCAGCCAGTACCTGCCAGCCTCACACTTCTTCCAGGTATGAGCAGAAGGTTCATCCTGTATAAACTTGACTTGTCACGGTAGTAATACTGATGGTTTGCGGCCGAGTGTGAGGGGAGTGAGGGAGTTTGCGCCTGACGCTGTGACGCCCGTTCTTTATAGGGTAGGCATCAGCACACTGCGCTGAGCAGGATGGGCGTCACAACTCGCATCGGGGCCGAGTTTGCCACTGCACTCTACTCGATGGTGCTCATCAGTACAGACCTCCGGGGACACGGGTTACAGTGGTGACGAGTCGACAGGGCCAGTAAGGAGCAAATAACAAGACGACAAGAGAAAAGCAAGGACAGTGTGAGGTGTAGGGCTGGGGAGGCCTGGCCGGCAGTGGGTGGGGCATGGCATGGGGATAGGTATGAAGGGGCAGAGGTGGGGAGGGGAGGGCCTGGTTGGAAGGAAGTGGGCCAGGGCTGGGAGGGGAGGGGCAGGGCAGGGCTGCGATTGGTGGGGCAGGGCTGGGAGGGGAGGGGCAGGGCAGGGCTGGGAGGGGGCAGGGCAGGGCTGGGAGAGGGGTGGGAGGGAAGGGGCAGGGCAAGGCTGGGAGGGGTGGGGCAGGGCAAGGCTGGGAGGGGTGGGGCAGGGCTGGGAGGGGAGGGGCAGGGCTGGGAGGGGGTGGGGCAGGGCTGGGAGGGGAGGGGCATTGCAGGGCTGGGAGGGGGTGGGGTGGGGCTGGGAGGGGAGGGGCAGGGCTGGGAGGGGGTGAAACAGGGCTGGGAGGGGAGGGGCAGGGCAGGGCTGGGATTGGTGGGGCAGGGCTGGGAGGGGAGGGGCAGGGCAGGGCTGGGAGGGGGCAGGGCAGGGCTGGGAGAGGGGTGGGAGGGAAGGGGCAGGGCAAGGCTGGGAGGGGTGGGGCAGGGCAAGGCTGGGAGGGGTGGGGCAGGGCTGGGAGGGGAGGGGCAGGGCTGGGAGGGGGTGGGGCAGGGCTGGGAGGGGAGGGGCATTGCAGGGCTGGGAGGGGGTGGGGTGGGGCTGGGAGGGGAGGGGCAGGGCTGGGAGGGGGTGAAACAGGGCTGGGAGGGGAGGGGCAGGGCAGGGCTGGGATTGGTGGGGCAGGGCTGGGAGGGGTGGGGCAGGGCTGGGAGGGGTGGGGCAGGGCTGGGAGGGGTGGGGCAGGGCTGGTGGTGGCAGCATGAGGTGTGATGGTGTCATGGCTACAGCTGCTGGTAGGTGGTGGTAGGGCAGCTGCCCCTGGTGGTGGTGATGGTGGTTGATAGCTACTCTGGTTCATGCTCCAGGGCACATGCAGCAGGGCTGGCACCTGGTCTAGGCTTGTGCAATGCGCATTGCAATCCTCATCTGTATTAGGCTGAATTCTATCGGAGTTGCATGACCTGTTGATTGTACCTGCTCTGCCGATAGCTCCATTGCAAAGCTACAACGCATCGCTGCATTGCGAGGCTCTAATGTACATCCGCTGCTCGCATCCATTTCTCTAGGTTGGTCTGGAGTGGTGCCCTGCCCTGCTTGTCTTGGTCTCTACGTTGGCCTTGCGCTTGCGGCCGCTGCCTTGCCCGCCCATCCACCTCAAAATAACCGGGCCCTTTTTTTTGGTTATTGTCTCTGTGACTTCTCACACTCCGTGCAAACCATCGTGTTATTGCCCATTTATGAGCTTTGTGGAAGCTATCGGTCACAGCTGTGGGCTGTTGTAAGTGTGAGCTAAGTACCCCGGAGCAACTTTACCAGGTGCTGCCTGGCTGCAGGTGCTGGGCACCCTGTACTTGGTCAGCAACCTTGCACAACACATAACCACCTTTGCCATGGCCGGTATGATCCCTGCAAAGTCAGACGGTAGAGACATATCCTTCCTTAGCTGTTTAGAGGGGCCCCGGCGAGCTTCCAGTAAACTTTATTTGCTGGACGTTTGGCAAGCTGTCATGCAGCAACTGGAACCGGGCAGACTGATGCAGCAGCAGGCGCTACAACCCTTTTGCCTCATCCCGCCCAGCGCTATCAACAGCCTGCTGCAGCTGGCCCTGAGGGCACTGGACAGTGAGCATGGTGGCAGCAGCAGTAGGGGTGGTGGTGCTATGGGGGCAGCAGGGGCGGCAGGCATACTGGAAGGAGGTGCTGTGGGTGAAAGGCAAGACTCCTTTGTTGCCATGCTCTTCAATGGTGGCCCACACGTTGCTGGCCGCTATGACTCCTTCTGGCGTGCCAGCCTGCTGTATGCTGTGGCCAAGAGGCACCCGGAGGCTGAGCCTGGGCTGGTGAAGCAAGCGCTGGAAAGGTGGGCTGCAGCACCTCGCGCTGGGCTTGGAGTTGCATTGCATGCGCAGGCAGATGTTGATGAGCTGCCATGTCCATGCTATACCTGCCCCGAAACTGGGTGTGCCTGCAGGCTACTGGTATCATACAGTTCCATGTCCACCATCGAGGCCATGACCATGCCACTTGAAGCCCTGCTGGTGGTGCTGGAGCCGCATCTCTGCCCTGCATCACCCAACACAGCCCCAGCACCACTGCCTGAAGAGCTGCCCATCCAGTGAGTGCTGCCAGGCTATTTCGCCATTTGGGCTGGGTGCAGGCTGCCACCACCATTATTGCAGTCATACAGCGTGACAATGGAGCGTGGTCTGCCATTGTCTTTGGTGCAGCACAGGTCGTCAGGCATCCAGCAAGCTGTTGTCTACTCTGCAGGCAATGGCTTAAGATGGTGAACTGGATCAACTTCATGAGACCACCTTTCAATCTGATGTACAGAAGGGATGATGGCAGCGTCGTGAGGAGGTGGCAGTCCTGGGGCCCCAGGCAGTGGACCCTGCTTTTCAGCCTGTGGATCAACTGCCCGCCCTTCAAGACCCTGTTCCTTAACTGCCTCGTTGAAGAGCAGCTAGCTCTCCTGCGTGCAACACAGTCTGCTGTGGGAAGTGACACTGACCCGTCAGCTCTATTGGAAGCAGCAAGCCTTGGCCTCCAAACAATAGCACCGCACAGCCAACCCCCCTCTTCTAGTGGCAGCGCCAATGGCTGCCCCTCTGGGGTGCAAACCTCGGGTGGCCAAGCACACCCCCCACACGAGCCCTCCACGCAGCACAGCCCTGCAGCGCCTACCCCAAGCAGTGTCAACCTCACAAACCTGCAGGAGGTGGAGCTGACGATTGCACTGTTGCGCATGGACTTGCCTGGCAACATGTTTGAGCGTGGAGCACCGCTGCATCCCGATCTGAGGCAGCAACTGGTGTACTGGGGCCGGTGGGAGTGGTACACCAACATTCTCAGGTCTGCTCGACAAGGTAGGGGGAGCCGTGAACCCCTCTCTGGACCTGGAGCTCCACAGAGCCGGCTCAGCGTCCCAGGGCTTGGTCAGCAGTCTCAGCAGCAGCAGCAGCTGCAGCACACCCTTGGGCATGGCACTAGTGACGCAGCTGGCAGAGCTGGCCCGAGTGAATCACCCGATGACGTCACAGCCCTACTTCTGTCAGTGCAGTTCGTAGTGCAACGGGAGGAAGCCTTCTTAAAGGCCCTGCACCTTGCTGGCTGCCCCCAAGACCTCCACGCACAGCTCCGTCTGCCCAAGTCCTGGCCAGTTAACAACGATAGCACCAATGCTGGGCAGCTCCAGCAGCTAGTCACGGGCACAGTGGATGCTCTGGTGCAGCTGCCAGACTCAGCTGTCCTTGGCTCTGGTGTCATGGCAGCGATGGCTGGCTTCGTATCTCATCGAAGGAAGCTGTTTAAAATGTATGCGGCAGCTCACAGTGGTTCAAGCAGCGACTCCGGCCAACCCTGGGCCGGCGACCCCTCGCCCAGCTCCCCGACGGCCTTCAAGCGCGATGTGAGCCTCGCGGTCGGTGCGGAGTTTCTGCTGCTATGCGCGTTGAATAACAAGAGCGCCATTCGATTGACTGGCGACGTGATGCATCAAATGATCTCCCACTTCTTGCCGCATCTTGGCTTGATACGAGGCGGGGCGGAGTACAGGAATGGCCCAGACCAGAAGAAAGAGAAGCAGGCTAAACGGAGGGGTTGATGCTATTAAGTAGTGCGCATGTCACGCTTCACTCCCCGCTCCCCGGGTTATGAGCCTTGATTCGTGCCTGTGCCATCGCGTGGTCAGATAGCGCGCCTACTGCTTCGCGTGAGCTGCTGCCTCACGCTTCCATAGCCTCACAAGCTTGCTCTGAGAAACAAGACTGACGCTCGACTGACAATCGACGTGACACAACAAGTGATCTATTAGTGCATGCCGCTCTTCGGTAAAAGTATGATGCGTGGTGGGGACGGGGACAAGGGCGGGAGAGGGCCAGGCCAGAAGAAAAAGAAACAGGCGAAACGGAGGGCTGACGCTAGTCTCAATTGCAAGCTTGCATTTTAGGCTTCTTTGATGATGTGGCTTACACCGCTTAAGCCGTCAGCCGTTAGGCTGCTAGGCCGCCCTCCCCCTCTAGGGGTTCGGGACTTTCTGTAACGCATTTCATAGCAAGGTGCACAAACAAAGGTGCACATGGGCTCAACATGAAGTCATGCAAGTTCTCATTATTGTTCCGTAAAGTCATGGCAAACTCCGGTTGCTCCTCCGGTTGGATCCGGTTGGCATTTTAGGCTTCACTTCCCGGTCCCCCCCTGAGCCTCGAGCCTATTGGATGAGGGCTTGAGTCGTAGCTCATTCTCTGATCAGACAGCGCGCCTAGACAGCTTGCATCTCAACTGGCGTCGGCCTTTAAGGTTTAACCCAAAATGTCAAACTGGGCTCACGGGTGAACACCATGACCTCACGCCTTTAACATCAGTACAACCTACAACGACGATGCCGGCGAGATATGGCCATGCAGCAGGCTGGCAGTGAGCAGCGGGGTAAGATGGCGGCGGTGAACAAGGAGCATACGCGGCTACTACTGCTCCTTGCCGGCGGGGCGGGGCGGGGCGGGGCGGGGCGGGGCGGGGCGGGGCGGGGCGGGGCGGGGCGGGGCGGGGCGGGGCGGGGCGGGGCGGGGCGGGGCGGGGCGGGGCGGGGCGGGGCGGGGCGGGGCGGGGCGGGGCGGGGCGGGGCGGGGCGGGGCGGGGCGGGGCGGGGCGGGGCGGGGCGGGGCGGGGCGGGGCGGGGCGGGGCGGGGCGGGGCGGGGCGGGGCGGGGCGGGGCGGGGCGGGGCGGGGCGGGGCGGGGCGGGGCGGGGCGGGGCGGGGCGGGGCGGGGCGGGGCGGGGCGGGGCGGGGCGGGGCGGGGCGGGGCGGGGCGGGGCGGGGCGGGGCGGGGCGGGGCGGGGCGGGGCGGGGCGGGGCGGGGCGGGGCGGGGCGGGGCGGGGCGGGGCGGGGCGGGGCGGGGCGGGGCGGGGCGGGGCGGGGCGGGGCGGGGCGGGGCGGGGCGGGGCGGGGCGGGGCGGGGCGGGGCGGGGCGGGGCGGGGCGGGGCGGGGCGGGGCGGGGCGGGGCGGGGCGGGGCGGGGCGGGGCGGGGCGGGGCGGGGCGGGGCGGGGCGGGGCGGGGCGGGGCGGGGCGGGGCGGGGCGGGGCGGGGCGGGGCGGGGCGGGGCGGGGCGGGGCGGGGCGGGGCGGGGCGGGGCGGGGCGGGGCGGGGCGGGGCGGGGCGGGGCGGGGCGGGGCGGGGCGGGGCGGGGCGGGGCGGGGCGGGGCGGGGCGGGGCGGGGCGGGGCGGGGCGGGGCGGGGCGGGGCGGGGCGGGGCGGGGCGGGGCGGGGCGGGGCGGGGCGGGGCGGGGCGGGGCGGGGCGGGGCGGGGCGGGGCGGGGCGGGGCGGGGCGGGGCGGGGCGGGGCGGGGCGGGGCGGGGCGGGGCGGGGCGGGGCGGGGCGGGGCGGGGCGGGGCGGGGCGGGGCGGGGCGGGGCGGGGCGGGGCGGGGCGGGGCGGGGCGGGGCGGGGCGGGGCGGGGCGGGGCGGGGCGGGGCGGGGCGGGGCGGGGCGGGGCGGGGCGGGGCGGGGCGGGGCGGGGCGGGGCGGGGCGGGGCGGGGCGGGGCGGGGCGGGGCGGGGCGGGGCGGGGCGGGGCGGGGCGGGGCGGGGCGGGGCGGGGCGGGGCGGGGCGGGGCGGGGCGGGGCGGGGCGGGGCGGGGCGGGGCGGGGCGGGGCGGGGCGGGGCGGGGCGGGGCGGGGCGGGGCGGGGCGGGGCGGGGCGGGGCGGGGCGGGGCGGGGCGGGGCGGGGCGGGGCGGGGCGGGGCGGGGCGGGGCGGGGCGGGGCGGGGCGGGGCGGGGCGGGGCGGGGCGGGGCGGGGCGGGGCGGGGCGGGGCGGGGCGGGGCGGGGCGGGGCGGGGCGGGGCGGGGCGGGGCGGGGCGGGGCGGGGCGGGGCGGGGCGGGGCGGGGCGGGGCGGGGCGGGGCGGGGCGGGGCGGGGCGGGGCGGGGCGGGGCGGGGCGGGGCGGGGCGGGGCGGGGCGGGGCGGGGCGGGGCGGGGGCGGGGCGGGGCGGGGCGGGGCGGGGCGGGGCGGGGCGGGGCGGGGCGGGGCGGGGCGGGGCGGGGCGGGGCGGGGCGGGGCGGGGCGGGGCGGGGCGGGGCGGGGCGGGGCGGGGCGGGGCGGGGCGGGGCGGGGCGGGGCGGGGCGGGGCGGGGCGGGGCGGGGCGGGGCGGGGCGGGGCGGGGCGGGGCGGGGCGGGGCGGGGCGGGGCGGGGCGGGGCGGGGCGGGGCGGGGCGGGGCGGGGCGGGGCGGGGCGGGGCGGGGCGGGGCGGGGCGGGGCGGGGCGGGGCGGGGCGGGGCGGGGCGGGGCGGGGCGGGGCGGGGCGGGGCGGGGCGGGGCGGGGCGGGGCCCACTGTGGGCATATGGCTGCCATGTGCGTGCCATGCTTACGAGCTTGTAGACTTCAAGAGGAAGCGAATATCCCGGCCCTCACGGAGGTAAGCTGGCCTTGACTAGCTTAGCCTAGCCTAGCCTAGCTGAAGCCCCACCATGTTGCCATAGCCTGCCATGCAGGTGAAAGCATTTTATGTACCCAATGCACTCAATGCACCCAAGCACCCAATGCTGATGAGCACGCTGCAGTTACGCACGCTGCAGTTAGTCGAAACAGGTCCGCATGCTTGACCAGCTCAGCCTGCTGTGCCATAGCCGTGCCAACTTTGGAGAGGAACTCATGTAGGGGCAGGGTTGTGTACAACAGCTCTGGCTCCCTGGCTTTGCAACCGCATAGGGACGGCAGCATGGCAGGGCGTGCAGATGAGGCAGACAGTGACAGTGAGGATGAGGAGGAAGTAGGCAGCAGGCAGGCCGCGGCAGACATGGAGACAACGTCTGTTGAGCCTGAAGAGGAGGAGGAGAAAGTAGCGGGTGAGCTAGGCAGTGACTTGGTACAGCTGTACCCTATCCCCCCAAGGGGGCGCCGGGCTGCTCCGTTGCCAGCCAATGGTTTTCAGCAGCATGGCGATGGTGCCAAGCAGGAGCTGGCAGCAACATCAGCCGCTATGGTGTGTGGCCTATGCGGCCATTTCTTCCCATTGGAGCATGCGAAAGGGCTAGCTGTTGCATGTGCCAGGCCATTGTCAAGGCCCGTGATGGCCAACGGGTGCCAGCCTTGCTGGACCAGCACAAGCTATCTGCCCAACAATCAGGTCTGTGGAGGTCAGACGCAGTCAAGCTGAGCACCGTGTAGAGCTCAGCTCAGAAGCTGCCGACCCAGCCAAGCAGACTACCATGTTTTGGCACTACCTGGCTGGTCAACCCATCACCAAGGCAGACATCTCAGAGTACATCAAGCTGGCAGAGCTTGCACCGGTCATGGCACCAGGCTCGGTGGAGGAGGAGCGCATGTCCTCAGCCATGGCATACCTCAAAGACTACAGCCAGCAGGCCTACCGCTGCTCCTCACAGGGCTGCTGGCCGTTCACTTCCGGGCTGACATGGCTAGTGCGTTCTCATTGACTAGCACCCCCCTGCCCAGCTGCTGGTCTCTGTCCCTGGGCTCGCAGCACCGCGTCAGCACCCCAGCCTCCCCGGGTGCCAATGCCAGCTGCGATGAATCAAAGACATCCAGCTGCTTGACATTGTCCTCATCGGTATATAGACACCTCAGCCATCCCATCCTCCAGCTGCAGTCCAGCACACAAGGCACATAGGATTGCTGACATGGTGGCACCAGGTTAGGCATGGCACAGTCGACTACTCTTTCTCTTCATGCCATCCCACCACCACCCGGCTGAGGGCTAATTGCAGAGCACTGCTTTTGCTTGGCTTTTCCATATCTTCCAAGTCATTGTGGCGCTAGGCGCCGGGCTGTGGGACGTTTGTAGCTATCCCAAGCAATTTACAGCTGTCACGGCATGTGTCAGCTAAGCCTTACGTGGTTGTCTAATGTGCAGCCATGCAGGAGCTATAGACAGGCCAGTGGGGCGCTGCCTGCTCCCATCCCAGCAGTCCATGTAAGCCTCTTGCCTGACTAGTTGTGCAAGACAGCTGCCAGGCTTGACAGCGCCCATAGGCTGCAGGTAGTGTCCGACACCTACCTCAAGTCAGCCCTTGAGACTCTTGCCCGCTGCCGCTACTCATGCTGCTGTCTTTTAAACTTTGCCCCTTCCCTCCCATTCTGCTGCTGCTGCTGCTGCTGCTGCTGCTGCTGCTGCTGCTGCTGCTGCTGTTGCTGCCGCTGCCGTTACTCCTGCTGCTGCACTCATCACTTGAAACATGTTACCTCACGCATGCACCTTGCTGCACTGTCCCCCCCGGGCATCGGTCAATGGACCCCGGAGTACCCGGGGTTTGCTGGGATTGAGCGCGGCGTGTACGGCGGCGGCGACCAGCATCGCATCGTTGCAGCAGTCGCGGCAGCAGGCTTACTAAATGCGACAAGCCTCGTGTGCACACGCATCCTCACATAGTATCACGGATCCGTGAAAGCCAGCTCCAAACCCCTCAACGACGAGCAACACTCGCAACCGGACGGGATGCTCAGTGCAGCCAATCTGCCGCATCTGCGATGGCTACCCCGGGCACGCGGGACGACGTCCCTGGCTGCTGTCCCTCGCGCAAGCTCGAAGACACGTACAGCAGCTACTGCTCCCCGCCCCGCGACGGGTGCGCGGAGCTGCGTCTTGGTGCTGACTCGCATTAGAAACACATCCTCTGGGGCAGCCACCTTCGGACGGCAAACCACTGACATAATATAGGATCAGTGGCATTGCGCCAAGCCTAGCCTGGCATGGCAGCTAGCATGCTTGGATGATGAAGCAGGCAGGGCACAACTGCAAGCATCTCCTCCTCACGCAACCAGACACTCTACTTAGGGCACAGGCAGGGGTGCAGCATCTACATGGGACTTACACGTGGCTCCCAATGCACTCCCTAACAATTAACGGACCCTACTCTTGCCCTACTCCCACTCCCTGTCATTCGTTTCCCTCTCTTCCTCTTCTTTTGGCGTGCTGTGTGACTTCCACCACTGATGATGTCCTGGTTGCAGTGTACCTGGACCTTGCCCAGCTGCTGCTTCAAAGCGATTCAGCTGCAGTCGGTACACTGGACGAACAGGCTGTGCACGACACGCTCAGTGATGTGTGGCTGCGTGCTGAGGAGCACTTCATCCTCAGAGTGCCGAAGGTGCTGCTAAACTGAGAGACCCCTCATCAGCTCTGCTGCTGCCTGCTTTGCTGCTGCCTGCTGTGCTGCTGCGTGATGCCTTTCATACTGCTGCCTGCTGCTGCTTGTGTAATGCAGACAAGTGACACCGGTCACGCAGCGGTGCTGCAGGGCACCATGGCACAGCTCACCCAGTTGGCGCGCAATAGAGGCTGTGAGCTGTGAGTTGGGCTGCAGAACACACAGCTGAAGAGGGCTAGCACCAGCAGCAGTCCTGACAGCAGCAAGAATGGAGAGAAGGGACTGCTGCTGCTGGCTGCAGGGAGTGGGTGGAGGATGTCACTGCCACTTTGCCATCCAATCAGGGCAGTGACCCAATCCCTGAGCCCAGCACCAGCTCTGACCCTGGACCCACTTCCACTGCAGACAGCGATAACAGTCATGGCAGCGAAGTCGGCCCTGGCCCCTCTTACCCCCCTTCCTCCCCCCTCCCCCCCTCCGCCCCAGCCCCTGCAACTGAAACCAGCAATGCATGTGGTGCCATAGTAGCCAGTGCTGGCAATAACCCCTCATCCTCCACAGCCCATGATCGCAGCCTGGACTCTGCCCATGATATTGACTGTGGCCCTTCCCACGACCACAGCCCTAACCCTGAACCTTGCACCTGCCCTGGGCACAGCAGCAGCTCTGACCCTGGACCCACCCCTGACCCTGCCTCCACCCCTGACGCAGCCCCCTCCCCAGGCCCAGCCCCAAACCCTGAGCCTAGCAGCAGCTCTGACCCTGGACCCACCCCTGACCCTGCCTCCACCCTTGACGCAGCCCCCTCCCCAGGCCCAGCCCCAAACCCTGAGCCTAGCAGCAGCTCTGACCCTGGACCCACCCCTGACCCTGCCTCCACCCCTGACGCAGCCCCCTCCCCAGGCCCAGCCCCAAACCCTGAGCCTAGCAGCAGCTCTGACCCTGGACCCACCCCTGACCCTGCCTCCACCCCTGACGCAGCCCCCTCCCCAGGCCCAGCCCCAAACCCTGAGCCTAGCAGCAGCTCTGACCCTGGACCCACCCCTGACCCTGCCTCCACCCTTGACGCAGCCCCCTCCCCAGGCCCAGCCCCAAACCCTGAGCCTAGCAGCAGCTCTGACCCTGGACCCACCCCTGACCCTGCCTCCACCCCTGACGCAGCCCCCTCCCCAGGCCCAGCCCCAAACCCTGAGCCTAGCAGCAGCTCTGACCCTGGACCCACCCCTGACCCTGCCTCCACCCTTGACGCAGCCCCCTCCCCAGGCCCAGCCCCAAACCCTGAGCCTAGCAGCAGCTCTGACCCTGGACCCACCCCTGACCCTGCCTCCACCCCTGACGCAGCCCCCTCCCCAGGCCCAGCCCCAAACCCTGAGCCTAGCAGCAGCTCTGACCCTGGACCCACCCCTGATCTATCCCCCTTCAGTGACAATGCCAATCCTGATGAATCACCCACATTGTCATCCCTCAAGCGCCTGCTGCAGACCACCACCCACTTGCACTGCTTCCACCTGCACCTTCCCCCAGCGGCTCGGGCAGCGGGAAAGGGTTTGCCCACAGCAAGGCGGGCTGTGGATGAGGGCCGGAAGCAAGCCTCAGACCCCCACAGTGCCGACCTGTATGCCAAGCCCCTTGAGGCTGAGCAGGTGATGCAAGTGCTGCGCCTGGTGCAGCTGCAACGGGGGCAGGAGGTGCAGATGAGGTGAGGGAGAGGAGGGTGGTGCGGTGTGGGGGTGGGATGGGAGCTGGATGCGTGTGATGAGGGCACTCACAGGAAAGTTTTACTCTTACGTAAAGATTCTCACAGGATATGTAGCACTCACAGGATATAGGGGCTGGCTTGACTAAGTTGCGAGTTGGTGTCCATGGATAAGGCCATGCGTTCTTAGTGCCTTGATGCGCTGCTGGGTGCAGGGTGTATAAAAGGAGCATCAACGAGCTGCAGTCTTACCCCGAGTTGGAGGGCCTTCTTGAAGCCAAGGACTGGCACATGCAGGCAGGTGGAGGGCTGCCAAGCACAGAAATCAGGCAGGCAGGCGGGCAGGCAAGTCGGGCAGGCAGGCGGGCGGGCGGGTTCTAGGCACCACGGCACCCTCATATTAGCCTCCGTCCCTACCCTAACCTTGGCTGCCTGTGCTGCTGCAGGCCTATTGTGACAGCCATCTAGTGGTGGCCACGCACCCCCTGCCAAGTTACAGGTCCGTGACGCATATACTGTACAGGCTTCATGCTTTGCCATGCTGGCTATATGCTGCTCCCTACCCCTTGGCCCGCTGATTTCCCTGCCCCTTGGCCCGAGGGTTTCTGCTGCTCCCTACCCCTTGGCATGCTGAACACTGCCCCTGTAGGCCTCATCTGGACCCCATCTGGTCGGAGGTCGTATACCTGTGGCTGCCGCCCTCTTCCCTCGCCGCTGTTCAGCTCGACAGGCCCTGGCCCGATCCGTCGTTTCCCGGTTTCTCAAGGCTCACTGCTGACAGCCACCTTTCTGATCAGCCGGTCCCCCGACACGACCGTAGCTTGCTCTACCCTGGGCCGTCACCGGAGACTGCCGCCAGGTGGGCCGCGGTGGAGCAGATGCTCAAGGGCGCCGCGCGTCGCGAAATGCTCGGAGGGCTGACTGAAGCTTCCCGCGGGCTCGCACAAGCCCATGCCGCACAGCTTACGCAAACAGTGGAACGAAAGGACACGGTTGAAATGCCAGGGTTGCCATCGGGCTATGAGAAGGGCGAGTGGTGGGGCAATAGTGCGGGTGACGTTTCCGGAGGTGGAGCGACCGCCAGGTTTGCGGTGGCGGCGGAGTATGGGTACTCAAACGACGAGGACAACGCAATGGCCTCCCTCCGAGGTGAGAGTCATGCGGACATATACATGAACTGTACACAGATAAGCACCTAAGTTGGGACAATTTGACACGGGGGGTGGCATAACTCATCACTTGCTTGGATGAAACGAATGCAATTCATATCCTCCTGGTAGTCGCGGCCGGGCCTTAACACCGGATGGGGTTAAAACCGGCGGTCCCGGCAGTGTTGAGATCTCTCCTCCCACAATGCGCAAACATGACGCGGCCCGACAACCACCCTAGTAACCACCTAACAACGCGATGCGCGGAATAGAAACGGGAGCTTTCGGTAAAGAATCAAGAGAACACGAGAAACGGGGTGTCTCAACTTAGGTGCTTATCTGTGTATTGTTATACGATTTTACTTAGGCTAGGGTCTAGGCTCGCCTAGGTGCAATTGAAAGTGGGCTGAGTGTCTGCTTGCCTGCATGCTTGGCTGTCTACCTAACAATTTTCCTGCCTTGCAGATCTTGGGGCCTACAGAGCGCTGCAGCACGACCGGGTACAGCACCTGCGCGAAGCCCTGGCAGCCAAGCGCCGGCAGAGAGCTATTCGTGACCCAGGAGCCACCAACAGTTGGCAGCGCCAGCAAAGTATACTAATGGAAAATCAGCAGGCTGCGAACCAGCGGCTGCCACATGTGCAAGCCATCCAGGTGCAGCGCCAGGCTCTGCCCATACACGCCAGCAAGCAGCAGCTACTGGAGGCTATTGAGCGCAACCCAGTCACCATTGTGTCAGGTGGGTGTGGGAGAAGGTGGGACAATGGCTGGTGCAGGGGCTGGTTGTTGTCACAGATGAGCCTTCACTTGACGCTGTGCCCTGCAACACACAAATTGCCAGGTGGTGGGTGCATGTGGGCTGGGTTGGGATGCTCTTCATAGTTTATGCGTGCTGGCCAACTCTCACTCTGCCATGCCATTTGCTGCTGTGCAGGGGAGACTGGCAGCGGTAAGAGGTGAGGCAGTGAAGGGCTCAGGGCCCTCGTCTTCCCACCCTTCCTCCCCACCAACACCCATGGTACCTTGCACCCTTGCACCCTCACCCTGCACCCTCACCGTGCACCCTTCACCACATCTCACCTTGAATTAACCTCACTCGCCGAAGTTCGTGAGAGCAAAGTTGATTAACCTCACCATGGCCTGGTACCAGCCCCTGCCTAGCTCGCTGCCCTGTCCCGCAGCACCCAGCTGCCCCAGTTCCTGCTCGAGGAGGCGGTGGCAGCAGGGCGTGGCGCTGCAGTGTCCCTGGTGGTCACGCAGCCACGCCGCATCAGCACCATCAGCCTGGCAAGACGAGTAGCACAGGAGCGGGGCGAGGCACTGGGCGACGTGGTGGGCTACAAGGTCGGGCAAGGGGCAGCGTTTGTGCCTGGTGCACTGCCTTTGCTCCTGCTGTGTCTCAGCGCCCACACCCTTGCTATGCACCCTGGACTATGCCATGCTGCGTCTGCCCCTGACCTGTACCCCACACAGCAGAGGCACTTAACTGGATTCCCAGCCGCTTGCCCTGGCTGCCCAACTCACCCTTAACCCCTGACAGCGACTCCAGCCGTTGACTTGGCTGCAGGTGCGCCTGGACAGCTGTGTGAGCCGCAACACCCGCCTGACCTACATGACCTCCGGCCTGCTGCTGCGCCGCCTGCTGATTGACCCTGACCTGGAGGACACCACTCATGTGTTCATCGATGAGGTGCATGAGCGACATACCAACACTGACTTCACCCTCATTGCTCTCAAGCGGCTGCTTGCCAGGTGGGTAAGACCTGGAGGGCTGAGCCATGAATGGCAGCAGCAGCAGCAGCAGCAGCAGCAGCAGCAGCAGCATGAAGAAAGACACAGTGCCTGATTGTGCCAGCTTCTGCTGCTGCTGCTGGGGCCAAGTCCAGCTGTCCAGGTCATTGCTGCTGTCGCTGTGGCGGTCTGCCCTCCCCTCAGGCGTCCAGGCTTCAAGATCGTATTGATGAGCGCCACGCTGCAAGCCCAACGCTTCGCCACCTACTTTGGCAGCGCTGCCTCCTGCTTTGCCTTCCCCGGCCGGAACTACCCGGTCAGCAGAATAGAGCAGGGAAACAGGGCCAAATCTGCACCTTCCCGGTCAGCGGATAAGATCAGGGCCAGGTCTGCGGCAAGAGCTGGGGCCAGACAACACCTACAGCCTCTGGCCATGCTGGAAGACATGGCAGGAGTGGGACAGTGTTAAAGCTCCTGCTAATGCCAGGTTGCATGCTTGAGCATATGCTCTAGCAGAAGACTGAGGCAGCTGGCAGGTTGAGTGAGCAGGGCAATACCCAGGGCTCACTAAGTTTAGTGCGGTAGCAGTGCTAAGGTGGCGAACCCTCAGCTATGGGCCTGCATAGAAGTCAATTTAGGCACAACCTGCCCTGCACCTCTGCCTCTAGTGCTGGGCTGCAGGTGCAACAGTATTACCTTGAGGACTTCCTGCAAGAGAGCGGCATAACACCCTTTGCAGGTACGGGGTGTCAGCACTGCTGGCCCTGGCCCTGGCCCTGGCCCTGCCCCTGCCCCTGGCCCTGCCCCTGCCCCTGCCCCTGCCCCTGCCCCTGCCCCTGCCCCTGCCCCTGCCCCTGCCCCTGCCCCTGCCCCTGCCCCTGCCCCTGCCCCTGCCCCTGCCCCTGCCCCTGCCCCTGCCCCTGCCCCTGCCCCTGCCCCTGCCCCTGCCCCTGCCCCTGCCCCTGCCCCTGCCCCTGCCCCTGCCCCTGCCCCTGCCCCTGCCCCTGCCCCTGCCCCTGCCCCTGCCCCTGCCCCTGCCCCTGCCCCTGCCCCTGCCCCTGCCCCTGCCCCTGCCCCTGCCCCTGCCCCTGCCCCTGCCCCTGCCCCTGCCCCTGCCCCTGCCCCTGCCCCTGCCCCTGCCCCTGCCCCTGCCCCTGCCCCTGCCCCTGCCCCTGCCCCTGCCCCTGCCCCTGCCCCTGCCCCTGCCCCTGCCCCTGCCCCTGCCCCTGCCCCTGCCCCTGCCCCTGCCCCTGCCCCTGCCCCTGCCCTGCCCTGCCCCTGCCCCTGCCCCTGCCCCTGCCCTGCCCCTGCCCCTGCCCCTGCCCCTGCCCCTGCCCCTGCCCCTGCCCCTGCCCCTGCCCCTGCCCCTGCCCCTGCCCCTGCCCCTGCCCCTGCCCCTGCCCCTGCCCCTGCCCCTGCCCCTGCCCCTGCCCCTGCCCCTGCCCCTGCCCCTGCCCCTGCCCCTGCCCCTGCCCCTGCCCTGCCCCTGCCCCTGCCCCTGCCCCTGCCCCTGCCCCTGCCCCTGCCCCTGCCCCTGCCCCTGCCCCTGCCCCTGCCCCTGCCCCTGCCCCTGCCCCTGCCCCTGCCCCTGCCCCTGCCCCTGCCCCTGCCCCTGCCCCTGCCCCTGCCCCTGCCCCTGCCCCTGCCCCTGCCCCTGCCCCTGCCCCTGCCCCTGCCCCTGCCCCTGCCCCTGCCCCTGCCCCTGCCCCTGCCCCTGCCCCTGCCCCTGCCCCTGCCCCTGCCCCTGCCCCTGCCCCTGCCCCTGCCCCTGCCCCTGCCCCTGCCCCTGCCCCTGCCCCTGCCCCTGCCCCTGCCCCTGCCCCTGCCCCTGCCCCTGCCCCTGCCCCTGCCCCTGCCCCTGCCCCTGCCCCTGCCCCTGCCCCTGCCCCTGCCCCTGCCCCTGCCCCTGCCCCTGCCCCTGCCCCTGCCCCTGCCCCTGCCCCTGCCCCTGCCCCTGCCCCTGCCCCTGCCCCTGCCCCTGCCCCTGCCCCTGCCCCTGCCCCTGCCCCTGCCCCTGCCCCTGCCCCTGCCCCTGCCCCTGCCCCTGCCCCTGCCCCTGCCCCTGCCCCTGCCCCTGCCCCTGCCCCTGCCCCTGCCCCTGCCCCTGCCCCTGCCCCTGCCCCTGCCCCTGCCCCTGCCCCTGCCCCTGCCCCTGCCCCTGCCCCTGCCCCTGCCCCTGCCCCTGCCCCTGCCCCTGCCCCTGCCCCTGCCCCTGCCCCTGCCCCTGCCCCTGCCCCTGCCCCTGCCCCTGCCCCTGCCCCTGCCCCTGCCCCTGCCCCTGCCCCTGCCCCTGCCCCTGCCCCTGCCCCTGCCCCTGCCCCTGCCCCTGCCCCTGCCCCTGCCCCTGCCCCTGCCCCTGCCCCTGCCCCTGCCCCTGCCCCTGCCCCTGCCCCTGCCCCTGCCCCTGCCCCTGCCCCTGCCCCTGCCCCTGCCCCTGCCCCTGCCCCTGCCCCTGCCCCTGCCCCTGCCCCTGCCCCTGCCCCTGCCCCTGCCCCTGCCCCTGCCCCTGCCCCTGCCCCTGCCCCTGCCCCTGCCCCTGCCCCTGCCCCTGCCCCTGCCCCTGCCCCTGCCCCTGCCCCTGCCCCTGCCCCTGCCCCTGCCCCTGCCCCTGCCCCTGCCCCTGCCCCTGCCCCTGCCCCTGCCCCTGCCCCTGCTCCTGCCAGGTGTCAGCACTGTATGCCCCTGACACTGACCCAGACGCTGCTTGGACATGCCGCAGACGATCAGCTGCGTAAAGCAAACATAGAACTGAGCAGTTTGGTACGGAGGCTCGCAGAGGAGGAGCAACTGAAGCAACAAGCTGCCACGCCAGGGCAAGAGGGCAGTGGCATACCAAGCCTTGCTGATTTGTTTGGCTGGGCTGGTGGTGAGCAGCAATCCCAGCTGCAGGTCCAAGCTTTGGACAAACCCATGGAGAGGCAGGGGCAGTGGCAGCAGGTGGAGGGGCAGCAGGTGGAGGGGCAGCAGGCGGTGGGGCAGCAGCTGGAGGGGCAGCAGGTGGAGGGGCAGCAGGTGGAGGGGCAGGAGGCGGAGGGGGAGCGGGTAAAAGGGCAGCAGGTGAAGGGGCAGCGGGTGAAGGGGCAGCGGGTGAAGGGGCAGCGGGTGAAGGGGCAGCAGGTGGAGGGGCAGCAGGCAGAGGGGCAGCAGGTGAAGGGGCAGCGAGTGAAGGGGCAGCGGGTGAAGGGGCAGCGGGTGAAGGGGCAGCAGGTGGAGGGGCAGCAGGCAGAGGGGCAGCAGGTGAAGGGGCAGCGAGTGAAGGGGCAGCGGGTGAGGGGGCAGCGGGTGAAGGGGCAGCGGGTGAAGGGGCAGCAAATGCAAGAGCAGAGGGTAGAGCGGCAGCAGTTGGAGGGGCAGCATGTGGAGGGGCAGCAGATGCAAGAGCAGAGGGTAGAGTGGCAGCAGGAGCAGGGGCAGCAGGCAGAGGGCCAGCAGGAGGTGGGGCAGCAGGAGGAGGGGCAACAGGTGGAGGGGCAGCAGGTGGAGGGGCAGCAGGCGGTGGGGCAGCAGGCAGAGGGGCAGCAGGAGGTGGGGCAGCAGGAGGAGGGGCAACAGGTGGAAGTGCAGCATGTGGAGGGGCAGCAGGTGGAGGGGAAGCAGGTGGAGGGGCAGCAGGTGAAAGGGCAGCAGGTGGAGGGGCAGCAGGTGGAGGGGCAGCAGGTGGAGGGGCAGCAGGTGGAGGGGCTGCAAGCGGAGGGGCTGCAGGTGGAGGGGCAGCAGGTGGAGGGGCAGCAGGTGGAGGGGCTGCAGGTGGAGGGGCAGCAGGTGGAGGGGCAGCAGGTGGAGGGGCAGCAGGTGGAGGGGCAGCAGGTGGAGGGGCAGCAGGTGGAGGGGCAGCAGGTGGAGAGGCAGCAAGTGGAGGGGCAGCAGGTGGAGGGGCAGCATGTGGAGGGGCAGCAGGTCAAGGCAGGGAAGCAGCTGGACGAGGGTGGGCAGGGGGGTGGGAGGCAGGAGGGGCAGCAGAGACATCAGCAGAGGGAGCAGAAGGGGACAGGTCGTCCCCCTCCCGCTGAAGAGCCATGGCAGGAGGAGAATCTGCAGGTGAAGCCACAGGACTGGCACTGTGGTTTTGACCTGGAGCTAGCAGCCAAGGCCCACGCTCAGGAGATGCGGCCGCTGTCCAGGAAAGTGTTGCTGGGCTTGAAGGCCTGGCTGGAACAGCGAGATGGCAAGGTGAGGCTGTGCTGCTTGACAGGTGCCCGGCCAGGCTGGGCTGGGATGCAGTCATGCAGGTGATGGTGGCAGTGCAGGCGGTGCAGCAAGACTGTGCGGGAAATATCAGGCGGGCAGGCAGGCAGGCAGGCAGACAGGCAGGCAGGCGAATGGAGCTAGCTTAGTGAGTACAGCTGGCTGGCACCACATGCCATGCCTGCCTGCTTGCCCCTTGGGCCCCCTGCCTCGCCCACCAACCTTCCCAGACTACCAGCCTGATCACCCCTGCCCTGCTTGCTCACTGAATGTCATGGTCTCCCTGCCCAAGCTTCTTGATCATCATCACCCTTTGACTTTGACAAAAGTACGGGCCATTATGGAGGTCGGACCCTGGACCCACCCCTGGTCAAGACATCTGCCTTAGCACCCGTGCCGTCCTGCTCACCTACGACACCAGTGGCCCTCCCAAGATACCTTACACAACATGTTACACACTTTCCAGCTACCTACCTCACAATGAAGCAGGTGACAGACAAAGCAGGACATCCATGCCGTGTGGCCTACCTCCCTGCCTACTACAGATATCTATGCCGTGCGATCTGCTCCTTTACTACCACTAAACTCCTATTCCCGCCCACCATCCTCCCCTTCCCACACATGTCACCAGACTCATCGTCCACATGCCCAACCAACCAGCAGGTGGACCTGTTCCTGGCAGCAGCTGTGGTGCGCCACCTGCACGCCACCCAGCCCCCAGGCGGCGCCATCCTGGTGCTGCTGCCCGGCTGGCAGGACATTGAGCGGCTGCGTGCTCTGCTCACCTGTGGAGCTGAGACATGGGGCCAGCTGTTTGGAGCACGACAGCAGCAAGGCCGTGGTGGGAGTCTTGGCAGCGGCAGCTATGGCAACAATGGGGACGCTGACGCGCGCAGTGCCCAGCCTCTTGACAGCAGTGCACCGCCCCAGGCTCAGGGCCAGATCTCACCACAGCCAGTGGAGGGCATGTGGGTGCTGCCCTGCCACAGCAGCCTGACCAGGGAGGAGCAGCAGAGGGTGTTTGACAACGCCCCACCAGGTGAGGCAAGGCTGCAGGGGGAGGTGATTATAGGAGTGAGGGAAGCAAGGGCGGCGTTAGTGAGGTGAACAGTCAGGGCTGGGCCTGGCTAATGGGCTCAGGGGCTTAGGGGCAGAGGCCATCAGCTTTCGCTGGTATGACACTGACACTGCCTGCTTGCCTGCCTACCCACCCGCCCGTTCGCCTGCCCGCCCGCCCACCTGCCTGTCAGGGAAGTTAGCCTGTCAGGGAAGTGTCCTGGGTTGAGGGTGAACATTTAGGGTTTGGCCTTGCCAATCAGGCTCAAGGGCTGTGTCCAGCGGGTTAAGCCTCATTGTGGGCTCCAGAGGCTCAGTGGCTGTGGCCATCAGGGCTGAGGGGCTTAGTGGCTGACGCCATCAGCTTTCCCTGACTTGCCAAGGTTGGGCCTCTGGCCATCATGGCTTTCCCTGACTAGCCAGACCCAGCCCACTGCACCCACTGACACTCCTGCTGACTGCCGCCTGCCTGCCTGCCTGCCCTGCCCAGGCAGCCGCAAGGTGGTGCTGGCGACGAACATTGCAGAGACCTCCATCACTATCCCTGACGTGACCGTGGTGGTGGACTCTGGCCGCAGCAGGCAGGTTGGCTACGACCCACTGAACAAGACCAAGAGCCTGACGCAGGGCTGGATCAGTCAGTCGTCAGCTGAGCAGCGCAAGTGAGTGCCAGTCGCGGCACGCCCCAGCACTTGCCATGCCTTGCCTCCTGCTACCAGATCCTGCAAAAAGCTGTTATTCACCTTACTGCATGGTACATCAAACAGTAGGTCACAGTTTCTGATGAGAACTGGTGGCATCAGCCCATCCTGCAAGCCGTGCCAGCATGCCAACGCTGCCAACAGTGGCTCAGAGCACTGCATGCCAGCTCCAGTGCACTCGCACAGACTATTGACAGCATCCTAAGAACCCTTAACTTGAACCATGTCCATTTCACCTCATTTCATGTAGGAGTTGTACTGACAACGCTGGTGCTGAGTTGCAGGAGAGGGTGCAAAGGCCAGCCGGTCTGCTGCTCTAGGGAAGTCTGCAGGGGGCAGCTTCTCTGCTTCTCTGCTGGCCTTATGCTTAGTAAAGCAGTCACAGGGAGGCTATCACAGGGAGGCTATCACAGGGAGGCTATGTATGGATGGAGCAAGGTGCCTTGGGCTAATCCATGGCTGACTACAGTAGAGGAGCCATGTCCGCCTCGTGCCACTCACCCTTTGGCTCTGGCATTGCTCAAAACTCATTTTTATTGGTTGCTATTGGTTGTACTAAGGCACTTTAAAAACCCGTGCTGATCTGCGGGAGAGTGTGCATGGGCCTGCTGGCCTAATGCTTAGTGAAGCAGCCATGCCAACCTTGTGATCTGACCTCTTGTCTCTGGCATTGCTCAGCAAGCCTGCCTGCCTGCCTGCTGCTCTGAGCAGGGGACGGGCAGGCCGGGTGCAGCCAGGCGTATGCTACCGGCTGTACCCGCGTCTGTTCTGGCAACACCACATGGCGCCGCATGATGTGCCTGAGCTGCAGCGTACACCCCTGGAGGAGGTCTGCCTGCAGGTCCTCAATCTGGAGCTGGGAGGTACGGGCAACTCTAAGCCTGGTTCAAGCAGGGAGTGGGAGGAGAGGGGGGAGGCTGTCATCAACTTACTTGTGACTTCCGGTGGCTGCTTGGCTGCAGACCCTGCTGCCTTCCTGGCTGAGGCTCTGGACCCCCCTGAGGCTCTAGCTGTTGAGAATGCCCTGACACTGCTGCAAAACATTGGTGCCATCCAGCCCACCACGGGCCTCCCTGACCAGCAGCTGGGAGCGGAGGCAAAGCAGCCAGGACATGAGGCTAGAAACCAGGAACTGTCAGCAGCAGCAATAGCAGCAGAAGGAAACCCAGCTCCCTTCAGCTTCACTGAGGCACCCTCAGAATGGCAGCTCACGCAGCTAGGGCGTGCGCTGGCGGCCTTACCCTTGGACCCCCGGCTGGGCAAGATGTTGATCCTCGGGGCAGCATTTGGGTGAGGCAACCCCGTTTCCCTAGCCTCATGCATCGCCCTCGCCCATTCCCTCTCCCTCCCCCACCTTTACCTTCCCCTTACCTACCGCCCTCCCTCACCTTCACCTTTCCCTCACCTACCGCCCTCCCTCACCGTCATGTTCCCCTCACCCACCACCCCCCCGCCCTCTCCTTTGCCTTACCCCTGCCCCACCCAAAACCACTCTAAGAGCTTCCCTCTGCTTGCGCGCAGTTGCCTGGCGCCCATGCTGACCCTGGCTGCACACAGCGTAGGCCATCCTGCCTGGTTGAGGGTGCCTCGATGGCCTGAAGTGGAGGAGGAGGTGGTAGAGACCAGACGGTGGGTGACCTGGCCATTGCAGTAAAGCCAACTATAGCGAGAGGGTCAAGGGCGGGTACAAGGTAAATGTGTGTGGCATCAAGTCAGCAAGTGGGATAGGGTCAAGGGAAGTAGTAAGGGAAATATGGTTGATGTCAACAGTGATGCTTGTCATGTGTGGTACATCAGGCTGAAGCAGTAATGAAGTCATGACTGTGTGTGTCAAAGACTGCTGACATTGCTCCCAGCTGGGCGCTTGTTGCACCTGGATGCCTGCAGGCGCCTGGGTGCTGTGGGGGGTGATGCCAACAGCGACCACATGGCTATTGATGCGGGGTGGGCTCTGTGGTATAGACTCGGCAGGCGAGGTGAGGGGGCAGGTAGGAAGATGGAGGGGTGTGGAGGGGAGGGGGAAGATTGGGAAAGAAAGGAAAAGGGAGAGAGAAGGAGAGACTGGGCCACAGTGTCAGGAGAAGCTCGTTTTTTGTGCGGAGAGCACAACATGCTATGCTATGCAATGTGCGCGAGCGAAAAAGAAAACACAAAGACAGGATCAGGAGAGCACAGAGAGCCAAGGACCCAAAGGTTTCCTGTCTCTTTGTTGCTGCTGCCTCCTGCCAGGTGCTGAGTACGTGTGCCAGCCAGCTAGACTGAGCGCCAAGCAGCTTTACTACATGCAAAAGACACGGCTGCAGCTGGCAGAGCAGTTGATGGAGCTTGGGCTCATCGCAAGCAGTGATGCCTGCTGGGATGCAGCTGTGCGGCGGGCCAACCCCCACATGCAGCAGTGGCCAGGCAGCCTGGCAGCGACCTTCCCTCCACCTGGTGCTGAGGGGGAGCGAGGCTGGGAAGCAGGGTTTGGGGCCAGGAATCAGTGGCAGCAGGGCTGGGAGGCGTGGGAGGAGGGCGCGGAGTGGGTGGATGGCTGGGGTGGGTCTGACACTCTGGGTTGGACGGGGCAAGGTAGGGGGAGGGGGGTGGGCCAGAGCGTGGCACAGCGCCAGCAGGACGTCAGCCCGGAGGTGCTGGCTGAGGTGAGTGGGCTGGCTGCTGCTAGTGGAGGAGAACGAGCAGGAGCAGCAGCAGCAGCAGCAGCGGCGGCGGCGGCGGCAGCGGCTGCAGTGGCAGCAGCAGCAGCAGTGCCAGTGCCACCAGCTCACTGCTCTGATCTGACTTGCCACCTGCCCCATACTGCACCTCAGCCCTGGCCCTGCCCCGCTACCAGGTTGCCTGGCAGGCCCCGGGCTGGCAGAAAGGATGGGCTGTGGAAGCCGCCATCAAGGAGCACAGCTGGGCCGCTGGGGACGCTGAGCTGGTCAAGGGCCTGCTGGTGGCTGGCCTGGTGAGGGTGGGCAGGCAATGGGACGGCCTCCTGTGTCCTGCTGCAGCACCCACCCTGACATGGCCTGAAGGTTACGGTGACCGGCAGTGCTGCCACAGGCAAGCATGTGACTGGTGCTGCCGCCAGCTGCTTCCTGCTGCACCTCCAGGCACCCTCCAGGCACTGGGACGGCCAGCTAGCCTGTGCCCCTTGGACTGCCCTGGACTTGACCCCTCCTACCCTCACCCTACCCTCACCCTACCCTCACCATACCTACCCTCACCATACCCTCACCCTACCTACCCTCACCCTACCCTCACCCTACCCTCACCCTACCTACCCTCACCCTACCCTCACCCTACCTACCCTCACCCTACCCTCACCCCACCTACCCTCACCCTACCCTCACCCTACCTACCCTCACCCTACCCTCACCCTACCCTCACCCTACCTACCCTCACCCTACCCTCACCCCACCTACCCTCACCCTACCCTCACCCTACCCACTAACCTGCAGCCTCCCAGACTGGAGCTGGACCCTGGACCCCTCCTTCACTTACTGTACTAACCCCCAATGCCACCCTCCACTGCCTCCCACCCTCAATGCCCGCATGTGTGTTGCTGATGACTCAAAGCAGGCCCCACAGCTGGCCCGGGTGGACTTCATGCGTAACCAAGAGAGTGTGCGCCAGCGTGTGGGCAAGGATGCAAATGCTGTCAAGGGCAAGTACCGGTTTAGGTGGGCTGCAACAACCTCGCACGCCCTTGTGTCTCACACCCTCAGGACAGCAGCTCACCCATGTCACAGCCCTCCGCCATGTGACATGTAACCCCCTAGCACTCAGGCACACTAGCAGTAGCCTCACCCATGATGAGCTCACAGCCTGAGTACAATCACAACTATTGCTTTACTTTGAGTAGCATGAGGGCCCCAGGGATGAATAGTTGCCTGCTGGCATTTGTACCGCCCTTGGGCCACCTCTAGCCGTGATACTGGTCATCCTGCCCAGGTCAGCCCACGGTCATACATCACCCTTGTTGCTTTGACTGCTGTGACCTGCCTTGCCCAGGCTGTTCACAACGGATGAGGGCCAGGTTATGCTGCCCAACAGCTTGTCCAACTCCCTGCTGGCCAGGCCTCAGAACTGGCTCAACAAAGGTCCAAAGCCTCGGATGGAGGGGTGGCTGCCACCACCCTGGCTGCCCCACAGGTGGTTGGTGTACTCTGACAAGGTAAGTCCTGGCTGCCCCGCCCCGCCCCGCCCCGCCCCGCCCCGCCCCGCCCCGCCCCGCCCCGCCCCGCCCCGCCCCGCCCCGCCCCGCCCCGCCCCGCCCCGCCCCGCCCCGCCCCGCCCCGCCCCGCCCCGCCCCGCCCCGCCCCGCCCGCCCCGCCCCGCCCCGCCCCGCCCCGCCCCGCCCCGCCCCGCCCCGCCCGCCCGCCCCGCCCCGCCCCGCCCCGCCCCGCCCGCCCCGCCCCGCCCCGCCCCGCCCCGCCCCGCCCCGCCCCGCCCCGCCCCGCCCCGCCCCGCCCCGCCCCGCCCCGCCCCGCCCCGCCCCGCCCCGCCCCGCCCCGCCCCGCCCCGCCCCGCCCCGCCCCGCCCCGCCCCGCCCCGCCCCGCCCCGCCCCGCCCCGCCCCGCCCCGCCCCGCCCCGCCCCGCCCCGCCCCGCCCCGCCCCGCCCCGCCCCGCCCCGCCCCGCCCCGCCCCGCCCCGCCCCGCCCCGCCCCGCCCCGCCCCGCCCCGCCCCGCCCCGCCCCGCCCCGCCCCGCCCCGCCCCGCCCCGCCCCGCCCCGCCCCGCCCCGCCCCGCCCCGCCCCGCCCCGCCCCGCCCCGCCCCGCCCCGCCCCGCCCCGCCCCGCCCCGCCCCGCCCCGCCCCGCCCCGCCCCGCCCCGCCCCGCCCCGCCCCGCCCCGCCCCGCCCCGCCCCGCCCCGCCCCGCCCCGCCCCGCCCCGCCCGCCCCCGCCCCGCCCCGCCCCGCCCCGCCCCGCCCGCCCCGCCCCGCCCCGCCCCGCCCCGCCCCGCCCCGCCCCGCCCCGCCCCGCCCCGCCCCGCCCCGCCCCGCCCCGCCCCGCCCCGCCCCGCCCCGCCCCGCCCCGCCCCGCCCCGCCCCGCCCCGCCCCGCCCCGCCCCGCCCCGCCCCGCCCCGCCCCGCCCCGCCCCGCCCCGCCCCGCCCCGCCCCGCCCCGCCCCGCCCCGCCCCGCCCCGCCCCGCCCCGCCCCCGCCCCGCCCCGCCCCGCCCCGCCCCGCCCCGCCCCGCCCCGCCCCGCCCCGCCCCGCCCCGCCCCGCCCCGCCCCGCCCCGCCCCGCCCCGCCCCGCCCCGCCCCGCCCCGCCCCGCCCCGCCCCGCCCCGCCCCGCCCCGCCCCGCCCCGCCCCGCCCCGCCCCGCCCCGCCCCGCCCCGCCCCGCCCCGCCCCGCCCCGCCCCGCCCCGCCCCGCCCCGCCCCGCCCCGCCCCGCCCCGCCCCGCCCCGCCCCGCCCCGCCCGCGCCGCGCCGCGCCGCGCCGCGCCGCCCCGCCCCGCACCGCACCGCACCGCACCGCACCGCACCGCACCGCACCGCACCGCACCGCACCGCACCGCACCGCACCGCACCGCACCGCACCGCACCGCACCGCACCTGCTCACCTCTCTACAGCACTCAGGCTAGCCATCATGACCCGGTCATACATGAGGGAGGCGCTGCCCCACCCTGATGCTGCCATGCCATTGAGCAGCAGCACCAGGTCACTGACATCCACCTCCCATGCCAACACCTCATAGCCTACATGCACAACCAACACGCACAGGCACATATAGCGCGCACAGGCACATGTAGACAAGCGAGGGGACATATAAAACTGCAATACACACCTCAAATACACAAATTGGCAAGCGAGTGGACAGGTGCTGGCACTGAGTGTATCACAAGCGGCTTGGTGAAGATGTTCCCAGTTGCACCACACACCTCACAGACTGCACAGATGACAGTGTTGCAAGCAGCATCTCAAGCGATCCATTATCACCCCAGGCGGACAGGTGTTGGCAGTTGATGCATTACAGGCAGCAGCCAGCACCCACCACCACAGGCAGTGTTCAGCGCATCACTCACTGGGCATGCAGATGTCCACCAGCGCCACCTCTTTGGGGAAGGAGCCGCTGCGCATCATGGGCAGCAGCACCTGCAAGTGGCAAAATAGTGGGGTCAGCCGACCAGGAGGATGGAGGCTTGAGGGATGAGTACCACAGACCCCGTCAGCTCTCATGTGATGGGGGACTTGCTTAGCAGAAAGGCATGCGGGCACCATCTTGACATGACACGGGCACATGACAACACTGTCAGCAGCAGGAGCAGCCCAGCCTGGTCTATTAGGCAAATGGAGCCCTGTGTGAGGTTGTGTGAGGCACATACAAAGCATGGGTCCTAAACTGAGCATGTCAGCGCTGCTCGCCCCCAAAAAGTCAATATTTTCAATCAATATAGTGGTGACCAATGTGGTGGTGAGGCTGATGACACACAACACAGAACACAGAGAACCCATCCTTGACCGCCTATCACTCCGCATGTCCCTAGCACATTGACGCCAAGACATGCCACTGGCCAAGGATGAGCCTACGCCAATTGCTGAACCTCTATTGGGTTGCCAGCTGCCGCCTCTCACCTGCTGGAACCTGTCAGTGTCCTCAAACAGCAGCTGCTGCTCCTTGGTTGTGCCGCCACTGCTGCCCTGGCTCAGCTGCACCAGCTGGGACTCGAACACTGGCTGCAGCGCACCCCCCAGGGGCCGACCCACCACAGCGGCCAGCCTGGGCAGCTGCAGCAGCGTGTCCAGCTCACTCTGCCTCACAGCCTCTTCAGCATGCTCCTGCCAGTCCAGCAGCAGCACAGTGGCCGCTGCAGCTGCTGCATCCCTCTGTGCAGTGAGCTGTGTGATGAGCTGCTTCACGGCCACCTCCAGGCTGCGCGTGTCGCTGATGTGCAGCAGAGGGCTGAGCTGGGCAGCTGTGGGGATGGCCAGGGACCCCAGCTGCACTGCCTGCTGCATCACCACCCCCTCCAGCTCCCTGACTGCCTGCTGCCCTGTGCCTGGCTGCTGGGCCTGCTTGGAAGCCACCACATGGGCGGCTACAGCAGGCAGCAGCTGAGGGGCCAGGTGCAGTCCAGGCTGGGCAGCGCACACCCGCCCCAGCCGGGCCAGCAGCGCAGCACAGCTGGGGCAGCTCACTGAAGGCCAGGGCTGCTGGTCAGCCTTCAGGGCTGCGGCTGCGCCAGTTTCAAGCTTGACCGCGGCGGCTGCAGCAGCCCCAGTGACCACAGCCTGGGTCTGGGGCTGGTCCTCAAGCGATGCCTGCTTATCTCCTCCACCATCCTCCTGGCTGGGTTTAAGCAGCAGTGTTTGGCCCACCAAGTCCACCACTCTTTGCTTGGCCTCCAGGCCTATGGCATCAAAATCAGGTGAGGCCAGGAGGGACAGGGCCATCACTAGCACTGGCTCTGCAACCACATGCTGGCAGGTGGGTAATCAGGCAGATGGCTGAGAAGAATAGGGAAGCAGAGCGAGTAAATAATCAAGATAGTTGAGTGAGCAGGCAGGATAGGATAGGATAGGATAGGATAGGATAGGATAGGATAGGATAGGATAGGATAGGATAGGATAGGATAGGATAGGATAGGATAGGATAGGATAGGATAGGATAGGATAGGATAGGATAGGATAGGATAGGATAGGATAGGATAGATTGGGGTAGGGTAGGAGCAGCAGCAGCAGGGCAACCAGCAGGGGCATGGAGGTAGGCAGGCAGCGGCAGAGAAGGGAGCTGCAGGGCAGTGAGGCGTCTGCCTGGTGCCGGTTGCCAGGTGTTCACCTGATACAGCTGTGTGGAGCACTGCCGCCCTGAGCCCCGCACTGCCCAGAGCCACCAGGTAGTCAGGGTCAGGCTGCAGCGCCTGCGGCCACCAGGGCCAGGCACCATACCAGCTGGTGCCACACAGCCCACAGCACACTGGCAAGACAACAGTGAAGACACCACTGCATGCCTGGGCCCAGCCCCTAGCTCCTGCACCCCTGGCTGCTTGCTCTGAGCAAGTGACTGTCCTCTCGCCTGACCAACCTCTGCCTAGGCGCTACAATGTTGGACATTATTGTAGGCAGGTAAAGAAGTGGAGTGGGCCAGGCTTGACGCACCTGTGGCAGCGCCATCAAGAAGCTGGTGAGCTGGGCTGCAGCTGGGACCTTGTCTAGCAGTACAGTCAGCTCTTGGCTGGTTGTGGCAGCAGGGGTGGTGCTGTGTTTGATTAAGACGCCATTTGCAGCAGGGGCAGGGGTGGCTTTGGCCAGCACCTGCACACAATCACGCGAACATCAAAACGTCAGGTTCCTCACCTATCAAAAAGATCAGATGACTGTGTGACCAGCCATTTCGGTCTGCCTGCGTGCGTCGATGACCGCTAACATTGTGTCTTCCTGTCCCTTTTGTCTCATCCTGCATCACCCTCCCTCACTCTCACTCCCTATGCCTATGATCACGCTTACCACCATCCCCTCTTGTCCCCTTGCCCTGCCCTCCTGCCTTCCCCAGTTGCCCTGCCTGTCGCTCACCGTGCGCCTCAGTGCCGCCTGCAGGCCCTGCACCAGGCTGGGGGTCACATGCTGCCGCCAGTCAGGCGATGCCTGCAGCAGCGCTGCCAACTCCACCAGCTCCTTGGCGCTGCAGTCGCTCAGGAACCTGGCAGGGCAGCACAGCCAGCACACAGGAGCAAGGCTGATGACACAGTCATTGAAAAGCAACACCCTAGCCCTTACGAACACAGCACTGCACTGGGCGGTAGGCTAAGCCATGGCACCCAGCACGCACCCACCATCACTGGATCAAGCACCACCGCTGCAACATTTGCATCCACCCAGCTGACACGGTCCCAGGGCCACCACCACTGCCTCACCCACCACACGCTTAATCCCAGAGGGCCTGCTGGACCAACACATGGACCTTCGCTACATCTGAACATCCTGGAACACGCTACATGACAACCAGCTATGGCGTTGCACATCTCCTCACTGCAGCATTCCCTTGCCCCTCCTCCCCTGTCCCTTTGCCTTACCTCCTGTGGGTGCCCACCAGCCCCTGGACCAGCAGCTGCACCACCTGCACCTCCACACCAGGCTCCAGGCGCAGCTCTGGCTGCAGCTCCTGCAGGCTGTGCAGCAGGGCCATGAGGCGCCTGGGCGTGGCGTCACGCAGCGCCCCTGGCAGCGCCGCCAGCAGCAGGCGCCGCGTGTGATGCAGCAGCCCGTGGTGAGCCTCAGCTGCATTCAGCTTGCTCTGTGCGGCAGCGCTGCTGCGGCCCTTGCTGGCCCGCTCCACCAGGCTGGCAGGGGGAGGGGTGCCGGCAGACAGGGCCAGCGGCAGCGCCAGTGCAGCCAGGCAGTCCAGCAGCTGGGAGGAGTCAAGGCTGGCAGCCAGCGGCACCAGGGACTCAACCAGCTGGGCAAACAACTCCTGCATGGCCAGGGTGGTGGACGATAGCTAGGGGTGCAAGTGGAATGTGATGGTGGGCTGCTCTTTGCAGAGGATTGGGGTAAGGCCAGGGAGGTGCACAGTCACTAGGGGGGCATGTGGATTGTGATGGTGGTCTTTTATGCAGCGGGTTGAGAAAAGGACAGAGAGGTGCACAATGGATGCAGCTTGTGGGTGTCAGGGGGGATGTGATGGTACACACTGGATTCCTTTGTGGTGAGGATGTAACAATGGCACAGGTGTCATGCTGGGGCGGTAGGTGCGGTGATGTGACTGTGGCACAGGTGGTGGGGCTAGGGCAGGTGGTGGGGGGCTGCATGGTCTTGCCTGTGTCTCTGTCAGCCGGGCAGTCAGCTCCTGAGGATGCTTGGACCCCACATCAGCCAGCAGCTTCAGGCACTGTGTGGTTCCCTGGTCGCCTTGCACCAGCTTGTTCTTCTCACGCACATACACCAAGTGCTTGGTGAACCCACACATGCTGATGTTTTCTCTCTGCCACCGCACGATGTCCGCAGCGCTGGCTTGGGTCACATGGCTGGACAAGCGTCCGGTACCCCTAACGGGCTGAGGCGCAGGCAGCGCGACGACCAGCCTCGACCCGCGATACGCGATCGCTGGGCTACGGAGGCCGCACTGCATTCTGTATCCGGCGCGGCTACCTGGCTGCGCTATATGCATTGCTGCGATGCTGCGCAAAGCCGTGATCAGCAAGTCGCGCAGGCGGGCATCACGTCGCAAGTACCGGCGAGCAACGAGTACCGCGCTAGCGGCCAACGGTGTCTAGCGCGTTGGCTGCACTCATTGGCGGAAGCATTGGGGGTTTCACGGCGTTCACGGACACGGCCGCCGTGGTGGTTATTGTATCAAGGATTGTTGTGTAGCTCAAAATGTAGGTTCCGCACCAATCATGGCGATGGACAGAGTGAAGGCGCCGTCTCACGTAGTCAAGGGTTCTTCACATTTCTAGGAGCCGGCGTCACGCATCCCCATCCGGGATGGCTGTCCTAGCCAGACCCAGAGGACGTGTACCTAGTGCTGTCATTTCTCTCCCTCGTAAGGTAGATCCAGCCCTCCCTTCCTCCCGCTGCCACATTTCTACCCTTCCCTTCTCAATCACCCTCTCCCGCCTCCCCACTAGCACCAGTGACTGCGCCTGCTCTTACTTGCTGCTTGCATCACTGGCTCTCACACTGCTCTTGATCAAGGCATGGCACTGCTGGGTACGTCATGGCATGCCCAATCAGCTGTGACACGCCTTGGAGAAAATTCAAATTATGACGAACGGAGCCCATAGGTCACGGATAGCAGTTGCGCCTGGTGCGTTGCAATCGTCCTTTTGCGCTGTATCCCGCTGATGGTTGTGCCTGACCTGAAGCCTGTTGCGCCCTCCACAATAGCGCCCTCCAAAATGTGCTTGAGACGCAAGCTTGCTATTGCGTGTTTGAGACGCTGTGGTAGGCCAAATTATCCGCCGACTCGTTGTAGGGATCTACCCTTCTCATCAGAGCTGTGGTTCGAGTAATGTTTCAGTGTGTGACATTAATGTTTCAGCTTCTTGAGCGTCAATATCTGGCCTCCGCAACATTCATGACGATGGACAGCATGAAGGTGCAGTCTCAAGGGCTCTTTACAAGCCCGAGAGCCTGGATACCACCTTGAACCACACAGTGACGCTATCCGTTACCAAAGAATAGTTTGGGAGCATGTTTGTCCTCGTGGTCTAGCTCCAAACATGGCCTCCCTGGCACTCAATCGTTATGTGGCCCTGTCAGCCTTGCCTGGGTGGGGGTGAAGCCTGCCTGCCATGGGGCGACCAACACTTAAGGAAGCCTGCAATGACAATCCCCTTCCAGTGCGATGCAAGCCTGCCGGCATTGTGCTTCTTGAGGCTTCCTAGGGCCATGCTCAGTGTTGTCACAGGAAAGCAAGCCCCATCAGGGAGATACCTAGACACCCATTCAAGCTAACCTCGTGGCAGTGCTGCTGCTCCTTGCTGCTTGTGCATCACCCAGCTTGCCTACCCACACAGCCTCCAACTACACCACCTGCTTCTGCTTCTCCTTCTGCTTTTTCTTCTGCTTCTTTTCCGAATTCTGCCTCTGCCTCTCCCTATGTTCCTTCCATGATCCGGGACTGTCCTGCTCCTCTTTCTGCTTCTTCTTCTGCTTCCGTTCCTGCTTTGTTTTGGGACTGTCCAGCTCCTGTTCCTGCCTTGCTTCGGGACTGCCCAGCTGCTGGGTGAACCAGGGGTCAGCGGCTGCATCTGCCAGCAGCTGCTGTAGGCGAGCTGTCAGCTGGCGGGCCTCATCGCGCAACAGAAGGCACGGCTCCTGGCCAAGAGGAGAAAGGCGGCAGCAGCAGCATGTCTAGCAACACCAGTGGCAGCAACACGAATTGACCACAGTGGGCACAGAAGCGACAAGCAGCTCACCACCCTCACCTGCAGAAGACGTTGCAGCAGCTTCGCCATTGCCCGCCTGACCATCAGCACTGCTTGGGTATGAGCAGCTGTGAGCTGCCAGGACATGCAGCTTTGCTGCATGCTCAGACGCGCCAAGTTGACCCCACCCCTTCCCTCCTCCTCTCCCTTGACCTCCTCCTCCAGCTCCAGCTCATTGCCAAACAGCAGCAGGGCCATGTCGGTAACACACGATAGAGAAGAGGGCACCACCATGCCATCAACCTCGGTCTGCACATGTGGTGCGGTGCGGTGCGGTGCGGTGTGGTGTGGTGTGGTGTGGTGTGGTGTGGTGTGGTGTGGTGTGGTGTGGTGTGGTGTGGTGTGGTGTGGTGTGGTGTGGTGTGGTGTGGTGTGGTGTGGTGTGGTGTGGTGTGGTGTGGTGTGGTGTGGTGTGGTGTGGTGTGGTGTGGTGTGGTGTGGTGTGGTGTGGTGTGGTGTGGTGTGGTGTGGTGTGGTGTGGTGTGGTGTGGTGTGGTGTGGTGTGGTGTGGTGTGGTGTGGTGTGGTGTGGTGTGGTGTGGTGTGGTGTGGTGTGGTGTGGTGTGGTGTGGTGGGGCGGGGCGGGGCGGGGCAGGGCGGGGTGGGGCAGCCAGGGCTTACCTTGTCAGAGTACACCAACCATCTGTGGGGCAGCCAAGGGGGTGGCAGCCACCCCTCCTTCCTAGGCTGTGGCCCTTTGATAATCCAGTCCCAAGGCCTGGCTAGCAGGGAGCTGGACGGGTTATTGGGCAGCATAACCTGGCCCTCATCCGTTGTGAACAACCTGGGCAAGGCAGGTCACAGCAGTCAAAGCAACAAGGGTGATGTGTGACCGTGGGCTGACCTGGGCAGGATGACCAGTATCACGGCCAGAGGTGGCAACTATTTATCCCTGCAACCCCTCATGCTACTCAAAGTAAAGCAAGAGTTGTGATTAGGGTTGGCCAGATCCTATGGCCAGTATGTGGCCAGTCTGTGGCAACTAAAACGACGGTATATACGTACGCATATACTGTATCCGTAGTTCCGTAGGGCCAACCGTAGGTGCAATGTTATCATTTTGCGAAAGTGAGTTTGCAGTTTGGTGCACAACAACCGTAGAAACTCCCGCTAGGGGTAAGCATGTTCAGAATCACAACCAATAGCAGTGTTGTGACACATCTATATGCCAGTCAGCCATGCATGTCGTTACCCATGTGCTCCTACTCTGCGTGCCAAGCATGTGACCAAACCCCTCTTGTGGCAGCCATGTGTGCACTTATGTAGTCAATATTTCATATGCTCCTACTCGGCCAACCATGTGTGCCATGCATGTGTGGCCATGTGCTCCTACTCTGCCAACCATGTGTGCATGGTCTAATCGCTTCGTGCTAGCTTTCTCTACAACATCACCACCTCCTCCTCCTCCACCTCCACCTCCAGGCATGCTTGTGACAGCACCACCTCCTCACCACCACCACCCCCTTCATTCCTGCATTGCTGTCCCCCCGAATGTATGCGATCTTCTTCGCACTCTCCAGAGCTAGGCGGTTGCGGGTCTTAAAGAAGATCTGGTACGGGACGGGAGGGGTTGCTGGGCGGTCTGGTCTGGTCTGGTCTGGTCTGGTCTGGTCTGGTCTGGTCTGGTCTGGTCTGGTCTGGTCTGGTCTGGTCTGGTCGGGTCGGGTCGGGTCGGGTCGGGTCGGGTCGGGTCGGGTCGGGTCGGGTCGGGTCGGGTCGGGTCGGGTCGGGTCGGGTCGGGTCGGGTCGGGTCGGGTCGGGGCGGGACGGGCGGGGCTGGCTGGGCCCTCGTATGCATCATCCATCGCAAAGAATGCCATCGGGTATATATATAGCTGCAGCGACGGTCACACCCGCAGTTACGGTGACTTGTGCTTCCTGCGTCCTTTGAAATCTCGCGATTCTGCCGTCGCGTGTACGGTTCAAACGTGAAAATTACGGTCAAACCTACGGTCAAACCTACGGTTGCACGGTCAACCGACGTACCTACGGCTGCTTACAGATACACGGTGGTCGGTGTACGCTACGTATATACTGCATATAAGTACCTACTGTATGTACGCCGCCACGGTTCTGGTCAACCCTAGTTGTGATCGAACACAGGCTGCGAGCTCATCATTGTTGAGGCTACTGCTAGCGTGCCTGACTGCCAGGGCGGTTCACCTCACAAGACACAGGGCTGTGACAGGGCGCTGCTGTGTTGACGGTGTCGGTTGAGACAAAAGGAGGACGAGGATGCGGCTGCCCACCTGACCATGTACTTGCCCTCGACCTTGCCCTTGCCCACACGCTGGCGCACACTCCCTTGCGCTTTCTTCCCAGTGGCTATGAGCTCCACCCGGGCCAGCTGTGGGGCCTGCGTAAAGACAAGAGCAACACACATGCGGATAAAAAGGGGTGGGAGGCAGTCGAGGGTGGCATGTGGGGTTGGTGTGAGGGAAAGGGGGTCCAGGGTCCAGCTCCAGGGTGGCGGGGCACAGGTTGGCAGCGGCAGCAGTCACACGCAGTAACCACAATCTTCATGCCACTCCGTGGTGCAGCAGGATGCAGGTCACAAGTGAGCCACAGCTACCCGGCCGTCCCATTGCCTGCCCGCCCTCACCAGGCCAGCCACCAGCAGGCCCTTGACCAGCTCAGCGTCCCCAGCGGCCCAGCTGTGCTCCTTGATGGCGGCTTCCACAGCCCATCTCTGCTGCCAGCCTGGGGGCTTCCAGGCAACCTGACATAGAGTGGGGCCAGGGCCAGGGCCGAGGGGCAGTATGGGAAAGGTGGCATGTTGAAGCAGACCAGTGATCTGGCAGTATTTTTGCTGCTGCTGCTGCTGCTGATGCTGCTACCACCTCCACTGCGGCTGATGCTGATGTCACTGCTGCTGCTGCTACTGCTGCCAATGCTCCTACTGCTCCTCCTCCTGCTGCTGCTGCTGCTGCTCCTTCTCCTCCACTAGCAGCAGCCAGGCCACTCACCTCAGCCAGCAGCTCCGGGCTGACGGCCTGCTGGCCCTGTGCCACGCTCTGGCCCACCCCCCTCCCCCTACCCTGCCCTGTCCAACCCAGAGTGTCAGACCCAGCCCAGCCACCCGCCCAATCCCCGCCCTCCTCCCACGCCTCCCAGCCCTGCTTCCACTGATTCCTGGCCCCATACCCTGCTTTCCAGCCTCGCTCCCTCTCAGCACCAGGCGGAGGGAAGGTCGCTGCCAGGCTGCCTGGCCACTGTTGCATGTGGGGGTTGGCCCGCCGCACAGCTGCATCCCAGCAGGCATCACTGCTTGCGATGAGCCCAAGCTCCATCAACTGCTCTGCCAGCTGCAGCCGTGTCTTGTGCATATACCGCAGCTGCTTGGCACTCAGGAAGGCTGGCTTGCACACGGACTCAGCACCTGGCAGGAGGCAGCAACAAAATAGAGACTGGATCACACCTCCTTGGCATGTCGTGTACTATCTCCTTTGTGCACAAATGTGAACCCGATATCCCGCAATTGCTTGGCATGCAGGAGGGCTGGCTGACGCACAAACATCCTGTGCACAAACATAAACCCATTTCTACCCCAATACTCCGTCCCAATCTCTCATTCTCTCTCCCCTCCCCTTACTTCCCCAATCTTCTCCTTCCCTGCCTTCCCCACCTCCCTACCAACTACCCTCACCTCGACTGCGGAGTCTATACCACAGAGCCCACCCAGCATCAACAGCCATGTGGTCGCTGTTGGCATCACCCCCCACAGCACCCAGGCGCCTGCAGGCATCCAGGTGCAACAAGCGCCCAGCTGGGAGCAATGTCAGCAGTCTTGTACACACACAGCCCTGACTACATTACTGCTTCAGGTCTGGTGCACCACATACGACACGCATCACTATTGACATCGACAGCGATTCCCGTAGTCCCGCCTTAACCCTCTCCCACTCCCTAAATTTGACTTGACGCCACTGGCCAGGTCACCCACCGTCTGGTCTCTAGCACCTCCTCCTCCAACGCAGGCCACCGAGGCACCCTCAACCAGGCAGGATGGCCTACGCTGTGTGCAGCCAGCGTCAGCATGGGCGCCAAGCAACTGCGCGCAAGCAGAGGGAAGCTCTTGGGTGGGACGCGGCAGGCAAGGGTGAGGGCGGGGCACGGATGTCAAAGGGAAGGCAAGGTGGCTCCGAGGGAGGGGGAGGGATCAGCGGCAGTGTCAGAGCCAGGGCGATGCATCAGGCTAGGGGAAGGGGGTTGGCTTACCCAAATGCTGCCCCGAGGATCAGCATCTTGCCCAGCTGGGGGTTCAGGGGTAGCGCCGCCAGCGCGTGCCCTAGCTGCGTCAGCTGCCATGCTGAGGGCACTGTTGTGAAGCTGAAGAAAGCTGGGTCTGCTGCTACTGCTGCTGCCAGTTTTTGCCTTCCAGCCTGATGCCCTCGCTGCATTGACTTTGCTTTCTGCTGCTGGCCTATAGAGGCCCTGGTGGGCTGGATGGCCCCAATGCTGTGCAGCAATGTCAGGGCGTTCTTGACAGCCAGAGCATTAGGTGGGTCCAGAGCCTCAGCCAGGAAGGCAGCAGGGTCTGCAGCCAAGCAGAGACACACGCTGGCAGCCACAAGTTGTCCCAGACACGTGGAGGAAAGCCTCCCCACTCTCTCCCCATCATGCCTGGTCCAGCCTCAGAGCCACCCTCACCTCCCAGCTCCAGGCTGAGGACCTGCATGCACACCTCCTCCACCTGCTCTTGCCCCTCAGCCCTACGGGCCTCAGCCCCTGAGCCCAGCCTCAGCCCCCCGACAGCAGGCCCAACCTTGACTGCAGGTGTTGGTGGAGGGAGAGTGTGTGAGAGGGCTGGGTGAGACCCAGGGTTGACCGTGCACATCGAAACAGGTATCCAGGGTGGGATCCAGGATGGCACTACCCTGACTGGTCCAGGCTTACAGCCTCCCCACTCTCCTCCCCACTCCCTCCACAGCCTGCTTCCCAGCCTGATTCCCTTGCTGCTTTGGCGCTGGCTCTGACTCGTGCTGCTGGCTGGGGTGGCCGTGGTGGGTTGGATGGCCCCAATGCTGTGACCCCCTGGCTGAACCGGGCTTAGAGCTGGCCTCACCTCCCAGCTCCAGCTTAAGGACCTGCATGCACACCTCCTCCAGGGGTATGCGCTGCAGCTCAGGCACATCATGCGGTGCCATGTGGTGTTGCCAGAACAGGCGCGGGTACAGCCGGTAGCACACGCCTGGCTGCACCCGGCCCGCCCGTCCCCTGCACAGAGCAGCAGGCGGGCAGGCTTGCTGAGCAATGCCAGAGACAAGAGGTCAGATCACAAGGTTGGAATGGCTGCTTCACTAAGCATTAGGCCAGCAGGCCCATGCACACTCTCCCGCAGATCAGCACGGGTTTTCAAAGTGCCTAAGTACAACCAATAGCAACCAATAAAAAGGAGTTTTGAGCAATGCCAGAGCCAAAGGGTGAGTGCCACGAGGCGGACATGGCTCCTCTACTGTAGTCAGCCATGGATTAGCCCAAGGCACCTTGCTCCATCCATACATAGCCTCCCTGTGATATACCACAATGTCACCCTTACTAACCCTAAGGAGCCCCAAGCAACCCTGAGTTACCCTAACTAACCCTCAGGAGCTGGCAGGCAGTGCTCTGAGCACTGCCAGAACCCTACTGTTGGCAGCGTTGGAGCAGGAGAGCGGAACTCGAATGACAAGATTACCTGGTGTATGTGGGTGTGCCACTGCTAAATTCAAGAAACTGAAACATGACTAACCATAAGTAGCCCTTACCCTATTCTGTGATGTACCATGCAGTAAGGTGAGTAACAGCCTTTGGCAGGATCTGGTAGCAGGAGGCAAGACATGGCAAGTGCTGGGGCGTGCCACGACTGACACTTACTTGCGCTGCTCAGCTGACGACTGGCTGATCCAGCCCTGCGTCAGGCTCTTGGTCTTGTTGAGGGGGTCGTAGCCAACCTGCCTGCTGCGGCCAGAGTCCACCACCACGGTCACGTCAGGGATAGTGATGGAGGTCTCTGCAATGTTCGTCGCCAGCACCACCTTGCGGCTGCCTGGGCAGGGCAGGCAGGCAGGCAGGCAGGCGGCAGTCAGCAGGAGTGTCAGTGGGTGCAGTGGGCTGGGCCTGGCTAGTCAGGGAAAGCCCTGATGGCCAGAGGCCCAACCTTGACTGTCCACCTCACAAACCCAGGACATCAGTGCAGCCCCTGCTCCTCTCACTCCCCCTGCCTTCACCTCCCCTTCAGCCTTGCCTCACTGAGGGCTGATGGCCTCGTCTGCTTTGCCTCACCTGGTGGGGCGGTGTCAAACACCCTCTGCTGCTCCTCCCTTGTCAGGCTGCTGTGGCAGGGCAGCACCCACATGCCCTCCACTGGCTGTGGTGAGGTGTGGCCCTGAGCCTGGGGCTGTGCACTGCTCTCAACGGGGTGCTCCCAGCTGGTGCCATAAATGCCGCTGCTGAGGCTGCCACCATCTTGCTGCTGTTGTGTTCCAAACATTTGGCCCCAAGTCTTAGGCCCACAGGTGAGCAGAGCACGCAGCCACTCAATGTCCTGCCAGCCGGGCAGCAGCACCAGGATGGCGCCGCCTGGGGGCTGGGTGGCGTGCAGGTGGCGCACCACAGCTGCTGCCAGGAACAGGTCCACCTGCTTGGCAGTTGGGGTGGTTGGGCTTGTGGTCAACGAGTCTAGTGACGTGTGTGGATGGGGGAGGGTGGGGGGAGTAGAGGGAAAGGGCAACAGGGGGGCAGGGCAGCAGGGGGGCACTAGGATATTGGTGGTGATAAAGGAGCAGGGCACATTGCATAGATGACGGTAGTGAGGAGGGAAGTAAGCGGGGAGGGGGCAGCACAGCATACATGACCTGCTTCAAATATCATTTGCTATAGTGTGGAAGTTGCAGGGGAGTGTGTTGACATTGTGAGCTGTCAGAGGAGGAGTGTCAGAGGAGGGCAGTTGGTTTTGTAGGTGAGCAGGAGGGCGGGGAGCACGGCATGGGTGCTAAGGCAGATGTCTTGACCAGGGGTGGGTCCATGGTCCGACACCACAGGGGGCTTACATGTTTCGTCAGAGTGGGCAGGGAAACCATGTCATGCAGTTAGCAGGCAAGGCAGGGGTGAGTAGGTTGGTGGTCTGGAAGGTTGGTGGGTGAGGCAGGGGGCCAGGGGGCAAGTAGGCAGGCATGGCATGTGTTGCCAGCCAGCTGTATTGACAAAGCTGGCACTATTCAACAGCCTGCCCGCCTGATACCCAATGCTGAGTCCTCCTTTCACACTGTCTTGCTGCACCACCTGCACTGCCCATCATCACCTGCATGACTGCATCCCAGCCCTACCTGGCCTGGCACCTGTCAACCAGCCCAGCCTTACCTTGCCATCTCGTTGCTCTAGCCAAGTCTTCAAGCCCAGCAACACTTTCCTAGACAGCGGCCGCATCTCCTGAGCGTGGGCCTTGGCTGCTAGCTCCAGGTCAAATCCACAGTGCCAGTCCTGCGGTTTCACCTGCAGCTCCTCCTCCTGCCATGGCTCTTGATCTGGCTGACCTTGTACCCGTTGACCTCTTCCCTTCTGCTCCCCCTCCTCATCTCTTTGCTGCCCCTCCTGCCTCCCATCCCCCTGCCCACCCTTGACCAGCTGCTGCTCTCCCTCAAGCAACTCCGCCCCCTGCTGCCCCTCCTGCCTCCCATCCCCCTGCCCACCCTTGACCAGCTGCTGCTCTCCCTCAAGCAACTCCGCCCCCTGCTGCCCCTCCTGCCTCCCATCCCCCTGCCCACCCTTGACCAGCTGCTGCTCTCCCTCAAGCAACTCCGCCCCCTGCTGCCCCTCCTGCCTCCCATCCCCCTGCCCACCCTTGACCAGCTGCTGCTCTCCCTCAAGCAACTCCGCCCCCTGCTGCCCCTCCTGCCTCCCATCCCCCTGCCCACCCCTGACCAGCTGCTGCTCTCCCTCAAGCAACTCCGCCCCCTGCTGCCCCTCCTGCCTCCCATCCCCCTGCCCACCCTTGACCAGCTGCTGCTCTCCCTCAAGCAACTCCGCCCCCTGCTGCCCCTCCTGCCTCCCATCCCCCTGCCCACCCTTGACCAGCTGCTGCTCTCCCTCAAGCAACTCCGCCCCCTGCTGCCCCTCCTGCCTCCCATCCCCCTGCCCACCCTTGACCAGCTGCTGCTCTCCCTCAAGCAACTCCGCCCCCTGCTGCCCCTCCTGCCTCCCATCCCCCTGCCCACCCCTGACCAGCTGCTGCTCTCCCTCAAGCAACTCCGCCCCCTGCTGCCCCTCCTGCCTCCCATCCCCCTGCCCACCCTTGACCAGCTGCTGCTCTCCCTCAAGCAACTCCGCCCCCTGCTGCCCCTCCTGCCTCCCATCCCCCTGCCCACCCTTGACCAGCTGCTGCTCTCCCTCAAGCAACTCCGCCCCCTGCTGCCCCTCCTGCCTCCCATCCCCCTGCCCACCCTTGACCGGCTGCTGCTCTCCCTCAAGCATCTCCGCCCCCTGCTGCCCCTCCTGCCTCCCATCCCCCTGCCCACCCTTGACCAGATGCTGCTCTCCCTCAAGCAACATCGCCCCCTGCTGCCCCTCTTGCTGCTCTCCTCTCAGCTTCACCTGTCGCCCAGACTGCTGCTGCCACTGCTGCTGCTGTTGACGTAACAAAAGCCTTCCCATCAGCTGTTGCGCTGTTTGCCATGTATGTTTCCACATCTTCGCCCATATAGGCTGCTGTTGCTGCCCCTTCGCCTGCTGCCCCTCCACGTGCTGCCCCTCCACCTGCTGCCCCTCCACCTGTTGCTGCCCCTCCACCTGCTGCCCCTCCACCTGCTGCCCCTCCACCTGCTGCCCCTCCACCTGTTGCTGCCCCTCCACCTGTTGCTGCCCCTCCAGCTGCTGCCCCTCCACCTGCTGCCCCTCCGCCTGCTGCCCCTCCACCTGCTGCCCCTCCAGCTGCTGCCCCTCCACCAGCTGCCCATCCACCTGCTGCGCATCCACCTGCTGCCCCTCCGCTTGCCGCCCCTCCACCTGTCGCCCCTCCACCTGCTGCCCCTCTGCCTGCTGCCCCTCCACCTGCTGCCCCTCCGCATGCTGCCCCTTCGCCTGCTGCCCCTCCACCTGCTGCCCCTCCACCTGCTGCCCCACCGCCTGCTGACCCACTGCCTGCCGCCCCTCCACCTGCTGCCCCACCGCCTGCTGCCCCTCCACGTGCTGCCCCTCCACCTGCTGCCCCTCCACCTGCTGCCCCTCCACCTGCTGCCCCTCCACCTGTTGCTGCCCCTCCAGCTGCTGCCCCTCCAGCTGCTCCCCCTCCGCCTGCTGCCCCTCCACCTGCTGCCCCTCCACCTGCAGCCCCTCCACCAGCTGCCCATCCACCTGCTGCGCATCCACCTGCTGCCCCTCCGCTTGCCGCCCCTCCACCTGCCGCCCCTCCACCTGCTGCCCCTCTGCCTGCTGCCCCTCCACTTGCTGCCCCTCCGCATGCTGCCCCTTCGCCTGCTGCCCCTCCACCTGCTGCCCCTCCACCTGCTGCCCCTCCAGCTGCTGCCCCTCCACCTGCTGCCCCTCCGCCTGCAGCCCCTCCACCAGCTGCCCATCCACCTGCTGCCCCTCCACCTGCTGCCCCTCCACCTGTTGCTGCCCCTCCAGCTGCTGCCCCTCCACCTGCTGCCCCTCCGCCTGCTGCCCCTCCACCTGCTGCCCCTCCACCTGCAGCCCCTCCACCAGCTGCCCATCCACCTGCTGCGCATCCACCTGCTGCCCCTCCGCTTGCCGCCCCTCCACCTGCCGCCCCTCCACCTGCTGCCCCTCTGCCTGCTGCCCCTCCACCTGCTGCCCCTCCACCTGCTGCCCCTCCAGCTGCTGCCCCTCCACCTGCTGCCCCTCCACGTGCTGCCCCTCCACCTGCTGCCCCTCCACCTGCTGCCCCTCCACCTGCTGCCCCTCCACCTGTTGCTGCCCCTCCAGCTGCTGCCCCTCCACCTGCTGCCCCTCCGCCTGCTGCCCCTCCACCTGCTGCCCCTCCACCTGCAGCCCCTCCACCAGCTGCCCATCCACCTGCTGCGCATCCACCTGCTGCCCCTCCGCTTGCCGCCCCTCCACCTGCCGCCCCTCCACCTGCTGCCCCTCTGCCTGCTGCACCTCCACCTGCTGCCCCTCCGCATGCTGCCCCTTCGCCTGCTGCCCCTCCACCTGCTGCCCCTCCACCTGCTGCCCCTCCACCTGCTGCCCCTCCACCTGCTGCCCCTCCACCTGTTGCTGCCCCTCCACCTGCTGCCCCTCCACCTGTTGCTGCCCCTCCAGCTGCTGCCCCTCCACCTGCTGCCCCTCCGCCTGCTGCCCCTCCACCTGCTGCCCCTCCACCTGCAGCCCCTCCACCTGCTGCCCCTCCACCTGCTGCCCCTCCACCTGCTGCCCCTTCACCTTCTGCCCCTCCACCTGCTGCCCCTCCGCCTGCTGCCCCTCCACCCGCTGCACCTTCCCCTCCCCCTCCATGGCATCAACAGCAGCTTGGTTTTGCGGCTGGGATTGCTGCTCACCACCAGCCCAGCCGAACAAATCAGCCAGGCTTGGTATGCCACTGCCCTCTTGCCCTGGAGTGGCAGCTTGTTGCTTTAGTTCCTCCTCTGCCAGCCTCTGTACCAAATTCTTCAGTTCTCTGCTTGCTTGGTACAGCTGATTGTCTGCGGCATATCCAACATCATCAGGGCCAGGGCCAGGGTCAGGGCCAGGGTGAGGGTCAGGATAAGAGTCAGGGGCATACACTGCTGACACTTCGCACTTGTGTAAGGTGTGACGCCGCTCTCGTGCAGAAAGTCCTCAAGGAAATACTGTTGCACCTGCAGCCCAGCAATCAAAACGGAGGTGCAGGGCAGGTTGCGGCTCATTTATTTCACAGCAGGCACATAGCTGAGAGTTCGCCACCTTAGCACTGCTACCGCACTGAACATAGTGAGCCCTGGGTCTTGCCCTGCTCACTGAACCTGCCAGCTGCCTCAGTCTTCTGCTAGAGCATATGCTCAAGCATGCAACCTGGCAACAACATAAGCTACATCACTGTCCCACTCCTGCCATGTCTTCCAGCAGTGGCCAGAGGCAGTAGCTGCTGTCTGGCCCCAGCTCTTGCCGCAGACCTGGCCCTATTGCCCTGATCTGATCCGCTGACCGGGAAGGTGCGGCCGGGGAAGGCAAAGCAGGAGGCAGCGCTACCAAAGTAGGTGGCGAAGCGTTGGGCTTGCAGCGTGGCGCTCATCAACACGATCTTGAAGCCTGGGCGCCTGAGGGGAGGGCAGACAGCCACAGCGACAGTAGCAATGACCAGGACGTGGTCATGGCAGCGGGAGCAGCAGCATCTGGCACTATCAGGCATTGAGTTGTCACACTGCAGCTGCTGCTGCTGCCATTCATAACTCAGCCCTCCCAGCCTCACCCACCGAGCCAGCAGTTGCTTGAGGGCAATGAGTGTGAAGTCAGTGTTGGTATGTCGCTCATGCACCTCATCGATGAACACATGAGTGGTGTCCTCCAGGTCAGGGTCGATCAGCAGGCGGCGTAGCAGCAGGCCAGAGGTCATGTAGGTCAGGCGGGTGCGGCGGCTCACACAGCTGTCCAGCCGCACCTGCAGCCAGGTAATGTGCAAGGGCTGTCAGGGCTAGGGCTAGGTTGGGGCTGGACCACCAGGGTCTGTGGTTGGGGCTGGGCCACCAGGGCATGTGGCTGGGCGGCTGAGGGCTGCGGCCATGGGCACCTACTCCTACTTGTGCGGAGAGTTTCGAACCCCAGCCGCAGCCCGCAGCTCGGTGCACAGCATTGGGCATGGTGAGCTTTCCAGCGTACTTTATATGGGTCAGTGAGTGGCACGCTGCTGTTGAGTTGGTTCCCTCTGCTGTGTAAAGTGCAGGTCAGGGGCAGACGCAGCATGGCACAGTCCAGGGTGCATAGTCAGGGTGTGGGCGCTGAGACGCTGCAGGAGCAAAGGCAGTGCGCCAGGCACAGATGCTGCACTTGGCCCGACCTTGTAGCCCACCACATCGCCCAGTGCCTCGCCCCGCTCCTGTGCTACTCTTCTTGCCAGGCTGATGGTGCTGATGCGGCGTGGTTGCGTGACCACCAGGGACACTGCAGCGCCACGCCCTGCTGCCACCGCCTCCTCGAGCAGGAACTGGGGCAGCTGGGTGCTGCAGGACAGGACAGCAAGCTAGGCAAGGGCTGGTACCAGGCCATGGTGAGGTTGACTTGGCTGAGGTGAGATGTGTTGAAGGGTGCTCAACAAGGGAGCAAGGTGCAGGGGTAGGGGTAGGGGGCCTAAGCCCAGCGCCCTGAGCCCTTCACGGCCTCACCTCTTACCGCTGCCAGTCTCCCCTGCACAGCAGCAAATGGTATGGCAGAGTGAGAGTTGGCCAGCGCGCATCAACTATGAAGAGCATCCTGATCCAGCCCACATGCAGCCGCCACCTGGCAATTTGTGTGTTTTGCAGGGCACAGCGTCAAGTGAAGGCCCATTTGTGGCATCAATCAGCCCTCGCACCAGCCATTGTCGCACCCTCTCCCACACCCACCTGACACAATGGTGACTGGGTTGCGCTCAATAGCCTCCAGTAGCTGCTGCTTGCTGGCGTGGATGGGCAGAGCCTGGCGCTGCACCTGGATGGCTTGCACATGTGGCAGCCGCTGGTTTGCAGCCTGCTGGTTTTTTAATAGTATACTTTGCTGGCGCTGCCAATTGCTGGTGGCTCGAGGGCCATATTTGGCTAGTCGCTGGCGGTTGGCTGCCAGGGTTGCACGCAAGTGATGTACCCGGCCCTGCTGCGGCGATTCATATGCCCCCAGATCTGCAATGCAGGAAGTTTTCCAGATGGACAGCCAAGCATGCAGGCAAGCAGATACACAGCCCGCTTCCCATTGCCCCTACCAAGCCAGGACTCTAGCATATGACAATTAGCTGCATGTCTAATTACTACACTTCTATGTCCGCACGACACCCACCTCGGAGGGAAGCCGTTGAGTCGTCCTCATCGTTGACGTCGCCATGATCCGCCGCCAACGCGAACCTGGCGGTCGCTCCACCTCCAGGTTCGTCGCCCGAACTGTTGCCCCACCATTCGCCCTCCCAATAGCCCGACGACGAGTCTATATTTCGTTTTCCTCTCCCTGCCGGCATGTTCTGGAAGGCCGAGTGTCGTCGTGGATCAGTCGCACCTCCGCGTGTCCTTCCTGAGGTTTCAGTTGTCCCTGTCCGCTCTGATGTTTGCATCAGCCTCGCGGCATGGGTTCGTGCGAGGCCGCGGGAAGCTGTAGTCGGCCCTCCGAGCATTTCCTTACGCATGGCGCGCTTCAACATCCGGTCCACCGCGGCCCACCTGGCGGCGGTCGCGGGTGATGGCCCAGGGTAGAGCAGACTACGGTCGCACTGGGGGACCTGCTGATCACCAAGCTGGCCGTTAGCAGTGAGCTGCGAGGCACCGGGAAACAGCGGATCGGGCCAGGGCCTGTCGAGCTGAGCAGCGGCGAGGGAAGAGGGCGGCAGCGACAGGGGTAAGGCCTCCGACCAGATGGGGTCCAGTTGAGGCCTACAGGGGCAGTGTTCAGCATGCCAAGGGGTAGGGAGCAGCAGAAACCCAGCATGGCAAAGCATGAAGCCTGTGAAGGGCTTAGTCACATACCTGTAGCTTGGCAGGGGGTGCGTGGCTACCACCAGATGGCTATTGTGATAGGCCTGCAGCAGCGTAGGCAGCCAAGGTTAGGGTAGAGACGGAGGCTGATATGAGGGTGCCCTGATGCCTAGAACCTGCCCGCCTGCCTGCCTGATTTCTGTGCTTGGCAGCCCTCCACCTGCCTGCATGTGCAAGTCCTTGGCTTCCAGGAGGCCCTCCAGCTCGGGGTGTGACTGCAGCTCCTTGATGCTTTTTTTGAACACCCTGCACCACAGACAGTGGCTCATCAGGCCCTACTCCATGGACACCAACCCGCATGGCCTACCCCTATGCTGCTCTATGGACATCTCACACTCGTAAGATTCTGTGCACTGTGTCAAGAGGAACAACATTTCCACTGAGTACCCTCACCACACCCATCCAGCTCCCATCCCGCCCTCACACCGCACCACCCTCCTCTCCCTCACCTCATTTGCACCTCCTGCCCCCGTAGCAGCTGCACTTGGCGCAGCACCTGCATCACCTGCTCAGCCTCAAGGGGCTGGGCATACAGGTCGGCACTGTGCGGGTCTGAGGCTTTCTCTCGCTGCTGATCCACAGCCCGCCTTGCTGTGGGCAAACCCTTCCCTGCTGCCTGGGCGGCTGGGGGCAGGTGCAGGTGGAAGCAGTGAAAGTGAGTTGTGATGTGCAGCAGGCGCATGAGCGATGACAACGTGGGTGATTCATCAGGATTGGCATCGTCACTGGAGGAAGAAGGGTCAGGGGTGGGTCCAGGGTCAGAGCTGCTGCTGGTATCAGGGATTGGTGCTGGGCCAGGGGAGGGGGCTGCGTCAGGGGTGGAGGCAGGGTCAGGGGTGGGTCCAGGGTCAGAGCTGCTGCTGGGCTCAGGGATTGGGTCGCTGCCTGAATGGGATGGCAGAGTTATGGTGACATCCTCCACCCACTCCCTGCAGCCAGCAGCAGCGGTCCCTTCTCTCCATTCTTGCTGCTGTCAGGACTGCTGCTGGTGCTAGCCCTCTTCAGCTGTGTGTTCTGCAGCCCAACTCACAGCTCACAGCCCCTATTGCGCGCCAACTGGGTGAGCTGTGCCAATGTGCCCTGCAGCACTGCTGCATGACCGGTGTCAGTTGTCTGCGTTCAGCAAGCAGCAACAGCATGTAGCAATATGATTCGGCAAGCAGTAGCAGTATGAAAGGCATCACGCAGCAGCACAGCAGGCAGCAGCAAAGCAGGCAGCAGCAGAGCTGATGAGGGGTTTCTCAGTTTAGCAGCACCTTGGGCACTCTGAGGATGAACTGCTCCTCAGCCCGCAGCCACACATCACTGAGCGTGTCATGCACAGCCTGTTCGTCCAGTGCACCAACTGTAGCAGAGTCAATCTGAAGCAGCAGCTGGGCAAGGTCCAGGTACACTGCGTGCAAGACATCATCAGCGGTGGCAGACGCACAGCATGCCGAGAGAAGAGAAAGAGAGGCGAACGAATGTTAGGGAGTGCTGGTTGTAGGGGTTAGTGCAGTATGGGGACTGCACAGCCTGCGCCCGGGCACTGACATGGTGCCTCAGGTGCATGGTGGTGGTTGAGCCATGATGGGGCCCACCACCCTGCTCCCTGGGACTGGGTCAGCTGGGGAAATGCAACAGTTGCAGTGGTGGTGCTGGGTGGTGAAGGCAGGGGTGATGGCCGCTGTGCGCAATTCAACGGCAGTGAGCGAGTAATTTGCCGCCCCAAGGTGGACGTGCCAGAGAATGTTACTCCCGCCAGTCCACATCAAGACGCCACTCCGCGCACCTGCCGCGGGGCGGGGAGCAGTAGCTGCTATACGTGTCTTCGAGCTTGCGCGAGAGACAGCAACCAGGGACGTCGTTCCGCGTGCCCGCGGCAGCCATCTTGTATACGGCAGATGGGCTGCACTGAGCATCACGTCTGGTTGCAAGTGTAGCTCGTCGTTTGGGAGTTGGGTGCTGGCTTTTAATGATACGTGACATTGACCAAGATTGACTTGACTGCTGCAATGATGCGATGCTGGTTGCCGTCACCGTACATGCCACGCTTGATCCCAGCAACGCCAGGTACTCAGCCCATTGACCGATACCTGGGAGTGGCAATGCAGCAAAGTGCATGTGTGGTGAAACCTGGCAAGTGATGAGTGCAGCAGCAGGAGTAAGCGCAGCAGCAGCAGCAGTAGATGCAGAATGGATGGCGGAGGGCAAAAGGCAACGGACTCATTTCAGGTTGGTGTATACCACAACCTGCAGCCTGCCTTGGTGCATGCTGGTTAGTTCTGCCAGGCTGCACAGCAGACAACGCTGTGAGGCTCAGTTTACACATGCTGGTCATAGCCACAAATCGAACTTGGAAGCTGTGTGAACCGTGACAACTGTAAGTTGCTTGGGAAGGCCGCAAACTTCCTACAGCCCATCATCTCGGAGCACAATGACTTGGAAGATGCAGAAGAGCACCGCCAAGCAAAAGCAACGCTCTGCATGTAGCCCTCTACTGGGAATTAAGCAGGGTGACATGAGGGGAGAGAGTATTTGACTGTGCCATGCCTCACCTGGTGCCACCATGTCAGCAACCCTATGTGCCTTGCGTGCATGACTGCAGCTGGAGGGTAGGGGACGACTGAGGTGTCTATGGAGCGCTATGACTGCGCCAAGCTGCTGGTGGTCTTCTTCTGCACAGCTGGCATTGGCACCCGGGGAGGCTGGGGTGCTGTTGCGGTGCTGCGAGCCTGCTGAAGATGGTGCGCAGGCCCAGGGACACAGAACAGCAGCTGGGCAGGGGGGTGCTAGTGGGTGAGCCGCACCAGCCGGGTCAGCTTGGCAGTGAATGGCCAGCAGCCCTGTGAAGAGCAGCCCTGTGAGGAGCAGCCCTGTGAGGAGCAGCGCACGCCCACAAGGCCTGCAGGCTGGGAGCCCCCGGCAGGGCAGGTAGACCACGGACTGATGCGTCCAGCATGGAGACAGCAGCGTGACCCGCCAGTGCAGGGCCTGAAGTGGTGCCCGGCAGTGGCCCCATGCATCCTGCCACAGCCCCTATGAAGCCAGGCAGCCACACAGGCAGAAAGCAGAACCTGGGCCCAGCACTCCCCTGCCAGTGCAGCGCAGCAAGCGCACCAAGGCAAAGCAGGCAGCCGAGTCCACCCAGCCCACTCAGGGCAGAAGCCAAGGCATGTGCAAGGCTGTCGAAGCCAAACCAGCACCACACCCCGGCAGACAGGGACTGCAATGCAGCGCTCAACGTGCAGCGCAGTGGGAAGAGCAGGTGGTACCCGCTGGAGCTGTGCTGGTGGCCTGACCTGCTTGAGCTGGAAGCCACAGGCAGGGAGTACCCAGGCCTGGGCTACAAATGGCTGCGAGACCAAGCACCATCAGCAGCAGCCTGCGGCACAGTAAAGTGACCCCCTTTGAGCTGTTGTCAGCTTCCATCAGCGCATGTCATCAATCTTAGTCGGGAGGGGGAGGGGGCGGTGCCTACCTACTTGCTTATATGCTTCTATTGTGCAGTGCCCATCTGGGCTACACGGCATAAACGGAGCTCGTATAAGGCTGGTTATCTCGCAGATTGCCAGGCTGCCATGTGTGACCACGGTACCTAACCGGGATACAAAAGGACGAGTGACGGAGGACGAGTGACCTGGGCGACTGGCTCCCATCTTATCGCTGGGATAGTCTTCATTGGCACAGTGGCTACCACACTTGATAGAGATGGCTGCGACGTGTACTTTCGTCAATCTGGCTCGGCTGGCCCTCGTTGTGCTGACCACAGCCCAGCTGGCAGCTGCTCACGGGTGAGCGTGTGTCGACAACCGCCCCGACTGTCCTGACAACAGCAGGATCGCGACTGACATGTGCCTTACACACGCTCAATTGGCACAGGGGCACGCTGGAGGATTGGGATTTCTCCGAGCCAGGTGTGTGCAGAGGGACGTGCGTTCTGTGCTACTTCGGATGGCGCCGCCGAGCCGCCGGTCTTCGCGGCCGCTCGCCACCTCATCTCGACATCGCTTCGTCATCTCGGCTTGCCCTTACCTGTTGCTGTCGCGGTGCAGGTCACAACTACACACACATCACCTTGGCGACTGCGACAAACTTCACGGCCTACAATGCTAGCACGGTAGGAAGAGGCATGCCAGTAAGGTCAGCCATGAAGCACAGCGTCATTGCTAGTTACTGATGTGCACCTGACAAGGAATGATGAGGACGGATGACGACCAGTGATGCCACCCCCACATGCACCACAAGCTCCAACTGACCATTGAGCGCCATTCCTTTCATCATGCAAGTCGTTATCATGCTCACATTGACCCTGATCATGCACCCTGCCATGCAGAGCACTGCTTTCACTCCTGGAGCCATCCCTTTCTGGCCCCTGACAAACAAGTCAGCCTCCTTGCTTATAGTCGGTACTGTGGAGGTGAGCAGTGTGCAATGGTGTTCAGCACTCTGTGGCTGTGAGGTAGGGCTTCCAGCTGCTTCATTGGCAGCTTCAGCTATTTGAATAATGGAAAAAGGGTCTGGGCTGAACGAGGGAGACTGGCCTGCGCGTGCTTGAGCGATGAAGGTTTTGGTATATGACTGCAGTTTTCAGTGTCTGCCTGCCTGCCTACAGCTGAACCTTTACATGGACAACAGATGCCTGGTGACCGGAGCCTTGAATCCATGTAAGGCCGCCATGACTGACCCTTGCACAAAGCCTTGATGTGCGTGACACGGCATCGCAACAGACCAGTTGTAGTGCTTTGCGTCCATTTGGTGCAGACCTGGGCCTGGCGGCAGGGGATGATGGCGCACCCTTCAGCGGGCAGAAGGTGTATGCCTACGCCTTCACAGGTGGGTCCACGGCGAGGCCAGGGCCAGGTTCTGTCTAAAGCAGGCCAGGAAGGGTGTGGTGTCGGTGTCACGCTACCTGCTGGCAGCCACTGGCTCTTGCCGGGGTCATTCCCTGAGGGGTCACTCCCTCCGGGCTGATACTGTCGCGCTTCACTCTCTATCTCTGGTCATGCCTGCTCAGGCACCTGTGAGCGTGGGGTGGTCGACCTGTTTCGGCACAACGCCACCCTCGGAGACGCGCGCGGCAACCTGCTGTGGTGGCGCAACGGAGTGACCAGCAGCAACGGCACACTGTGGGGCACCGCACCCAACATCCTGCTGCCCCGCAGGCCAGGCACCCAGCCCAATGGCGCGGCGTCCATTCTCATCGTCCCCCCGCCCCAATACAGTGAGTGCAGCCTGTGGTCCGGCACAACGGGTGACAGCATCAACAGCAGCCGAGTGGCAAAGCAGCAGCAACAGCGAACGTGCAGTGAGCTAGATCCCACACTGCACAGGACATATGCTGAGCAGATCACACCCACACCACTGTCAGCCATGTCAGCTCAGCTGATGATGGAGTGGAGTAGGCAACAGTGGTTCTTACCATGGAGTGCAGCGGTGGTGGTGTGTGGTTGGGTGTGCAATGAGCAGGTGGTCCCTTCTGCGCCAACTTTGTCTGGGCGCCTACGGCTGATGAGTGGCTAGCTGCAGCCGTGGCAAACTGCACCAGGGGCTACATGCCGCCCCACATCCATAGGCATCGCAAGTTTCTGTAGGTCAGCATCCCGGTGATGCCTGCGTCCCTGCATCATAATTGTGATCCATAGTTTGCTCTTGCTAGGGAGGCAGCAGAGTAGCTGGTTAATGCCTGCTGCACATGGCATGACTAAGGAAGAGAGTGGTCATGGGTGATGGGTGGTGGGTGGGTGAAACTTCTTCCACCTGAGGAAGGTGGTGGAAGGGGGAGGCGTGCAGGGACTAGAACTGGCAGGATGAATGCGAAAACTTCAGCACGGTTGAACTGGCATGATGGATGCGAACATCAGCACAGTGCTTACTTAGCGGCCGGGCCTTTGACCCCACAGCTTATGCTCGGTTGCCTTCGCGTGATGTGGTGTGGTCGAGATGGAGGTTGTGATCATATATTCCCAACATGTAAATCTTGGTAACCACAACAATACGAAGCGAGGTCACAAGGATGTGAACTAGGTCAGCTTTTCAAGAACTGCTTCCCGCAACATTATCTTTCGCTGGCATGGGGCTAGGTGACATGCGTCCGTGGTGCACGGTGCATACAATACAATACAATTCCTATACTCCCCCACATTCCAATGCCACCCACTTTAGTCTGCATTAACACACGGAGGCGCTGAGAAATGGTTACAGTTGGTAATTGTATTGGGGGGAAGGGCAGCTCTCAGGCGACCCCAACTGAAACAAATGACAGGAAACCGACCCTTGGCAGTCGGACGGCTGTAACTCTGCACTCACTGCGCCAAATATGATGCTAGATGATTCACAATGTAGCCAACCCGGTCAGCTACCTATCAACCATCCAGAAAGATTACACACTGAGTAGGCCGTGCTCAACAAAGCGTCAAAGTTAGTGATTCAAATTTGAGCCGTAGTTGAGCATGCAGTCAACGCTGCGACCGCCCGCGTCGCTTAGGCTGCTCTACATGAACATGCGCGTCGGCAGAAGCAGTCGGATTGGAAAGCGGTTGCGGCGATGTGGCAATAAGCCCACCTCCCCCCCATACCTAGAGGGCAATGTGTAGAAGAGCGTGGGACAGACGAGACACCAGACGAGGGTTGTTACAGCGAGAGCCTAGACCATGGCACAGAAGCAGGCTCTCATACCTGTAGAAGAGCGTGGGACAGACGAGACACCAGACGAGGGTGCCTATGAATGCCTGTCACCACGCTAAATACCGACTATCACTCGGAGTCACTCAGAAGCTGGACAGCTGGACCTATCACCGGTGCAAGATAAGATCTGCACCGGAGCTATATCTACAACACTCCCACTCAGATGTACAGCTGCTGAATTTGCAAACAACTTCAACTTCACATGACGCTAGCTGTTGCAGGCATGCGGGCCTGTGCTAATTGTTCAACACCTTAACCCAGTCCATGCGTATAGCAGGCTGGGTACAGACAGACTGTTTCAGGCACGTGTGCCTGTGTCTGTCTACATGCAGCTGATCCCACAGCCCTCCTTAGCATACCCAAGCTTCACAGCTGCCAAAGGCTTTGTCATGACATCTGCTGCCATCTCGGATGTGCTGCAGTAGGTGAACATGACCTCCCCCCGAGCTGCTCTCTCCCTAGCAAAGTGATGATGCACGCTGATGTGCTTGGATCGTGCTGAGGCCATGGGATTGTTCAGCAGTTGCAGTGCAGCCTGGTTGTCACACATGATGTTAACACATGAGCCAGGCAGGCCTAGGTCCTGCATGAGCTTCCTTAGCCACACTGCTTCCTTCACTGCTCCTGATGCAGCCATGTATTCTGCCTCTGCAGTGGACATGGCTACAGTGGGCTGCAGCCTGCTTGACCAGGAGATGGCTGCGCCGTGCAGGGTGAACACATACCCAGTGGTGCTGCGTGCAGTGTCTTTGTCTCCTGCATAGTCAGCATCACAGTAGCCTTGCAGGCTGTCATTGCCCCCAAAGACCAGCCCCTGGCTGGCTGTGCCCTTAAGGTAGCTGAGCACTGCCTTGGCTGCTGCCCAGTGTTGCTGTGTGGGGGCAGCCATGTGCCGTGCCAGTGCTCCCACTGCGTAGGCAATATCAGGCCTTGTGCAGCAGGACAGATAAAGCAGACTACCTACCAGGCCACTGTAGCTGTGGTGCGCAGTGTCCAAGGCATCACCCTCCTTAACTAGCTTGGTGCCTGGTGCCATGGGAACTGCCTTGCTGTGTGCCTCAGTCATGCTGTAGGTGCTGAGAAGCTCTTTGATGTACTGCTGCTGATCAAGCTGCAGTGTGCCCTGAGCCCTGTCCCTGCTGATCTGCATGCCCAAGAACCACCTGGTCTGTCCCAGGTCCTTGATGCCAAACACAGATGACAGGCGCTGCTTCACATAGTCCAGGCTCTCAAAGTCACCCTTTTCTGTGCATAGCAGGCAGTCATCTACATAAACCAGCAGGTAAACAGTGCCAGCAGGGCGTGACAGCATAAAGAGCGCTGGATCAGACTCAGAGGCACAGAAACCCATGCCTTCAAGCTCCTGCTTCAGCTTAGCATGCCATGCACGAGGTGCCTGCCTTAGCCCATACAGCGCCTTTTGCAGCCTGCACACAGTGTTCTGGCTGCCCTCCTCAAACCCCTCAGGCTGCTGCACATGGATGACTTCGTCAGGCTGCAGCATGCCGTTCAGGAAGGCTGCCTCGACATCAATCTGGTGCACCTCCATGTCCCGTGCAGCTGCCAGTGCTAGCAGGGCGCGCAGGGTGGTGTGCTTGCTCACTGGTGCATACACATCTCCCACATCCACACCTGAGACTTGCATAAAGCCCTTTGCCACCAGACGGGCCTTGAACTTCTCGATTGCCCCTGTGGCATCACGCTTGATCTTAAGCACCCACTTAGTGGGCAGCACACGTGCACCAGGTGGCCTTTCAACCAGAGTCCATGTGCCATTAGCATGCAAAGAAGCAAGCTCAGTGTGCATGGCCTCACGCCAGTACTCAGCGTGCGGTCCTGACAAGGCCTCAAGGACAGTGGGTGTGTCACTGGATGATGTGTCACTGACAGTCATGGAACCCAGCTCAGGCTGCCTGATTCTAATTGGTGGTTGCCGTAACCTGGCAGGGTTGCGCCGAGGCCCTGGTGCATCAGGCATTCTTGAGGCAGCAGGTAAAGAGGCCTCAGGAGCAGGAGCTGGATCAGGAGCAGGTGCAGGTGGTGAGGCAGCAGGTCCTGCAGCTGCCAGTGGGATAGGCCGGAGGCCAGGAAACCTAAACCTGCCGATGCCTGGAAAACCTCTGTTAAGGCTCCCACCGTCCCCGGGTACCGAGGGTGGTATGGCAGCTGCATTTCCGCTCCCCCCCCTGTAGCTGTTGCTCCCACTGCCTATAGCAGCGGAAGAGCTGGTGCTGCTGCTTGCCTCCCCCCCAGCAGCTCTTGCGCTGTGTCTGCTGGGGGAGGGACTGCTTTGGCCCGACAGCTGAGGCTGTGGCGCCTGCTGCTGCTGCGCCTGCAGCTGCGGCTCCTGCTGCTGAGGCTGAGACTGTTGCTGCTGCAAAGACGGGCGCTGTGGGGAAGCAGGCGACTGTGGAGATTGAGGAGAAGGGGGCGAGGGAGATTGAGGGGAAGGCGGAGCTGAAGGCATAGGTGTTGGTACAGGTAGAGGTAGAGGTAGATGAGATGAAGGGGAAGGGGGTGGAGGTGCAGGTGCTGGGGCAGGCACGCTGGGCACAGGGGACTGCACAGGCAGCTGCATGCTGCGATGGTGGTCAAGCACAGCTGTCTCATCAATCTGTACGTCCTTGCTGATAACCAGCCTGCCATTCACCCACAGCTTGTAGGCTTTGCTGCCAACAGCGTAGCCCAGGAAGATGCCCTTGACCGCCTTAGGCTGGAGCTTGTTGCGATTGGGTTGTGTGACATACACCCACGCTGTTGCTCCAAAGACACGCAGGGCTGAGAGGTTAGGCTTGCGACGATAGAAGGCCTCCCAAGGCGTTACGGGCTGCCCTGTGATGGGCAGCAGGTTTCTCACAAGATTGGCTTTAAGGGCAGCATCAACCCAGAACCCAGGGGGCAACTGAGCTGACAGAAGCATGCTGCGTGTGGACTGCATGATGGTCCTGTTGAGACGCTCAGCCTTGCCATTTTGCTCAGGGCAGTAGGGAGCAGAGAATTGCTGCTGGATGCCTTTGCTGCTGCACCAGTCTCTCATGGTCTTGTTGCTGTATTCTGAGCCATTATCAGACCTGAGAGCTTTGCAGCGATGCCCTGACTGAGTTTCAAGCTCAGTGATAACACGCTGAATGGCTGCTGGCACCTGATCCTTGCTGGAAAGCAGCTGAATGACAGACAACCCAGTGTGTTCATCCAGGAATGTGGCAATGTAGCGGCTGCCGTCTCTGCCAGCATGAGGCATAGGACCACACACATCCATGTGGACGAGGCCCAAGGCTGAAGTAACAGGTTGAGCATTGGTGGAGAGATCAAAGTGTACACGACGGTGCTGTTTGCCCATGGCACAGCCAGGGCATACGGCAGAGCTGCAGGCTGCCTCAGCGAAAGCTGCTCGTTTGACTGGAACCCCATTCACCATCCCTTCCCGCTGCATGCGAGTGAGAACGGAGAAAGAGGCATGTCCACAGCGCTGATGCCACACCTGAGGGTCGAGCTCGTTGGGCTGCATGTGAAGCGCATGAGGAAGAGGATTGTAGATGTTGTCAGGGTCGTACAGGTGGGTGTCATCCTCCTGACTGCCGTATCCCATGACACGGCGACCCTCTGCCACTGCCCTGATGTGCCAGAGGTAGACCCCAGGAGGGGCCTTCCTGATAGTCATCTGCCACTCAGGTGGGTTGCCTCGGCCAATCATGTCACAGTTGTCACCGTGGAAGTGGAGTGTCACACCAGCACGAGTGAGCTCAGAGACAGAGAGATAGCAGTAGGCAGCTGCTGGAGCATGGAGCACACCTGAGACTGCCCACTGCTCCCCCGCAGAGTTGGTGAGAAAGGTGGTGCGCTCACCCACGACATCGATGGAAGACCCTGTGCCACCCAGCTGTAGCTGGATCGGGGGGTCAAAGGCGTGGTAGTCAGTGAGGCATGAGCGCCATGGCATGATATGCCGGTTGGCACCTGAGTCAATGACCCAGCGTGGCATCCTGGCGTAGAAGTCCAGGAACTCCTCATCAGTCATGTTCTCAGGGACCAGGTGCCCTGGGACAGGAGTGGCAACTGGCTCAGTACGCGACAGCTTAGGGAACTGGTTTGTTCTGACCATGAACAGGACATTGGCCTGCTCAGCATCTGACTGCTGCTGCATGCCGCTGCCTGCTGAGTCTGTGCTCCTGCCGCCTGCACCATCCCCCCTGCCCCTGCTGGGGCTGTTGCCTCGAGGCCTGTTGGGGCTCAGCTGAGCCTGAGCCAGGCTGGGGCTAGCAGGTCTGGCGAAGCTCCCATGGTCGCGTGCAAATCTGCGGCACTCAGACAGGACGTGGCCAGGGTAGTTGCAGTACTGGCAGACAGGTCGAGAGGATCTGCTTTGCTGCTGAGAGGAGACTGGCCTGGAAGCAGCAGGAATGACCCCCCCCCGACCAGCTGTGTAACCCCCCCTGAGAACCCCTCTTGCAGGGGAGCTGCCCCTGCCCCTGTACCCAGGCGGCTGACCCCTACCCCTGGAGTAGGTGAAGGACGAGCTCCAGAGGGTGGAGGCAGGCTGAGTGGATTGAGAGGATTGAGTGGACTGCTCCTGTAGGTAGTCAGCCTCAGACTGCAGGAGGACCTTCTTCACCACATCAAGGTCAGCGTTCCCAACAGTCAGCTGGTACCTGAGCAGCTGGATGGCAATCTTGAACTCAGAAGGCATGGCATTGAGGACGGCCAGCATAAGGGAGTGATCAGTGGGAGGACAGCCAGCTGAGGTGAGCTCATCACGCAGCAGCATGGTTCTGGCAAAGAAGCCTGCCACAGTCTCATCAGCTTGCATGCGTAGCTGCGACAACTGCATCTGCAGCTGCGACTGTCGTGCGATGGAGACTTGCACGAATTCGGCTGCTAGCTGTTCCCAGGCTTCTTGGGCTGTTGCAGCTGCGCCGACTGCTCGGGCATGCTGATCGCCGACATAACGAAGGATAATGCCGCGGGCTTTGAGATTGGCAATGGTGTCAGCTGCGACTCTGGCGCGCTGAGAGGCATGAGCGGCATGTTGCGCTGGGGTAGCATCGTTGGCAAGGGCTGGAGGTGCAGTGGCGAGACCATTCTCTACCACATAGTAAACCCCAGCCTCTTCCATCAGTCCCCGCAGCCTGATAACCCAGATGGCATAGTTGTCCTTGTCTAGGACTGGAATGATGGCACCGCTACTGACGCTGGTGCTAGAGCTGGCCGACATAGTAGTGCGGCAGCGATTGACCCTAAAGCAACTTACGTGTTGCACGTCGTGGTGTCTTTAGATCCACGCACAGCAGTTGTGCTGTGGGCCCATAACCCTGTAGAAGAGCGTGGGACAGACGAGACACCAGACGAGGGTTGTTACAGCGAGAGCCTAGACCATGGCACAGAAGCAGGCTCTCATACCTGTAGAAGAGCGTGGGACAGACGAGACACCAGACGAGGGTGCCTATGAATGCCTGTCACCACGCTAAATACCGACTATCACTCGGAGTCACTCAGAAGCTGGACAGCTGGACCTATCACCGGTGCAAGATAAGATCTGCACCGGAGCTATATCTACAACACAATGCCACAGCTCGACCATTGGGACATACAACATGCTACTTACTACGCTAAGCTCATCTAGGACATTGTAACAAACGCTCATACTCAGATAAGCCATAAGCTCACTTTGGTATTTGACCCCAACTCCCTTAGCCGATCTCAGGGCCAGGGCCATGCAGGCAGTCATACAACTCCACAACATGGCCGAATTTGGCCTCGGCTCCTCTGAGAGTTACACTGAGCCATCCACCTGCGTGCAAAGTTTCATAGCTCAACTGCCACCCCACAGCCCCGTGGCCCTAATTCTGCTTGGAGAACATGATGTAACTTTGAAAGTGTTAAACTGATTGAGGCCTTGGCTGTTAAATGTGCAATTTGTTTCAATAGATGGGCCAATGGGTTAAGAACAAGGTCTTTGTATCGATTTCCCTTTAGGTGCAGCGGGTGCAACACAGTGGAGGACACAGTGGAGGAGGGGGGTTCTAAGCCGGTGATACCTTAGTGTGCGCCGACCTAAATGGTGTATTCGGCGGAAGCGAGTACGATTATATGTTTCATTCACCCCGTCTAGGTGCCCTGCACGCCCGGCAGGCATCGCGTTGGGTGTTTGCCGGACATTTTATTTGTGCACAACCCGCTCATTGCGCCAGATAGATGGCGTCACAGGGATGTGGCTCACCGTCCCAAGGATACCCGTCTCGCCGCTGTGATTTGTTCGCGGGCACATGTGGCAGTACGCGAGCAAAGACTCCAATGTCGTGCGCTGATGGTCAAATGACGCGCATTGCTTTGCAGAGTTCAATGTGATAACGGTATTGAAAACGGTGCGGAATTGAGAGAGTATTCCGACCCCATGTTGGGGCCGCCCGACCCAACGTTCTCCCATGTGATTCTCCCAGTGGATTGTGCATGTGCATTTGATGGAACCAACCCTTCTAGTTGCAGTCCTCCTCACCACTCACACCTTCTGCTGTGGGCTTGGACGTCAGTGATGGACGTCACGCAATCAATGGAGGGTGAGGTCCCAGCCGTGGGCCGACACCTAACGCCTTGAATAGACACAGCTGAAACGGATCATGAAGCTATGCCAACACTTACCTGTGCTATCCAGCCCCGCGCCCGACATGGCCAAACCTACCCCCCTCAGCAACTCCTTCGCTGCCCTCGCCTCTTTCCCATTGAGGCCTCGGTCGCACCCCCCCACAGAGCAGTCAGCGGCAACAGCAGCCCGGGGTGCCGACCATTTCACTCTGGAGGAGGCAGCTCGCATTGCCCTAGCCGAGCAGCTCACAGAGCGTTTTCTCAGCGAGCAGCGGGAGCAGCATCAGCGGCAGCAGCAGCAGCAGCACCAGCAGCAACAGCAGCAACAGCAGCAGCAGCAGCAGCAGCAGCAGCAGCAGCAACAGCAGCAGCAGCAGCAGCAGCAGCAACAGCAGCAGCAGTCAACTGCGGCTGGGGCCTCACCAATAACTGAGGCCCGGCTCCAGGAGGTACTAGCGCAAACACTGACACAGACGCTGCAGCAGATAGTCATGCCGCAACTGACCTCCATCAACAAAACCATCGAGACAGTTAAGAGCGAGTTGCAGAATGTCCAATACGACGTAGCCAAACTGAGTGTGGGGCACATTGAACTAGAGGGAGAATCGAGGGAGGTGCGTGCAGAGATGGCCTCAGTGGAGCAGCGCTGCAGCGTGCAGCTGGCAGCAATGGCCTTCAACATCCAGCTAGCAACAGAGCAGCGCAGCAATGCGGGGGTGGTGGTCTTCTTTGCCCCCCGCCCTGATGAGGCAGCCATCAAGGCTCTGTGCACCAGCGTCGGCGTCACTGATGCCCGGGTGATGCACTCTAGCCCGACTATCGCTAAGGTCAGTGTCGGCTCCCATGCCTCAGCCCTCAGCGTTCTGGCTGCTGCCCAGCAGGCCGCACTCCCAGCAGACCTGGGCAAGGGTCCGCTGCAGCGGGTCGTGTGGCCAGCTCGCCGGCAGCTGCAGGCAGTTGTGGATAAGAGCAGTGTGCGGTCCCCTGTACACGGCATGCGCTTTGAGTGCAACAAGTCACGTACAGCCATCATCACCACCTGGAAGGGGAAGCAGATTACCTACCCCCTGTTTGTCCACCTCAGCAACCTCAGCAAGCCAGACCTGAAAAGCATGGATGAGTGCAGCATTGAGGCAGCCTGTGAGTATGCTGCTGCGGACCAGCCTGCAGCCTTTCTCCTACCAAGGTCCCTCGCCACCCGTCAACAGCAGCAGCAGCATCAACAGCAGCAGCAGGGTGCGGCAGCGGCTGCTGCAGCAATGGAAGAGGACCGGGTGCAGCGCAGTGCAGCAGCAGCAGCAGCAGCAGGGGGCCCTAACCGGGCACCAGCCGGCAAGGCTCCGGGGAAGGCAGCTGCGCTGGGCAGCCGCCCCGCCTCGCCTAACCAGGTGCAGCGCAGTGCAGCAGCAGCAGCAGCAGCAGCAGGGGGGCCTAACCAGGCACCAGCCGGCAAGGCTCCGGGGAAGGCAGCTGCGCCGGGCAGCCGCCCCGCCTCGCCTAACCAGGTGCAGCGCAGTGCAGCAGCAGCAGCAGCAGCAGCAGCAGGGGGGCCTAACCAGGCACCAGCCGGCAAGGCTCCGGGGAAGACAGCTGCGCCGGGCAGCCGCCCCGCCTCGCCTAACCAGGTGCAGCGCAGTGCAGCAGCAGCAGCAGCAGCAGCAGCAGCAGCAGTGGGCCCCAGCCAGACAACAGCCAAGACTGTGGCACCAGGTCGCCCCACCCTGCCCAACCAGACACAGCGCAATGCAGCAGCAACAGCAGCAGTCCTCGACCATCTGCCCCCCCCCCCGCCCTTCCCCCTGGGGGGTGGCGGCCACTCGGCCCCAGGCTCCCCAACCAAGAGCCGCCCGCTCTCTCCCCCTTTGGGGAATCACCGCACAAGGCATCAAGCGGGGTTAGGTGCGTCTGGGGAGACTCCTACGGGTAAGCTCAGGGCGGTGGGGGCTCAGGGCGTGGGAGAGGGCCGGGGCTAGGGACTCGCCCCCCGGGAGCTCAGGTTAGCGGTCCACAATGTCAATGGCCTCAAGCATGACACCACCTCAGTCAAGTTCACAGCCATTAGGAGGCTGGTGGCCGAGCATGATGTCATCGCTCTGTGCGAGACACGCAGCAATAGGATAGCGGAGTTCATGCAGCATGCGCCCACCCATAGTGCCTTTCACACTTCTGTTTCACGTCAGGGGGTGCCGGGTCAGGGGGTGGCCCTTCTGCTGCGCAAGGAGCTAGCCAGGCACGCCAGGCTATGGCGCACCAGTAGTGCCATGCAGCTGCCTTGGGTCAGGCAGGGTGTGTGTGTGGGCTTGAGGGCGATGTGTTGCTGGGTGTGTGCTACATACCCCCCGCTCACAATCACTCTGAGCACTTCAACCACTTGCTGCTAGAGCTCCAAGAGGCTACATCACACACACCGCATGTCCTGCTGATGGGTGACCTGAACTCTCATTTAGGCAAGCTGAGCGAGATAGGTGACCTCCATGGCTGGGCCATGCTGCATCCGGAGCTTTGCGTGCCTAGAATTGGCCCAGCCAAGTCTAACTTAGCGGGCAGGGAGCTAGTTGACGTGCTATCAGCTACGGGCCTTGTTGCCACCACCGGCAGGGGACATGGGGACATGGGACAGCGCACCTGCAGAGCTAGCACTCGCACGGAGCACATCATTATGAGTGAATCGGTTTACTCTTTGAGCCACACATCTTCCTTCCCTGACGCTTGCCATGAGTTTGACCACTCCCCCATTACCCTATCATTCAAGGCACCAGCACAAGCCACTACACCCGTCCACACCTGCAATGCTGACTGCCACACTGGCCCACAGTTCCAATGGAAGCCAGATCATGCTGCTCGGTATGTGGGTGCCCTCATTGCCTTAGAAGAGGAGGTCATGGCTGTCAAGCAGGCTGTTGAGCAAGGCACACACCCTGACTCCATCAACCGCTTTGTGCATGACATCATTTCACGGGCTGCGGGCAGTGCGGGGATGCTCAGGCCAAGGCTCTGCCCCTTGGCACGTGTTGACAAGCACACCACAGTTAAGCCTGCCTGGTTTGACCGGTCATGCAAGGAGGCTAAAGCCGCACTCTGGCAGGCTCTGCGTAGCGGCGAGGCCTTGCACCTTTACAGGGCTAGAAAGCAGGCCTATAGGAGGCTGGTTGCTAGAGCTAAGTCTGCGTGGTCCAAGCACAGAGCTGCCAAGCTTCTAGACATGCTCAAGCACAACCCTGGGGATGCACTCAAGATGCTCCGAGTCAAGCACGCACGCCAGCAGTCCATGGTTCCCATTGACAAGTGGCATCAGCATCTGCAGGCCTATTTCACAACCACCACTACGACACATGAAGCACCCGATGTGATCCCTGAGCCAGCCAGGACCAGGCAAGCTGTGCCTGCCCATTTGCAAGCCGTCCCTCTTGGGAGAGGCAGACTTCACTCTGTCCCTGCCCCTGTCACAACACATCCGCCTGCCTATGAGCTGCCCCATCTTGACAACATCACATCCATTGTTCAAGCACAACTACGTGAGCTCAACAATGACACAGCACCTGGCCTGGATGGGCTCCCAGCCCCCTTTATTAAGCACGCTCGCATAGTTGAGGAGGGTGTTGCCTCTTACTTGTTGCTCCCTCTGCTTGCCACATGGTTTCACAGCATGATGCGCACCGGGATTGTCCCAGCGGCATGGAAGGTAGCTAGAATCAGCCCCCTCTTCAAGGACACAGACCCCACAGACCCCAACAAGTACAGAATGCTTGCTGTGAGTAGTGTGTTGTACCGCCTGTATGCTAACGTCTTGCGGCATGTGCTGACTGCCTGGTGCATGACACACAAAGTGCTGCCAGCTGAGCAGTTTGGGTTCATTCCGGGACGCAGCACCATGCAACCCATGTTCATTCTGCGCCATCTTGTCCATGCTCAAAAGGCTAGCTCAGATGCCAAGCACCGCAAGCTTTTCACTGCCTTCATTGACTTCAAACAGGCCTATGACCACATACCTCGACAACAATTGTGGGAACACTTGCGCGATGGGGTCAAGCTGCCACAGCCCTTGCTTGCCTGCCTGGAGGGTCTGTATAGGGATGATAGCTATGTGTTGATAGATGGCCCCCACCGCACCCCCCCAGTGACTCCTGACCAAGGTGTCAAGCAAGGCTGCCCCATCAGCCCACTCCTGTTTGCTCTCTATGTTCACGACATTAGTAAGGAGTTCCTTGGCCCTGTTGATGCTGTGAGGGTGCAAGGCACACCTGTCACCCACTTCATGTATGCTGATGACCTGACCCTGGTGAGCACCTCACCCCACGGGCTGCAGCGGCTGGTCTGCCAGCTGCAAGGCTTTGCAGACAGGAAACACCTTACAGTCAATGTGGGCAAGTCAAAGGTGATGGTCTTCAATGGCAACTCACAAACTGCTGCACCAAGCATTGGGTACAAGCATGAGATCCTGCCTGTGGTGAGAGAGTTCAAGTACTTAGGCATGCACTTCAACCCCAGCGCCACCCCTGCTTTTGCTGCCACTCATATGAGGGCTGGAATGTTCCTCGCCATGCGCCAGGCGTGCAAGCGTGCCAGAGAGTATGGGGTCCTGCATGATCCATATGCCCTGTGTCACTTCATTAGAGCGTTCGTGCTCCCATTGGGACTGTATGGCAGCCAGGTATGGGGCACTGCTTTCCTTGGGCATGGTGTGCAACTCTCCAACCCAGTGCAAACACGCATGCTCAGCTTTCTCAGGTTTGCTGCCAGGGTACGTAGCTCAGTGTCAGGCCTGATGGTGCTGCATGAGTTGGGGCAGCTGCCCCTCCAGCTTTACTGGCTAAGGGCTGCATGCAAGTTCTGGAACACTGCCAAACTTTCCCATAGTGACCTGCTAATGAGGGTCATCAAGGCAGATGTGGAGTTAGGCAGGAGCTGTCAGGCTAGTTGGAGCGCTCAGTTCCAGCTGGCCGCCAGAGAGCTGATGGGGGATGAGTTTACCTTGAGCCCGGACATGGTCCTAGGCACCAAGGCTTTGGAAGTCAAGTGGCTCGAGAGGTGGGGGAGGCGTTGGGTTGGGTTTGAGGGAAACCCTAGACTGCCTGAGACGGTGCATCGGGAGAGATGTTCGTATGCTGCATGGTTCAAGCATGGGGACGGCATTGGCATCAATCACATGGCACCACATCTGCTGAACAGACAGCTCTCTACAGAAGTTCGCACGAGCTTGACTAGGTTCAGGTTAGGCAACAGCGGTCTGGGGGTGGAGAAGGCTCGGTTTGAGGGGGTAACTTTCATTGATCGCACATGCACCAGATGCACAGAGGGGGTAGTGGATGACGCCATGCATTTCATCTTTGAGTGCACTGCCACGAGTTCCATCAGGGAGCAGCCGGAGTTTGCCATGACTTTACAGAACAATAATGAGAACTTGCATGACTTCATGTTGAGCCCATGTGCACCTTTGTTTGTGCACCTTGCTATGAAGTGCGTTACAGAAAGTCCTGAACCCCTTGAGGGGGAGGGCGGCCTAGCAGCCTAACGGCTGACGGCTTAAGCGGTGTAAGCCACATCATCACTATGCAGGCACCATGCAGGCTGTCATAGCTCGAGGCTTGCCAACCCCATGTTCGGGCCGCCCGAGCAGCTCAGCTCACACACACTTCGAGACATGTATACATCAATGCAAAACATGCCGAGGCGTTAGTTATGAGTAACCGGATGCACGTATACCGCCACTTAATACCGGTGGCGTCTTCCTACAAAAGACCAAGACTAACAGCTTGATGCTTTGCAGGCTTGGTTTAGCCTTACTAGCCTCTAGGTGGTTGCGGGCCCAGCCACCAGAGCCCCACCGGTACTTTGCAGCCCGGTACAACCTCTGCCTGGCCTCGGGCAGCCGGTCATTGACCAGCTTGTAGGCCAGGGGCAGGCAGAGCTTCCAGGCCCTTGCAGATTCACATTTCCAAAGGGCGCTGCACACTCTCCAATGCACCGGAAGTTGGGGTGGGGCCACAGGGCCGGTCGGTCACGGTCCAGCTACCTGCCCCAGGGGGGGCTTGGGGTAGGGCCACAGGGCCGGTGTGGCAGGGGGGGGGCTGGGCAGGGCGAGGGTCCTGGGCAGGGGGAGGGGGCGCCTGGGCAAGGTGGACGGCGGTTGGGCGGCACCTCATGGCACGACATCAGGCCACACACGAGCTCACCATGCCTTGGTGAGGCTGGGCCGGGCCGGGCGGGGCTGGGCGGGTTAGGGCTGTGCTGGGCAGAGGGAGGGGAGGGGAGGGGACGTTACTGCTGTGAGAAACCACAGAGAGAGTTGACAGAGCGGTCACCTTGTTGCATCGCCCAGCAGTAGACAGAAGCTATGAGGAACAAGCACTGGACACTTGCCATGCAGCCCCATCTCAGGCACCCTGCAGCAGCCATCCCAGCCAGCACCTCCCTGGCAGCCAACAAAAGACATGACACCATCATGCTGGCGACATTAGACGCTGAGTGGTAGGTGCACCTGCACCTCAAGTGGAAATTGGAAATGGCAGTGGTTCAGGTGGTGGTCAACCCAAGTAGGCCAAGGCAAAGGTCAACATAAGCCAGCGAAGCACCATCTGCTACACAGGCTGCACAGGCTGGGAACTGGCAGGTTCAGGTTTAGGTTGTACGGTGGCAAGCAGTGAACGTTGGAGAAGTTTTCATGACAGCGGGTGTGGGCACCACTGGTCTTGGATCAGAGGTCAGTGGTGGTGTTGGGAGGTGGTGAGATGTGTGCTGCCCCGCATTGGCTGCTGTGCCATGTGCACCCTTGCGCCTTGCATGCCATGTGTGCATGTGTTGTGCGTTTAACATCACGGGAGGTGGCGGCTGAGGTTGAGGCTGAGGCTGGATGTGGAGCTGGGGCGGGGCTAGCCACCGCTCGCTGTTGCAAAGGGCGTTCTTTAAACCATTGGCCCGCTGCACTTGGCCCTTAGTAGCCACGTGCTTTCCCCACTGCGCTGCACGTTGAGCGCTGCATTGCAGTCCCTGTCTACCCATCTGCCAGGCTGTGGTGCTGGTTTGGCTTTGACAGCCTTGCACATGCCTTGGCTTCTGCCCTGAGTGGGCTGGGTGGACTCGGCTGCCTGTTTTGCCTTGGTGCGCTTGCTGCGCTGCACTGGCAGGGGAGTGCTGGGCCCAGGTTCTGCTTTCTGCCTGTGTGGCTGCCTGGCTTCATGGGGGCTGTGGCAGGATGCATGGGGCCACTGCCGGGCACCACTTCAGGCCCTGCACTGGCGTGTCACGCTACTGTCTCCATGCTGGACGCATCAGTCCGTGGTCTACCTGCCCTGCCGGGGGCTCCCAGCCTGCAGGCCTTGTGGGCGTGCGCTGCTCCTCACAGGGCTGCTCCTCACAGGGCTGCTCTTCACAGGGCTGCTGGCCATTCACTGCCAAGCTGACCCGGCTGGTGCGGCTCACCCACTAGCACCCCCCTGCCCAGCTGCTGTTCTGTGTCCCTGGGCCTGCGCACCATCTTCAGCAGGCCCGCAGCACCGCAACAGCACCCCAGCCTCCCCGGGTGCCAATGCCAGCTGTGCAGAAGAAGACCACCAGCAGCTTGGCGCAGTCATAGCGCTCCATAGACACCTCAGTCGTCCCCTACCCTCCAGCTGCAGTCATGCACGCAAGGCACATAGGGTTGCTGACATGGTGGCACCAGGTAAGGCATGGCACAGTCAAATACTCTCTCCCCTCATGTCACCCTGCTTAATTCCCAGTAGAGGGCTACATGCAGAGCGTTGCTTTTGCTTGGCGGTGCTCTTCTGCATCTTCCAAGTCATTGTGCTCCGAGATGATGGGCTGTAGGAAGTTTGCGGCCTTCCCAAGCAACTTACAGCTGTCACGGTTCTCACAGTTTCCAGGTTCTCGGTTTGTGGCTATGACCAGCATGTGTCAACTGAGCCTCACAGCGTTGTCTGCTGTGCAGCCTGGCAGAACTAACCAGCATGCACCAAGGCAGGCTGCAGGTTGTGGTATACACCAACCTGAAATGAGTCCGTTGCCTTTTGCCCTCCGCCATCCATTCTGCATCTACTGCTGCTGCTGCTGCGCTTACTCCTGCTGCTGCACTCATCACTTGCCAGGTTTCACCACACATGCACTTTGCTGCATTGCCACTCCCAGGTATCGGTCAATGGGCTGAGTACCTGGCGTTGCTGGGATCAAGCGTGGCATGTACAGGGACGGCAACCAGCATCGCATCATTGCAGCAGTCAAGTCAATCTTGGTCAATGTCACGTATCATTAAAAGCCAGCACCCAACTCCCAAACGACGAGCTACACTTGCAACCAGACGTGATGCTCAGTGCAGCCCATCTGCCGTATACAAGATGGCTGCCGCGGGCACGCGGAACGACGTCCCTGGTTGCTGTCCCTCGCGCAAGCTCCCAGACACGTATAGCAGCTACTGCTCCCCGCCCCGCGGCAGGTGCGCGGAGTGGCGTCTTGATGTGGACTGGCGGGAGTAACATTCTCTGACACGTCCACCTTGGGGCGGCAAATTACTCGCTCACTGCCGTTCAATTGCGCACAGCGGCCACCAACCCTGCCTTCACCAACCGGCACCACCACTGCAACAGTTGCATTTCCCCAGCTGACCCAGTCCCAGAGAGCAGGGTGGTGGGCCCCATCATGGCTCAACCACCACCATGCACCTGAAGCACCATGTCAGTGCCCGGGCACAGGCGGTGCAGTCCCCATACTGCACTAACCCCTACAACCAGCACTCCCTAACATTCGTTCGCCTCTCTTCCTCTTCTCTCGGCATGCTGTGCGTCTTCCACCGCTGATGATGTCCTGCACGCAGTGTACCTGGACCTTGCCCAGCTGCTGCTTCAGATTGACTCTGCTACAGTTGGTGCACTGGACGAACAGGCTGTGCACGACACGCTCAGTGATGTGTGGCTGCGGGCTGAGGAGCAGTTCATCCTCAGAGTGCCCAAGGTGCTGCTAAACTGAGAAACCCCTCATCAGCTCTGCTGCTGCCTGCTTTGCTGCTGCCTGCTGTGCTGCTGCGTGATGCCTTTCATACTGCTACTGCTTGCCGAATCATACTGCTACATGCTGTTGCTGCTTGCTGAACGCAGACAACTGACACCGGTCACGCAGCAGTGCTGCAGGGCACCATGGCACAGCTCACCCAGTTAGCGCGCAATAGGGGCTGTGAGCTGTGAGTTGGGCTGCAGAACACACAACTGCAGAGGGCTAGCACCAACAGCAGTCCTGACAGCAGCAAGCATGGAGAGAAGGGACTGCTGTTGCTGGCTGCAGGGAGTGGGTGGAGGATTTCACCATCACTCGGCCATCCCATTCAGGCAGCGACCCAATCCCTGATCCCAGCAGCAGCTCTGACCCTGGACCCACCCCTGACCCTGCCTCCACCCCTGACGCAGCCCCCTCCCCTGGCCCAGCACCAATCCCTGATACCAGCAGCAGCTCTGACCCTGGACCCACCCCTGATCCATCCCCCTTCAGTGACAATGTCAATCCCGATGAACCACCCACGTTGTTATCGTTCATTTGCCTGCTGCTGACCACCTCCCACTTTCACTGCTTCCACCTGCACCTGCCCCCAGCCGCCCGGGCAGCAGGGAAGGGTTTGCCCACAGCAAGGCGGGCTGTGGATCAGCAGCGAGAGAAAGCCTCAGACCCGCACAGTGCCGACCTGTATGCCCAGCCCCTTGAGGCTGAGCAGGTGATGCAGGTGCTGCGCCAAGTGCAGCTGCTACGGGGGCAGGAGGTGCAAGTGAGGTGAGGGAGAGGAGGGAGGTGCGGTGTGAGGGCGCGATGGGAGCAGGATGGGTGTGGTGGGGGTGCTCGCTGAAAACAAGGTACCCTTGGGTGGCACTTATGGTGCACTGATTTCCACAAGTGGGTGTTGCAGGGTGAATGGGCTGGGGATTGGGGAGTAGCTGAACTCACAGAAAGTATGGGTTGGCTTGTCTCGTCCAATTGTGTATGTTGTCATGAGGCGTATGCATCAGGTTACAATGCAGTCACTAGACGCATCAGGTTGAGGGAGTAGCTGCAGCCGCAGATTAGTAAGGGCTGGCTTGAACATGTTGCGAGGTGATGTCCATGGATCAGCATAAGGGTAGGCCATGCGGGTTGGTGTCCATGGAGTGGGTGGATGGTGTAGTGCAAGGTGTGAGTAGATAGTGTACTGATGGTGCCCTGATGGTGGGGTGAGGGCACAGGGAGGGTGGGTGGGTCAGTATGAGTGGGTGTAGCAGGGTTGTGGGGCTGAGATTGAGGGAGGAGCAGGAGCAGGCCATGTGTCGCTAGAGCCTGATGAGCCACTGTCTGTGGTGCAGGGTGTTCAAAAGGAGCATTGAGGAGCTGCAGTCCCACCCCGAGCTGGAGGGCCTCCTGGAAGCCAAGGACTTGCACATGCAGGCAGGTGGAGGGCTGCCAACACTGATTTTAGGCAGGCAGGCAGGCAAGTCTGGCAAGTCTTGCCGACAGGCGGGTGGGCAGGCAGGCAGATCCTAAGGATCAGGGGACAACATAGGCACCCTCATACCAGCCTCTGTCCCCACCCTAACCCTGGCTGCCTGTGCTGCTACAGGCCTACTGTGACAGCCATGTAGTGGTGGCCGCGCACCCCCTGCCAAACTACAGGTCCGTGACTCAAGCCCTTTACAGGCTTCATGGTTTGCCGTGCTGGGTTCATGCTGCTCCCTATCCCTTGGCATGCTGAACACTGCCCCTGTAGGCCTCAATTGGACCCCATCTGGTCGGAAACCATATCCCTGTGGCTGCAGCCCTCTTCCCTCGCCGCTGCTCAGCTCGACAGGCCCTGGCCCGATCCGCTGTTTCCTGGTGCCTCGCAGCTCACTGCTAACGGCCAGCTTGGTGATCAGCAGGTCCCCCGATGCGACCGTAGCTTGCTCTACCCTGGGCCATCCCCTGCGACCGCCGCCAGGTGGGGCGCGGTGCAGCGGATGCTTAAGGGCGATACGAGTCATGAAATGCTCGGAGGGCCGACTGAAGCTCCCCCCGGCCTCGCACGAGGCAATTCCGCGAGGCTAATGCAATCATCCGAGCGGACGGGGGCGACCGAAACGTCAGGAAGGACACGTGGAGGTGCGACTGATCCACGACGATATTCAGCCTTTCAGAACCTGCCGGCAGGGAGAGAGGAACGAAGTACAGACTCGTCTTCGGGCAATGAGGACGGCGAGTGGTGGGGCAATAGTGCGGGTGAGGAATCCGAAGGTGGAGCGACCGCCAGGTATGGCGACTCATCTGACGAGGACGGCGCAACGGCCTCCCTCCGAGGTGGGTGTCGTGCGGACATAGAAGTGGCGATAGATTGGCATGCAGTTCCGCTAAGGCTAGGGGCTAGGCTCGCCTAGATGCAATGGACAGTGGGTGAGTGTCGGCTTGCCTGCCTGCTTGGCTGGCCATCTGTCCATTCTCCTTCCTTGCAGATCTTGGGGCCTATGCATCGCTGCAGCAGGGCCGGGTACATCACTTGCGTGCAGCCCTGGCAGCTAAGCGCCAGCGGCAAGCCAAACATGACCCAGGAGCCACCAATAGTTGGCAGCGCCAGCAAAGTATACTACTGGAAAAGCAGCAGGCTGCAAACCAGCGGCTGCCACATGTGCAAGCCATCCAGGTACAGCGCCAGGCTCTGCCCATACACGCCAGCAAGCAGCAGCTACTGGAGGCTATTGAGCGCAACGCAGTCACCATTGTGTCAGGTGGGTCTGGGAGAGGGTGGGACAATGGCTGGTGCAGGGCTAGCAAATGCCACAGACGAGCCATCACTTGACCCTGTGCCCTGCAAAACACACAAACGAATGATGTTCATATCTTTGAGTAGGGCATTCAGCCTGCTGTCTAACGATAGCAGAATCATGCCTGGGCTCCACGGGCTTGCGGCACTACGACCAAAAGTCTGACATACCCCCTAAAAAAGGGGGGGGTAAATGTACCCTAAATCCGGCCACTTGCAATACTTCCATCTTCGGCTTGACCCATACCCTGCCGCTTTAGCATGTTATCATCATGGGGTTGATCACCAAATACAATAGGAATGTTTGACGCAAGTTGTGTTGTGAGTCACTAGTTCAACCATCACCATGTGCCCCCCCCCATACTTAGCTTCCCTCGCAAAAACCAGCTCTTCTAGCTGCTTCCTGTTGTAAAACTGGTCTACTGCCAGGAAATACAAAGGAGCTTGCTCCTCAGCTGAGCGCCGAGCAGCTGCATCCATCATATCGCTGGTCACACTCAGGCGCTTCCATGGTGCTATGGTCACCATGCTCTTGCCAGCGTGGATGGAGGCTTTTGCAGCTGCCAGCAGCTGCTTCTTGTTGGGGGGATAAAGGCATGTCTTGGCAAACGCACGCTTCAATGGTTCCCTGCTGAATCCCACTGAGCAGTGGAGTGCGGAGTCAATTATGCTGATGCGTTGGGGCGGTGTGGGCCGGAAACCTCCACTCCCGACAAGTTTAGCGGCTGCTGCCACGAGCCTCCCGTGGTTGGCCTCGGGTGGTAGCACCTGGACATCACACGAACCTTACAGGCCCTTGCTCACACGGACCTTACAGGCCCGCTGCACCGCTCCTAGGAGGTCAAACCTAGTCCAACCCCCTACCCTGTGCCTGGGCCCCCTTGACCATGCCAGCCAGCTGGAGTTCTTCTGCCTCAGTCAAGGCTGTAGGTCTCCCCCTTGTAGCGACCCTACCCCCCTATTGACTAACTCGTTGAGGGTGGAGCGGGTGACGTCATGCTGTTTTGCCACAGTACGCACAGAAGGGCGAGCAGCCCCCCTCTTGTACTTTATGAGGGCCTGAGCGGCGGCTGCAAGCCTTCTAGCCCTGTGGCCAGGCCTGTTGGAAGCCTTGCTTAAGCTGCTAGCACGCCTGGCAGTTGCTTAGGCCATATTAGCAAGAGCCAAGGTTAGTAGAAATGTGTTAAATCGTAGAGTAATAGTAGAAAAGCCAGATTTTGCTACATAAAAAATTTCCAGCTGGACATGGCAAGCGCTGCCCTATAGCAGCCGCATGATTGATCGAGCGCGCTTGCTGTGCCATCTTTGTTACCTACCAACGTATCATGAAGCGTCGAGGAAGCTTCCTGAAAAGCTCCCTGTGGGCGCGACCGGGCCTTAACTCCGAGTGCGGGTAAAACCGGCGAAGCCGGCAGTGTCGAGATCTCACCTCCCACAACGCGCAAACATGACGCGACATGACAACCACCCTAGCAACCACCTACGGTTGCGATGTGCAAAGAACAAGCGGGGGCTTTTTGTGAAGGAACAGGAGAAACGGGGTGGCCGGAATTAGGCAAATCTCTGTGTACATGTGGGCTGGATTGGGATGCTCTTCATAATTTATGCGCTGGCCAACCCTCACTCTGCCATACCATTTGCTGCTGTGCAGGGGAGACTGGCAGCGGTAAGAGGTGAGGCGTGAAGGGCTCAGGGCGCTGGGCTCAGGCCCCTTACCCCTACCCCTACCCCTGCCCCTGCACCTTGCTCCATCGTTGAGCACCCTTCAACACATCTCACCTCAGCCAAAGCAACCTTAATAGGGCCTGGTACCAGCCCCTGCCTAGCTCGCTGCCCTGTCCTGCAGCACCCAGCTTCCCCAGTTCCTGCTTGAGGAGGCGGTGGCAGCAGGACGTGGCGCTGCAGTGTCCCTGGTGGTCACGCAGCCACGCCGCATCAGCACCATCAGCCTGGCAAGAAGAGTAGCACAGGAGCGGGGCGAGGCACTGGGAGATGTGGTGGGCTACAAGGTCAGGTCAAGGGCAGCATATGTGCCTGGTGCACTGTCTTTGCTTCCGCTCCATACCTGCGCCCACACCCTTGCTATGCACCCTGGACTAAGCCATGCTGCGTCTGCCCCTGACCTGTACCCCACACAGCAAAGGCACTAAACTCAACACCAGCGCTAAGCCACTCCCTGTCTCATAAAGTGAACAATGAACAACTCACCATGCCCCATGCTCAATCCCTGGCTGAGGGCAGGAGTAGGAGTAGGTGCTCATGGATGCCACGCCCTCAACCGCCCAACCGTATACCCAGCCCAGCCCTAAACCCTGACAGCAGCTCCAGCCATTGACTTGGCTGCAGGTGCGGCTGGACAGCTGTGTAAGCCGCAACACCCGCCTGACCTACATGACCTCTGGCCTGCTGCTGCGCCGCCTGCTGATTGACCCTGACCTGGAGGACACCACTCATGTGTTCATCGATGAGGTGCATGAGCGACATACCAACACTGACTTCACCCTCATTGCCCTCAAGCAACTGCTTGCCCGGTGGGTGAGGCTGGGATGGCTGAGCAATGAAGGGGCAGCAGCAGCAGCTGCAGTGTAACAACTCAATGCCTGATAGTGCCAGATGCTGCTGCTCCCGCTGCCATGACCACGTCCCGGTCATTGCTGCTGGCGCTGTGGCTGTCTTCCCTCCCCTCAGGCGTCCAGGCTTCAAGATCGTGTTGATGAGTGCCACGCTGCATGCCCAACTCTTCGCCACCTACTTTGGCAGCGCTGCCTCCTGCTTTGCCTTCCCCGGCCGCACCTTCCCGGTGAGCGGATAAGATCAGGGGCAGGGCCAGGTCTGGGGTATGAGCTGGGGCCAGGCAGCACCTTCTGCCTATGGCCACTGCTGGAAGACATGGCAGGAGTGGGACAGTGATGTAGCTTATGTTGTTGCCAGGTTGCATGCTCGAGCACATTCTCTAGCACATGATTGAGATGGCCTGCGTGACTGAGGTGTCTACCCCGCAGCTGTGGGCCTGCATAAGACATAATGGAGCCACAACCTGCCCTGTACCTCTGCCTTGGGTGCTGGGCTGCAGGTGCAGCAGTATTACCTCGAAGACTTCCTGCAAGAGAGCGGCATAACACCCTATGCAGGTGCTGGGTGTCAGCACCCCTGACCCTGACCCTGACCCTGACCCTGACCCTGACCCTGACCCTGACCCTGACCCTGACCCTGACCCTGACCCTGACCCTGACCCTGACCCTGACCCTGACCCTGACCCTGACCCTGACCCTGACCCTGACCCTGACCCTGACCCTGACCCTGACCCTGACCCTGACCCTGACCCTGACCCTGACCCTGACCCTGACCCTGACCCTGACCCTGACCCTGACCCTGACCCTGACCCTGACCCTGACCCTGACCCTGACCCTGACCCTGACCCTGACCCTGGCCCTGACCCTGACCCTGACCCTGACCCTGGCCCTGACCCTGACCCTGATCCTGGCCCTGCGTGTTGGATTTGCCGCAGACGACGAGCTGCGTGAAGCAAACATAGAACTGAGCAGTTTGGTGCGAAGGCTGGCGGAGGAGGAGCAACTCAAGCAACAAGCTGCCACGCCAGGGCAAGAGGGCAGCAGCATACCAAGCCTTTCTGATTTGTATGGGTGGGCTGGCGGTGAGCAGCAAACACAGCTGGAGGACCAAGCTTCTGATGATGCCATGGAGGAGGAGTGGCAGGGGCAGCAGGCGGAGGGGCAGCAGGTGGAGGGGCAGCAGGTGGAGGGGCATCAGGTGGAGGGGCATCAGGTGGAGGGGCAGCAGGTGGAGGGGCAGCAGGTGGAGGGGCAGCAGGTGGGCAAGCAGCAGCTGGAGGAGGGTAGGCAGGGTAATGGCCGGCAGGCCGGGCAGCAGAGAGATCAGCAGAGGGAGCAGAAGGGAAGAGCTCAACAAATAAAAGGTCAGCCAGATCAGGAGCAATGGCGGGAGGAGGAGCTGCAAGTAGAATCGCAGGACTGGCACTGTGGTTTTCACCTGGGGTTGGCAGCCAAGGCCCACGCTCGGGAGCAGCGGCCGCTGTCCAGGAGGGTGTTGCTGGGCTTGAAGGCCTGGCTGGAACAGCGAGATGGCAAGGTGAGGCTGTGCTGCTTGACAGGTGCCCGGCCAGGTGGGTTTGGGATGCAGTCATGCTGGTGATGGTGGCAATGCTGGCGGCGCAGCAAGACTGTGTGAAAGAATGCTGGAAGGCCTCAGCATTGGGTATCAGGCAGGCAGGCAGGCAGGCAGGCAGGCAGGCAGGCAGGCAGGCAGGCAGGCAGGCAGGCAGGCAGGCAGGCAGGCAGGCAGGCAGGCAGGCAGGCAGGCAGGCAGGCAGGCAGGCAGGCAGGCAGGCAGGCAGGCAGGCAGGCAGGCAGGCAGGCAGGCAGGCAGGCAGGCAGGCAGGCAGGCAGGCAGGCAGGCAGGCAGGCAGGCAGGCAGGCAGGCAGGCAGGCAGGCAGGCAGGCAGGCAGGCAGGCAGGCAGGCAGGCAGGCAGGCAGGCAGGCAGGCAGGCAGGCAGGCAGGCAGGCAGGCAGGCAGGCAGGCAGGCAGGCAGGCAGGCAGGCAGGCAGGCAGGCAGGCAGGCAGGCAGGCAGGCAGGCAGGCAGGCAGGCAGGCAGGCAGGCAGGCAGGCAGGCAGGCAGGCAGGCAGGCAGGCAGGCAGGCAGGCAGGCAGGCAGGCAGGGTTAGCTTTGTTAGTACAGCTGGCTTGCAACACACGCCATGCCTGCCTACTTGCCCCTGGCCCCCTGCCTCACCCACCAACCTTCCCAGACCACCAGCCTGCTCACCCCTGCCCTGCCTGCTCACTGCACAACATGGCCTCCTGCCCACCATGTTGCTCGTCATCAATCCCTGAGCATACCCCTAAACTTGACAAAAATACCCCTTATGGGGGTCGAACCTTGGACCCACCTTTGCCGAGTGCTCCCTTACCTCCGGCTCCTCTACAGCATCATTGGCCTCCCCTGACACCTTGCCTATCACACAACATATCACGCACTGCCCTGCAGCTCACACACTGAACTGCGCTCCCCTGACATCTTGCCCCTTACACAACATGTCACACACAGTCTTTGGCTTCTACTACTTATCACACCTCAGCAGGTGACAGACGCAACAGGGCATGTATGCCGTGCTACCACCTCCCTGCCTACCTCCCTGCCCACAAAAGGCATCTATGCCATGCAACCTACTCCCTTACCACCACTGAACTCCCATTGCCGCCCACAATCTTCCCATTCTCAAACGCGTCACAGAACTCATCGCCCACCTGCCTAACCGAGCAGGTGGACCTGTTCCTGGCAGCAGCTGTGGTGCGCCACCTGCACGCCACCCAGCCCCCAGGCGGCGCCATCCTGGTGCTGCTGCCCGGCTGGCAGGACATTGAGTGGCTGCGTGCTCTGCTCACCTGTGGGGCTGAGACATGGGGCCAACTGTTTGGAGCACGACAGCAGCAAGATGGTGACAACCTCAGCAGCGGCAGTTATGGCAACAGCTGGGACGCTGGCGGGCAAAGTGCCCAGCCCGTTGAGGGCAGTGCACAGCCCCAGGCTCAGGGCCACACCTCACCACAGCCAGTGGAGGGCATGTGGGTGCTGCCCTGCCACAGCAGCCTGACCAGGGAGGATCAGCAGAGGGTGTTTGACAACGCCCCACCAGGTGAGGCAAGGCTGTCAAGGCAAACAGCCCTCAGTGCGGCAAGGCTGCAGGGGGAGGAGAAGTTGTTGGGGGAGTGAGAGGAGCAGGGCCTGCGCTGATGTCCTGGGTTTCTGCGGTGGGCAGTCAGGGTTGGGGCTGGCCATTAGGGCAGAGGACTCAGAGGCTAAGGTCATCAGGTCATCTCCCTGGTTTGCCAGGCTTAGCCCACTGCACCCACTGACACTGCTGCTGTCGCCTGCCTGCCTGCCCTGCCCAGGCAGCCGCAAGGTGGTGCTGGCCACTAACATCGCAGAAACTTCCATCACTATCCCTGACGTGACCGTGGTGGTGGACTCTGGCCGCAGCAGGCAGGTTGGATATGACCCTCTGAACAAGATTGAGAGCCTGACGCGGGGCTGGATCAGCCAGTCGTCAGCTGAGCAGCGCAAGTGAGTGCCAGTCGCGGCACGCCCCAGCACTTGCCATGGCTAGCCTCCTGCTACTAGCTTCTGCCATAATCTCTCTCTCACCTTACTGCATCGTAAATCACAGAGATAAATTAGTGGTAGGGTTAGTTAGGGTGAGTTAGGATTTGTTAGGCTTAGTTAGAGCTGTTTAGGGATGTCTGAGATGTACGCGCAATATAGGATTTAGGTTTCATGCCATGTCTAAAGTGTAGGCAAAGTACAGGATCAAATGTTTCTTCATATCTGAGGTGTATGCAAATTATAGGATCAAATAATATTCCATAACTCGGATGATTATACACGCAAGTGTTCCGCAAGTCGCGAGTGTCGGACTCGTCCATTATTTTCGCATAATGTACTCGGCCCGCCGATTATCCATTACATAACTCGGATAATTGTACCAAGTATGCGAAGGGCAAGCAGCTTGCTCCGCGTGCTCCGCAAGTGTTCCGCAAGTCGCGAGTGTGCTAGATGCATGTATGGCTTGCACGTAGAAATGTGCAAGTCGCGAATCCCGAAAAGAGCTCGCCTACGCAACTAGTGCATCTTCAACGCGGCAAATGTGACTAACGCGGGTGCTTAGCGGACATGTTGCCAGGCTGGCATGTATACTAGAAGCTTTGGGCTTCGGGCAGGCCGCGCTCGTTGGGGATGGACAAAAAGAGAGCTTCGTCGTTGCTGCTAAGCCGCTTCGTTGTCAGAAACCTCAGATATTTGACCTAACGTTGACCGCGCTTTTGTATAATTGACGGGCCGCGGGGTACGCTTTCGTATAACTGCCGGGCCGCGGGGGACGCTTTAGTATAATTGACGGGCCGCGTGGAACACTTGAGATATACTGTATTACCGCCTCTACTTCGCTCATTACGCGAAACTGGCGGACTTGTCCGCATCTCCGCGGCCATACCCCCCTTGGCTGCGCCTCGGTTACAAATAGTAGGGTTACAAATAGTAGGGTTATAACACAGTTTGTTCCTCTCACCCCTCCTTTTATACTCACCCTCTGTCCCTTCCCATGCTTTTCAGGCTGCAAACAGTTGGGCAACCACATCAGCCTTGTAAAAGCCACCATCGGGCTCTGGCACCACATCCTGCCAGCTCTGATGCAATCACACAGACAAGCGGCAGCATCCTAAGAGATAAGGGCCTGTACCATGGACATCATTTCATTTTTAGTTGTACAAAAGACACTTTTAAACTTCTTGCTGATTTGCGGAAGAGTGCGCATACGCCAGCTGAGTTAGGGATTGTGTCTATTGCTTAGTGGAGCAGCCATGCCAACCTCGTGAAACCCACCGTGCGGCTCAGGCATTGCTCAGAAAGCCTGCCGCCCTGCCTGCTGCTCTGTGCAGGGGACGGGCAGGCCGGGTGCAGCCAGGTGTGTGCTACCGGCTGTACCCGCGCCTGTTCTGGCAACACCACATGGTGGCGCATGGCGTGCCTGAGCTGCAGCGCATGCCCCTGGAGGAGGTGTGCATGCTGGTCCTCAGCCTGGAGCTGGGAGGTGAGGGCAGCTTTAGCCTGGTCCAGGCAGGTTGGGGAGGGAGTGGGAGAAGAGTGGGGTGGCTTCCATCCAATTGTGTGTGACGCCCGGTGGCTGCCAGCGTGTGTAGCTGTTTGGCCGCAGACCCTGCTGCCTTCCTGGCTGAGGCTCTGGACCCCCCCAATGCGCTAGCTGTGAAGAACGCCCTGACATTGCTGCACAGCATTGGGGCCATCCAGCCCACCAGGGCCTCCATAGGCCTGCAGCAAGGATATGAGGCTGGGAAGCAGGAACCCTCAGCAGCAGCAGACCCAGCTTCCTTTAGCTTCACAACAGTGCCCTCAGCATGGCAGCTGACGCAGCTAGGGCATGCGCTGGCGGCACTACCTCTGGAGCCCCGGCTGGGCAAGATGCTGATCCTCGGGGCAGCCTTTGGGTAAGCCAACCCCCTTTCCCTAGCCTGATGCATCGCCCTGGCCCTGACACTGCCCCTGATCCCTCCCCCTCCCTATGCACCACCTTGCCTGTTTGACATGTGTGACCAGCCCTCTCCCTTGCCAGCCGGCCAGCCTAGCCAGCCATCGCTCTTACCCTCGCCTAATGCCTAGCCCACGCCCTCTCCTCCCTCACCTCCCCCTTGCCTTCCCTGCCTCACGCACCACTTCCCCTTTGCTTGCGCGCAGTTGCTTGGCGCCCATGCTGACCCTGGCTGCACACAGCATGGGCCGTCCTGCCTGGTTGAGGGTGCCTCGCTGGCCTGCATTGGAGGAGGAGGTGCTAGAGACCAGACGGTGGGTGACCTGGCCAGCGCAGTAAAGCCAACAATAGGGATAGGGTCAAGGGTAGATATGAGGTACATGTCTGCGGTGTAAGTAGTGGTGCGTGGGTATGCATTGGAGTCAGGAACTGTTTTCAGCTTGTTGCACCTGGATGCCTGCAGGCGCCTTGGTGTTTTGGGGGGCGATGCCAACAGCGACCACATGGCTATTGATGCTGGGTGGGCGCTGTGGTATGGACTCCAAAGGCGAGGTGAGGGCAGTGGGTAGAGGAGGGGAGGGGAGGGGAGGGGAGGGGAGGGGAGGGGAGGGGAGGGGAGGGGAGGGGAGGGGAGGGGAGGGGAGGGGAGGGGAGGGGAGGGGAGGGGAGGGGAGGGGAGGGGAGGGGAGGGGAGGGGAGGGGAGGGGAGGGGAGGGGAGGGGAGGGGAGGGGAGGGGAGGGGAGGGGAGGGGAGGGGAGGGGAGGGGAGGGGAGGGGAGGGGAGGGGAGGGGAGGGGAGGGGAGGGCTGTGCAAAGAATATCCATCTCGTTGTTGCTGCTGCCCCTTTCAAGGTGCCCCTTACAAGGTAGAGGCTGCTGTGTGCCAGCCAGCCTTCCTGAGTACCAAGCAGTTACAGTACATGGAACAGACACGGCTGCAGCTGGCTGAGCAGTTGATGGAGCTTGGGCTCATCGCAAGCAGTGACGCCTGCTGGGATGCAGCTGTGCGGCGGGCCAACCCCCAAATGCAGCAGTGGCCAGGCAGCCTGGCAGCGAGCTTCCCTCCGCCTGGTGCTGAGGGTCAGCGAGGCTGGGAGGCGGGGTATGAGGCCAGCAATGAGTGGCAAGAGGGCTGGGAGGAGGACGGGAATTGGGCGGGTGGCTGGGCTGGGTCTGACACTCAGGGTTGGACGGGGCAGGGTAGGGGGAGGGGGGTGGGCCAGAGCGTGCCACAGGGCCAGCAGGCCGTCAGCCCGGAGCTGCTGGCTGAGGTGAGTGGCCTGGCTGCTGCTAGTGGAGGAGAAGGAGCAGTAGCAGCAGGAGGAGTAGCAATAGGAGCGTTGGCAGCAGCAGCAGGAGCAGCATCAGCAGTGGCAGCAGCAGCAGCAGCAGCAGTGGATGTGGTAGCAGCATCAGCAGCAGCAGTGGCAGCAGTGGCAGCAGTGGAAATACTGCCAGCTCACTGGTCTGCTCCAACTTGCCGCCTACCCCGTCCTGCACCTGAGCCCTGGCCCTGGCCCTGCTCTGATGCCAGGTAGCCTGGCAGGCCCCAGGCAGGCAGAACACATGGGCAGTGGAAGCCGCCATCCAGGAGCACAGCTGGGCCGCCCGGGACGCTGAGCTGGTCAAGGGCCTGCTGGTGGCTGGCCTGGTGAGGGCGGGCAGGCAATGGGACGGCCGGGTAGCTGTGGCCATCTTGTCACCTGCGGTTTGCTGCACCACGGAGTGGCCTGAAGATTGCGGTTACCGGCAGGCACCCTCCAGGTCCTGCCCTGGACCCTCCTACCCTCACCCTACCCACCAACCTGCGGCCCGCCACCCTGGAGCTGGACCCTGGACCCCTCCTTTCCTTACTGCACTACCCCACGTGTGACTGCTGCCGCCGCCACCAACCTGTGCCCTGACGTATTGGAACTGGACCCTGGACCCCTCCTTCTCACCCTTACACCACCCTCACATGCTACCTTCCGCTGCCTCCCACCCTCAATGTCTGCATGTGTGTTGCTCTTGTCTTAATGCAGGCCCCACAGCTGGCACGGGTGAAGCTTTTAAACACAGATAAGAGCACGTCAAGGAGTGTGAGTCAGCGTATGGGCAAGGCATCCAATGCTGTCAAGGGCATGTACCGGTTCAGGTGGGCTGCTGCGCTGCGCTGCCGCATCCCCCTCTGGCCTCACAAAGCAGTTCCATGTCACAGCCCCGTGTCTTGTGAGGTGTACCGCCCTGGCAGTTCGGCTCACTAGCAATAGGTAGCCTCAACAATGATTATGAGTTTACTGCCTTTCCCGATCACAACTCTTGCTTTACTTTGAGTAGCATGAGGGTTGCAGGGATTTGAAGTTGCCTGCCGTCTTTTTTACTTGCCTGGGGCCACCTCTAGCCGTGAGACTGGCCATCCAGCCCAGGTCAGTCCATGGTCACACATCACCCTTGTTGCTTTGACTGCTGTGACCTGCCTTGCCCAGGTTGTTCACAACGGATGAGGGCCAGGTCGTGTTATCCAACAGCTTGTCAAACTCCCTGCTGGCGAGGCCTCAGGACTGGCTCAACAAAGGTCCAAAGCCTGAGAAGCGGGGGTGGCTGCCACCACCCTGGCTGCCCCACAGGTGGTTGGTGTACTCTGAGAAGGTAAGTCCTGGCTGCCCCACCCCACCCCACCCCACCCCACCCCGCCCCGCCCCGCCCCACCCCACCCCACCCCACCCCACCCCACCCCACCCCACCCCACCCCACCCCACCCCACCCCACCCCACCCCACCCCACCCCACCCCACCCCACCCCACCCCACCCCACCCCACCCCACCCCACCCCACCCCACCCCACCCCCTGCAGACCAAGTTTCATGACATTGGAGTGCCCTCTTCTCTATCTTCTGTCACCGACATGGCCCTGCTGCTCTTTGGCAATGAGCTGGAGCTGGAGGAAGAGGTTAAGGGAGAGAACGAGTGGAGGGGTAGGGTCGATAAGGCGCGATTGAGCATGCAGCACAGCTTCATGTCCTGGAGGCTCCCGGCTGCACAAGCCCGGGCAGTGATGAGGGTCAGGCGGGCAATGGCGCACCACCTGCAACGTCATCTGCAGGTGAGGGTCGTTCGGGTAACTGGTTGCTTCTTTACCCATGCAGCCATGGGTATCTGTTGTCGTCACTATCGGCTCTGCAAAGCCCATTGTGGTCCATTGGAGAGACTGCCACTGGTGCTGCCAGACACACTGTTGCTGCTGCTGCTGCCTTTCCTCCTCATTGCCAGGAGCCGTGCCTCCTGTTGCGTGATGAGGCCTACCAGCTGACAGCTCGGCTCCAGCACCTGCTGGCGAGTGCAGCCACTAAACCCTGCTTCCTTCAGGAGCTGGACACTCGCGGAGCAGAACAGGAACACAAGCAAAAGCAGAAGCAAAAGCAAAAGCAGGTGGTGAAGTAGGAGGCAGTGTGAAGAGGCAAGCTGGGTAATGCACAAGCAGCAAGGAGCAGCAGCAGCACCACGACATCAGCTTGGATGGATGTCTAGGTATCTCCCTGGCCCTGCTAGACCTGGCCTTACGAAGCTTCGAAAAGCCCAAAGCCGGCAGGCTCACATCGCATTGGAAGGGGAGGGCTGCCCCGTACTTGTCAATGCAGGCTACCCATTAGTGCTAGTCGCCCCAGGCCAGGCGAGGCTGACAGGGCCAGATGACGATTAGGTGCCAGCGAGGGAGCCAGGGAGGCTATGTTTGGAGTTATACCGTGACGACCATCAGGACAAGCTATGCTACGGCCGTCTACCAGGTTGGTGTAAGCTTATGAATGGAGTACATGCGTGACGCCAGGCTCCTAGGAATGTGAAGAACCCTCGACTACGTGACGGCGCCTTCACGCTGTCCCTCGCCGTAAGTGTTGCAGAGCCTAGATCTTGAGCTACACAACAATGCTTAACACAATCAGAAGAGGTCGGAGGGTGATATGCCAGGACAGCCCACCACAGCGTCCGTGTCCGTGAACACCGTGAAACCTCTAATGCTTAAGCCAATGAGTGCTGCCAATGCGCTGAACACAGTTGACCGCTAGCGCAGTACTCGTCGCTTGCCGGCATTTGCGACGTGATGCCCGCCTGCGCGACTTGCTGATCACGGCTTTGCGCAGCATCGCAGCAATGCATATAGCGCAGCCAGGTAGCCGCGCCGGATACAGAATGCAGTGCGGCCTCCGTAGCCCAGCGATCGCGTGTCGCGGGTCGAGGCTGGTCGTCGCGCTGCCTGCGCCTCAGCCCGTCAGGGGTGCGGGACGCTTGGCCAGCCATGTGACGCAAGCCAGCAGCACCGCCGCGGACATCGTACGGTGGCAGAGAGAAAACTGCAGCATGTGTGGGTTCGCCAGGCACTTGGTGTATGTGCGCGAGAAGAACAAGCTGCTGCAAGGCGACCAGAGGACCACACAGTGCCTGAAGCTGCTGGCTGATGTGGGGTCAAAGCACCCTCAGGAGCTGACTGCCAGGCTGACAGAGACGCAGGCAAGACCCTGCAGCACCCAATTACCTGCCCTTAGCCATGCCACCTGTGCCACAGTCGCATCACCGCCACTAAGCAATGCCAGCCAGCGTTCCCTCACTGCTGTGTTCAGCTCCTCACCCTTGTCTACCAGCCCCCAGCAGCTCCCCCTTGTCCCGTACCTACCCTCCCCATACTACCTGTAGCTACCTGCTACCTAGCCTTCTGCAGAAACAGCCTACTATCACATTCCCCAGGACACGCACAAGCTGCGTCCATTGTGCACCTCCCTGGCCTTACCTCAACCCTCTGCAAAGAGCAGCCCACCATCACATTCCATTTGCACCCCTAGCTATCGTCCACCACCCTGGCCATGCAGGAGTTGTTTGCCCAGCTGGTTGAGTCCCTGGTGCCGCTGGCTGGCAGCCTTGACTCCTCCCAGCTGCTGGACTGCCTGGCTGCACTGGCGCTGCCGCTGGCCCTGTCTGCCGGCACCCCTCCCCCTGCCAGCCTGGTTGAGCGGGCCAGCAAGGGCCGCAGCAGCGCCGCCGCACAGAGCAAGCTGAATGCAGCTGAGGCTCACCACGGGCTGCTGCACCACATGCGGCGCCTGCTGCTGGCGGCGCTGCCAGGGGCGCTGCGGGACGCCACGCCCAGGCGCCTCATGGCCCTGCTGCACAGCCTGCAGGAGCTGCAGCCAGAGCTGCGCCTGGAGCCTGGTGTGGAGGTGCAGGTGGTGCAGCTGCTGCTCCAGGGGCTGGTGGGAACTCACAGGAGGTGAGGGGAGGGGCATAGGGAAGGAGGGGCAAGGGAATGGTGCAGTATGGAGATGTGCACAGCCATAGCTGGTTGTCGGCTAGTGCTTTCCCGATGGTTCAGATGCACAGAGGGTCCATGTGATGGTCCAGCAGGCCCTCTGGGACTAAGCGTGCGGTGGGTGAGGCAGTGGTAATGGCCCTGGGGCCGCGTCAGCTGGGTGGATGCAAATGTTGCAGCGGTGGTGCTTGATCCAGTGATGGTGGGTGCGTGCTGGGTGCCATGGGTTAGTCTACCACCCTGTGCAGTGCTGTGTGCGTTAGGGCTAGGGTGTTTGTTTTCATTGACTGTGTCATCAGCCTTTGTCTTGTGTGCTGGCTGTGCTGCACTGCCCAGGTTCCTGAGCGACTGCAGCGCCAAGGAGCTGGTGGAGTTGGCAGCGCTGCTGCAGGCATCGCCTGACTGGCGGCAGCATGTGACACCCAGCCTGGTGCAGGGCCTGCAGGCGGCACTGAGGCGCACGGTGAGCGACAGGCAGGGCAGCTGGGAAGGCAGGAAGGCAGAGCATGGAGGCAGGAAGGGATGCTGCTAGGTGCAAAGTAAGTAGGAATTGGTGAGGACTACACAATGTCAGTGAACATCTGGGCAGGCAGAGCAAGGTAGCGGGAGTCAGGCATAGGCTCATGTGCATGCATCAAGGCTGCGGCATGTGGATAAGGGGCGGTGTCTGGTGTGACAACCATCTGACATAGTGAAGGTGCCAGGCCAGCCTTCATGTGTGCGTGCTGGTGTGCAGGTGCTGGCCAGAGCCCCCCCTGCCCCTGCCGCAAATGGGGCCTCGATCAGACACAGCACCACCCCTGCTGCCACAACCAGCCAAGAGCCGACTGTACTGCCGGACCAGGTCCCAGCTGCAGCCCAGCTCACCAGCTTCTTGATGACACTGCCACAGGTGCGTCCAGTATGGCACAATCAACCTCTTTCTTACCTGTTACCTTACACCTCCAACCTCTCTGTTTAACATTGTAGAGATGAGTCTAGGCAGAGGCTGGTGATGCGAGAGGACAGTTCACAAAGCAAGCAGCCAGGGGTAAGGAGCTAGGGAGTAGGCTGAGACAGGGAGTGGTATCTCCACTGCTGGCATGCCTGATTGCTGGTGGCTGTGTGGCGCCAGCTGGTGTGGTGCCCGGCCCTGGTGGCCGCAGGCGCTGCAGCCTGCCCCTGACTACCTGGTGGCTCTGGGCAGTGCGGGGCTCAGGGCGGCAGTGCTCCACACAGCTGTATCAGGTGAACACCTGGCAGACGGCACCTGGGAGACCCCTCACGGCCCTGCTGCTCCCTTCTCTGCCGCTGCCTGCCTACCTCCATGCCCCTACCTGACCTCCTTACCAAGGTAGTACTGGTCCTGTGTGGTTGCAGAGCCAGTGCTGGTGATGGCTCTGTCCCTCCTGGCCTCACCTCCTTTCCACGCCCTGGGCCTGGAGGCCAAGCAAGGAGTGGTGGACTTGGTGGGCCATGCCATGCTGCTTAAACCCAGCCAGGAGGATGGTGAGGGAGATAAGCAGGCACAGCCCCTGACTCCATCCCAGACCCAGGCTGCAGCCGCTGCTGTCAAGCTTGGACCTGGCTCAGCCACAGCCCAGGAGGCTGAGCAGCAGCCCTGGCCTGCGGTGAGCTGCCCCAGTTGTGCTGCGCTGCTGGCCCGGCTGGGGCGGGTGTGCGCTGCCCAGCCTGGACTGCACCTGGCCCCTCAGCTGCTGCCTGCCGTAGCCGCCCATGTGGTGGCTGCCAAGCAGGCACAGCAGCCTGGCACAGGGCAGCAGGCAGTCAGGGATCTGGAGGGGGTGGTGATGCAGCAGGCAGTGCAGCTGGGGTCCCTGGCCATCCCCACAGCTGCCCAGCTCTGCCCTCAGCTGCTCATCAACGACAAGCGCAGCCTGGAGGTGGCCGTGAAGCAGCTCATCACACAGCTCACTGCACAGAAGGAGGCAGCAGCTGCAGCGGCCACTGTGCTGCTGCTGGACTGGCAGGAGCATGCTGAAGAGGCTGTGAGGCAGAGTGAGCTGGACACGCTGCTGCAGCTGCCCAGGCTGGCCGCTGTGGTGGGTCAGCCCCTGGGGCGTGTGCTGCAGCCAGTGTTCGAGTCCCAGCTGGTGCAGCTGAGCCAGGGCAGCAGTGGCGGCACAATCAAGGTGCAACAGCTGCTGTTTGAGAATACTGACAGGTTCCAACAGGTAAGGGGTGGAAGCTGGCAATCCAATGTAAGCTTAGCACCTAGTTTCGATGTAGGATAAGCATCATTGATATTCAGCAGGATTGCTTTGACTTGATGTGCCAGGCTGGGCTGCCTCAAAGCCAGCATTAGGTCAGGCAGGAGCCAAAATACCCACATGGCCAATGTTGTGTCTGCATGCATGGCTTGGTCAATTAGGCTGGGCTGCTCCTGCTGCTGCCAACGGGGTGATGTGTCCGCGTCATGTTGAAATGGAGTGTACAAGCCTTTTCGCTGAGCAAGTTTTTTACCACAATAAAGCTGCAGTGTGTTGTGGTACTCATCCCTCAAGCCTTCACCAGCCAGGTCAACTCATTCTCCTCTATTGCCGCCTGCAGGTGCTGCTGCCCATGATGCGCAGCGGCTCCTTCCCCAAAGAGGTGGCGCTGGTGGACATCAGCATGCCCAGTGAGTGATGCGCTGAACACTGCCTGTGGTGGTGGGAACTGGTTGCTGCCTGCGATGTATCAACTGTTCGTCTATGGTGGTAATGGGTTGCTTGAAATGATGTTGTTGTTGTACAGACTGTGAGGTGTGTGGTGCCACTGCCTGTGATGTGCCTTCACCAAGTTGCATGTGATAACCCGCATGTGACATAGTTTCCACTATTGAATTCTGCTGGACAGCTTCATAATCCGTTGCAAGGATTTTTTTTACAGCTCATCTTATGCAAAAGAAAGTGCAAAAGCAAAATTGTAGTAAGTGAAGTGCAAAAGTATACAAAGCAAAAATAGCTGAAACCGACAATCAACAGCACTGATTGAATTTAAGCTTCAGCTATGTATATTATTGGGATAGCTGTCCGGAGATACTGTTTTGGTCATCATGAGATTGTACATGTCCACATCCTTGATGATCAGTATCTCCCAATCCAGTGGCTGCACGCAGGCTGTGTAGAGTTGGCTCAGACGGTAGCTGTCAGTGACCTGGTGCTTCTGCTCAAGGGCATGGCAGCGTCAGGGTGGGGCGGCGCCTCCCTCATGTATGACCGGGTCATGGTGGCCAGCCTCAGTGCGGTGGCCAGGTGAGCAGGCATGGCAGCAAAGTCTCAACCCACCCTACCCTGCTCACTGCCCGGCAAACATCTATCCAGCTTACTGCTCATGACAGCAATGCCCACACCACCCTGCCCAGCTTACTGCTCAGCCACAAACCCTGTCTTATTCAGCTGCACTTTGACCTAGCCAAACACCCAGACATAAGCCTCCTAATGTCCCTGCCTCTTGTGGCAGGTGCCAGGCGGGGGAGGTGGCCGCATTCATGCGTGCGGTAGCTGGCCTGGCGACTGCGCCCCGCACTGACCTCAAGCTCAGTCGCAAGCCAGGTGTCCCGTACGACACTGTGGGCAGCCTAAGGACCCCTAGCCCCCAGGTAGGTACCTCAAGCTGTGAGGGATGCACATCATTGACGTCTCATTGGTCCAGTGGATGATGCCTGGGTCACCTCAACACATCGAGCCATGTGGGATCCTTGGCCATCGCTGTGTTCAGGTGATGACGCCTGGCCCCTGTGATGAGCATGGACCGAAACCTGCAAGCTTTTGTCACATACAGCTGCCTGCAGCTTACAACCTGCTCTGCTCGGTTGGCCTGCAGGACTGGCTGGAGGCTGTTCAAGCACAGGTGCAGCCCTGGCTGCCACACATGGACGCCCTGAGCGCTGAGGACCGCTCCTGGCTGCTGAGCTGCTTGGCCCTGGACCTGCAGGCACAGCTGCCAGACGCATTCCTGCACCAGGTGCTGGCCCCACTGGCTGCCCACGCCAAAAATGCAACGATGAAGATATGCAGGTGAGGTGTGGTGCGGTGTGTTCAGAGTTTAGATCTGTAGGGCTGATGCAAACATACTGCGCAGCATGGCCTGACCTTGCCAGAGGCATGTCATGCACTTTGCCGGAGGCATGTCATGCAGCCTGGCCTGATCCTCCTGCTGTGTGGCCCCTGGCTGCAGCCCTAGCACGCTGGTGCGCCTGCTGCAGCTGGTGCAGCACACCAGCAGAGCGCCAGCCTCCCATGCCTGGTCTGCCAAGCTCCTGGCAGCAGTGGAGCTCAGGCTGGTGCTCAAGAGACCGCCCCAGCGCCGCAACCCTACGCCTGAGGACAAAGCTGGTGAAGCCAGCCTCAGCCGGTGCATTGCCACCGCCCTGGACTGCCTACCAGCTTTCACCAGCACTGGACTGCAGCTGCTCAACCCAGCGCATGGCCAGGAACAGTCTGGGCAGGGTCCAGTGCCACCAATAACAGATCGAGAGGGGGTGAAGCAGGCAAGGGGAAGTGTGGGGCAAGGGCAGGAGGCAGACATCTGCAGCGCCGCCCGCCGCCTGGGCCTGGGTCTGGCCCTTACCTGCCTCCAGCGCCGCCATGTGAAGCACCTGGTGCTGGTGCCGGACCTGCTGGCCAAGACAGTCTTTGCTTTGAGGCAGCTGGAGGTCAAGCCACCACTGGCATGGCTCAAGGTGAGGGCCTGGCTACATAAGGCAGAGCAAGAGCAGAGCGAGAGGGCAAGGCCTGCACACCGCCACACTGCATACATTGCCACTCACCCACCCACCTGCACTTACACGCACATCTGTGCAGGCTGGCTGAGCTGGTTAATGTAGAAGTTCTTTGAGATGTTGTTTATCGCTGCCTGGCTCACCACGCAGGAGTTTGAGCAGGTGGCCACCAGCCTGGTGCCTTCCATGACCGCCCCGCTGCTAGCGCGCTGCCTTGTGTCGCTCCACCTGCTGGGCCACACGCCCAGCCTGCTGCTGGTGGACATGGCAGCCAAGGTGCTGAGGCAGAGCCTGGAAGGCATGGCGGCAGCCCACCCGGTGGACCTGGCGCTGGGCCTGGCGGGCTTGTATGCTGCCCTGGCTGACCCACAGCGTGCTCACCAGGACAGTGCAGGGCAGCAGGCTGAGAGCATTGCCCAGACAGCACGGCTGCTCACAAAGGCGTGGCTCCCCTGCCACAAGACCAAGCCAGACCTCCTGCTGGCGCTGCCTAGGGCGGAGCTGCTGCTTGTGTCTCAGGCGCTGCAGGCAATGCTCTGCAGCCCCAACGCTGCTAAGCAAGGGTCCAGCCAGGTGCTCATGGCCTTGGCAGATGGCAGTGTGGGGCAAGCTAAGAGCCAGGCCTTGGCTGCCCTCACACCAGACAGTGTGTGGTTAGTGCGCTGGGCGCAGGCAATGAACGTGCAACAGGCAGCGCAGGCAGCACAGGCTGTGAGGAAGAGCCCTGACAGCCTGACAGCCAGCAAGCAAGAGGCGGCCTTAATGCCTTCACAATCAATAGCCCATGATGCCAGCAGCAGTGAGGAGGAAAGGGAGGAGGGGGAGGGTAGCAGTGTCCCTTCCCTGGGTGCGGGTGCAGCAGATGGTGTTGAATGCCTCTCCCCTCCCAGCGCTGTTCAGGTGGCTCACGTGGCACTGGAGACAGCCATCACTGTGGCTCCCCTGAGCCTGGGGCTGAGTGCTGCCTGGCCCAAACCCCTGGTCACCCTTGTGAAGGATAGCTTGGGTGTGCTGGCGGCACAGCTGGAGCAGGGCAAGGTGCTGGATGCAGACATGGCTGCTGTGGAACACTACGTGCGATCAGTGGCTCAGCCACTAGAAGGAGAGCTGCCAATGGGCTTCATGGAGGCGTATGTAGGCAGGGCCATGCAGGTGAATAGGCAGGGCCGTGCTGGGCAATATGCCCGACTGCCTGCATGCCTTTACCTAGATCCGCTGGACCGCTACACCTGTTGCTAGCAAGCTGTATGCTAAGGGCCTTGCACTGCTTGTGTTGCTGGCAGGACCTTGCAAGTGCTGTAACGGCGCTGGAGTTTGTGATAGACCTGCACTTGGTGCTGCAAGCCAGGACGCTGAGGCAACAAATCACCGACCTGGCTCAGGAGCTTGCTAGGACCTCCAGCCTAAACGCAGGTGCGTGAAGGTACAACTGCCGCTCCCCGCAGATTGGTGCAGGTGCAAACTACAATAATAGTATTATTCCCGAGCCATATTTTTGACTGTTTCAACTTCCCCGATGGCCAGAGTACGTCTAAAGTTGTTATTAAGAACGTCTTCGTGCATAAAAGAAATCAAGCCTCTCACTCCAAACTAAACCTGAACACTGAACCTCTTGCTCATAAAGCCGTGGTCCTCCTTTGCTGCTGGCAATGGCGATAGAATCATCTGCCTCGGAGCATCTTGTGCTTTTGCAGCCACCCATGCTGCGGCCAAAGCAAGCACCCCGCCTTGGCCGGCTGCCCGTGTATGACCAGCCGCCTCCCCCCTCGACATGGATGCCAGCCTGGTTGCCACCCTTGCCTGTCCCGTGACCCCAGCTTGAGAACACCAGTGAACACCATGAGAGGTTATGGTACTGTGGATGGGGCATTGTGGGTGGGGCACACACGCTGCATCTCACTCACTGCAGCTTCCTGGTAGCTGACATCAACGCATGGAGAGTGCCAGCATTTGTGCAACCGCTGAGGTTGAGGCTAATGATGTGCCACTTATCTGCTGGCTCTAGATAACTAGGGCTGAGGTCAAGCTTGGTTGCAGCTGGAAATGCGCCGTCATGCAGTTGCTTTGGGAAGCGTTGCTTTGAGTGTTTGACTGATGCCACTGATGTTCCCAAAGGGCAAACAATAAAATGTCTAATCATTCCCGTTTTTTCGAAGAACAAAAAACGATTCGGGATAGGGAATCATAAGGGAGAGTACGGTATATAGCACTCGCAGTACAATGCCTTGTACTTCAGCTGGCCTTGCGCTCTGAATGGTCGCTTAGCGAACTGCGCTAACGCACACCGCGTTATCAAAAGCGACCTTTGACCTGCGTTTCTCCGTGATTTTGAACACGAATCTGAGCCATGTCAACTTTCGGCACATGCTGGCAACCTAATAAGAACACTGGCTCGAACCTTGCTGTCCTCAACAGTTGAGGCGGGGTCGAAGAACTACGATTACGTTAGCACCAACCTGGCACTGTGACTGCAGCACTTTCCACTCTGTCCATGACCTTGCCCAGCTGTTGCCATGTGTGTCTTTATATAGCGTGTGTTATATGTGTCTTTATATATGTGTCTTTATATAGCGACTTTGTACCTCGGACTCCTTGCCACCGCCAAAGCTCGTCCCAGCGATAACATGCTCTCTGGTTGCAGATGCTGAATGCCAGCCCAACCGCAGTGTAGACCTTGTCCGTGCGGAGCACACCTGCGCCGAGGTGTGCCAGGATTGCCAAGCACCCGAGCCATAGCTGTGCTACTCCCTGGGTGTATGTTGTGTGCTGCCCTGCAGGTGGCCTGCACCAGCTGGCCGCACTGGTCACCTGGCTGCCCCTGGTCAAGGTGCAAGATGAGATATCCAGCCCGACCTGGTCTTGGCGTGAGGTCAAGCTGCAGCTGCAACCAGCAGTCCTTCAGTGCTTACATGGTCTCACCCTCCCCTCCATCATTGTCAGTGGAGCACCAGGCGAGGAGGGAGCTGTCCAGGCTGTCACCCTGGACCTGCCCACATGCCTGGCGCTCTGCACTTGTGCAGCCTTCGTCACCTCTGACCCCCTGGCGGCATCAGCTTCAGGTCTGCCAGGGAACAACCTGGCTCAAGCAACAGCTCCAAGCAGCTTACCTTGCACAGAGGTAGCAGACCAGTCTGGTAGCCTGGCACTGCCAAGACAGCATTCAGGAAGGCGAGACAGCTCACTACTGATCCAAACTGGTATCCTGCAGCTGCCGCCTCAAGTCACCTTGGCCTTGACACGTGACCTGCAGCAGCTGAGGGAGTATGCCTTGATTCTGAACATTGAGAAGTCAGGCATGGGAGCCTTCACCACTACTGCTGCTGGTAGGAATGGCCACAGCGCTCTGCACCAGCAGCTGCATGCCTTGGGATGGGCCCATGCCCTGACCCTGACCCTGCCAGCTAGCCCAGCTGGTGGCAGCCAGGAGCAGCACCAGGCAGCCACACAGGATGTTCCGCATGATCTTCCCAGCAGTGCAAGCTGTGTGGCCTGGCCTGGCCCCATCCCTGGCAAGCAGCTGGCTGCAGTCCTGGACTTGCAGCAGCTAGCCAAACTGCAAGCAGCTAGCAACACTGACCAACAAGCTGAGCTCTTCCAGCTGCACCAGCGCTTGGCCCAGGTGCGTGCAGTCAGCGTCTGCGTCATACACACGAGCCTGCCACTGGCAGGTTGCCAACTGTTACACAACTTTCGTGCTTCCAAGTGTGCACGGTGTATGGTAGCTGGCAGCTGAGTGTGTGCTCCATGTCTCACAGTATGCCAGGGATGCCACTGCTGACTCTGCCACCACAGGTCTGCCATGCATGGTACGCTGGTGAAGCCCAGCTCCTCCCTCATCAGCCCAGCGGGCTACAATGGGCTGATGATGGCCAGCAGGCGCCACCAGGGCCATGGTGTATGCAGCTGGCGACAGCGTGCAGCCAGGACTCAGCATTCAGCGCCAGCCCACAGGTGTGGGTGTCAGTGTGTATGTTGAGCTGCTCCTCCTGGTTCTGCCCTGTCAAGTAGCTGCCCTGTATTGCTTGCTTTGATTCGTGCAGCACCAGGCCACAGTAGCGCATTACTCGGGCAGCTCTGAAGAATAAGTCAACCATCCTGCCTGGCATAGAGTGGCTTGCTGAAGCACCCGGCTACCAACAGCCCTGGCTTGCCATCATCTGGTCATCCCATTGCCTAAGCCAGCCTGGCTTTGTCTTGCCTACAAGTCCAACTGCTGCCTCCTACTGCCACCCAGTGCCTAGCTAACTTGATCGCCATGTGGTGCTGCTCACTGCTTTGCAGCTGCTCGAGCTTCTTTCCTTGTCAGGCGCCCTGGACCAGCTGACCCAGGCCCTCACTGAGGTGCTGCGTGCCACTGGTGGCAGCATTAAGCCAGGACCAGCTGCTGCACGCAGAGCCCCTGACAGGCACAGCAGCAGCAAGAGCAGCAGCAGTGGAGCCAATGCCAAGAATGCAGCCAAGGCCTCCAGCCCGCAGGCCCTGAACTTGCAGCAGGCCAGTGACGTTTTGTTATACCTGCTGCGCCTGGCCTGGCAGGACGGTGCGCTGTACCAGTACACAGCCAAGGAGGACATTGGTAGCGCAATTGGCTTCCTGCTCACCACAGCCCGCCTGCTCCCGCTGCTGGCCCCCACACGTCAGCCAGGCCAGGATGAGGACTGGGCCACTGGCCTGAGCCCCCTGGGCACTGAGCCAGAGGCTGTGCAGGCGCTGAGGTGCCTCATGATGGGCCAGGTCATGAGCTGCGCTGTGCAGCTTGCCCTCAGCGTCCAGCAACCTGGCAGCCACACTGAGCTCAGCGGTACAGCCCAGCAAGGCCAGCAGCAGAGCCTTGGTGCCGTGACCGTGTTGCAGGTCAGTGCGAATCACATGCCGACAGCCACCCCTTGTCGACCTTGACAATCTATTGTTGTGCGCTGCATTGGAGGAGGGGCAGATCTGGTGGGCGCTGGCGGTGACAGGGCCTTGCTAGGCTGTTTGACAAGGCTACTTTAGGCGGGTAGTGACAGAGCCTTGCTTATTAGTCTGGATTCTGGTTGCAGGTGCTGGAAGTAATGAGCGGACTAGGCCTGTTGGCACCTCCGCTGCTGCAGCGGCATGTGCCAGACAACCCCCTCAGTGTGGCGCCTGTCCCACCCGCCGCCACCCAGGCCTCAGCCCCCACCACAGACTACCAGGTCCAGCAGCACCTGGAGGCGGCTGCCAGGGCAGCTGAGCTGGAGGAGGGTGGCAGGGAGCGGGGCAGCGCAGCGCAGCTTGCAGCCTGGCCTCCAGGCCTCAGGGACCAGGTCCAGGCGCAGCTGCTGTGCAGTCAGGCCTGGACAGCAGGCTGGGTCTCAGTGGTGGACGCCCTGGTGGGACATGTGTGTGCGGACATCGCCCACACGCCCGACCTCCTGACAGCCCCACAGCTTGCTTACATGCTAGGGAAGCTGCAGGCAGCAGGCTATGCCACTGCCCAGGGTGTAGCAAAGGTGGGCACCTCATCTTGAAAGATCCGCAGTACAGCTGCCGTTGCCTTGCCTGTCCATGCCGATTTTTTGTTGCTCTGGTGTTGATGGCCTTCTGTTGGTGGGCTGGCAGTGGGCTGAGATCAATTGGCCTGAGCCCCTGTATGCTGGCCACTGTTGCAGGCCCTTCTTGCCCTGCTGGCTCTGCCCAGCGCACCTCGCCTCAGCTTGTCCTTCAAGACCCTGCTGGTGCTGCTGGTGTACGGGGTGATGAGGGAGCCTCACTCACTGCAGGAGCTGGACCAGGTGCTGGACCAGCAGGCTCACTTGCGGCTGCAAGAGGCACATGTCAAGGTGTGTTGTGTAGCCTACATGCAACAAGCTATGATGAACACCTAAGTAGTAGATAGCGGGCAGTCTGAGAATATAACCCGAAAACAATGGCCGAGGCCGAGGTGGCGCGGACATACATGCCGAGGCGCAGCGGAGGACGAGACCATTAGTTCGCTTAAATGCGCAAGGTCTAGGCGATTATCTAATACTGTAGTGATACGCCTTGTTCGTGGTTTCACCAAATCAATTCGTCACCAAATTGTATCACCAATTGTTTGAGCATGTGGTTGTCACGAAATTTCTGCAGCTTCCTCAAGTTCACTATAATATTATGGTAGATGGAGTCAAAGCTGGAACAGAGCTAACTGACCTCAGTCCTTCAGCCCATAGATGGTGCGGAACGAGAGGCAGCTGTCGCACGCAGCAAGGGCGGGGGCAAGGGCAGGGGCAAGGGTAGGGGCAGAGGCCTGCAGCCTCTTTCTGACAGTGATGAGGGCGACATCGTCACACAAGCTTTGAGGGCTGCTGCCACGGTGGAGGCTGATGGAAGCAACAGCAGCAGTGCCAGCAGCTCAGCCAGTGCCAGTGCTGATAGCGGTGAGGGCGAGAGTGAGGGTGAGGATGATGAGGCTGTGATGGAAGCAGCCACACGCTTCAGTGCTTGAAAGCGGCTGCCCCAGTAGTGAACAAATGTGCTACTACGAGGTGTTGTACTTAGCAGCATCTGGCTTCGTAGATGTACTGACAGTAGAGCGTTCATTCCCGTAAGCGCCCCTATTGACCAACACTATGACCCATTGACCAACACTATCCAACAAAAACCCGACAATTGTAAAAAAGTGTACTTTGTCGCTCTAGAATTGTCGATTGCCGCTCGAGAACAAAGGAAAAGCGCACTTCGCCGCTCGACACATCCTCGCGAAGTCGCGAACGAGTAAACTACGTAAATATTACTGAGTCGCGATGTGGTCAAACAATCAATTGATCAGTAAATGGTGCTGCGATGGACCGCTTTGTGGTTCGTGGCATCGGTGTTGACGACGCAGCCGTAGATCTGCTACGCCAGGCTGACCAACACGATGAATGGCACTCGATCGTGATGCTCCATCAAAGGGCTCTTGATCAGCGGCAAATGTTAGAAGCCTATCAGCCTGGTATGGGTTGTTACAGCCCACCAGCACATGAACGGCATGAGTGACCTCGTCCCTGTCGGCTGCAAGAATGCTAGCACTCTGCGTGCGTTTGATGACAGCTACCAGCGAGTCGCTATGAACCAGCAATGACACAAGCAGCAAGCAATGACCTGCCATGACCCCAACAACGACGATAGCAGTGCCAGCAGCGAGGGGTGGGTAGTTGGCAGGTTTTCAGCCGGGGTGGCTGGCTGCACAAAGCCAGGTTTTGGGGTGGTTGGTCAGGCTGGGGCAGCAGCCGGGGTGGCTGGCCAGCTGGGGCAGCAGCTCGGGAGGCTAACCACACCAAGTCAGCTACTGGGGTGCTTGCCTTGGCCAAGGCTGCGGCTTGGGGTGACTGCTAGGGCAAGTTTGAATGTTCAGAGGAGGATGAAGGAATATGCCAGCACTGCGAGAAGCCACGGGAGCACCATGAAGTCATGGGGGAGGATTGACATGGTATGCAAGGGATGGCTGTCCAGTATATTTACAAGCACACCCACATCCTCAAAACTGTGTTTTGCTGCATTGGCCCCGCGAATTGGATCAGCCTCGCAAATGAAAGAGAGAGTACGGTAGATTTTGTATTTGTATTTTATATGTTGTTTGTGTAGCGTACACAACATACAATGTATCCAGCACATGAGTGGGTGACGAGCGGGTGACAAGTACCAGAGGCTTAACTTGTAATCATGTGCTTTGACTAGCATGTGTCAGCTGAGATACCGGCGTGGACCAGCGTGGCAGCTAGACCATCGCATTAACATGTTTCATTTCATCAATGCTCATGTTTGCTCCTGGCTGCCTGTCACTTGTGCAGGAGCTTGTCACGGCCGGGAGCTGGGAGGAGGTGTGGGCGGTGCCCTGCCTGGCCCTGATCACCCGCCCCTCACCCACTGGCAGCTGGCCAGAGAGCCTGACACAGCCCAGCACTTGGGGCAGCACATATGGCCTCACGCCCAAGTACATAGTAGCATGTGATTTCCGTGCCAGTCGTCTCAAGATGGTGCCGTGCAATGCATGGTTGCTGCTGCGACAAGTCGTCACAGTGCAGGTGTGCCACTCCCTCATCAGCCTGGCAGGCAATCTGTACCATAGAAAGAGCTGAACCAGGTCCCAGTAGGGGTGGTGTTTTGTTGATACAAATGTATGTTCACATGCACATGCACATATGCACACATTTTCAATCGTTGCACAGCCCTGCAGACCAGCAGGACCTGCTCATGCCCCCTGCAACTCATCTAAATCCTATGTAGCCTATTACGCTTCTCGTACCTGAGCCAATACTTCAACCAGTGCCGTAGCTTGCAACAAAGGACAGGGTGGCTTTTTCTTACCCTGCTGTGCCTACTCAGGTGGCAAACTTAACATGGAAGGCCAATCAGCCGCTGAAGTCATGGAGCCAGATGTTGCCCAAGCAGCTTGCTGCTTGTCCCAACACCTTACATGGCTGTCGGGAGGAGGTGGAGCTGCTGCGTGGCAGCGTGCTGATGACAACAGCACAGCAGCTGATATCAGGCGATGACCTTGCCTCATTGGACGACTACAAGGTCCTTGCTTCTCAACTGACTGGGCGCTGCAGCCAGTACCTGCCAGCCTCACACCTCTTCCAGGTGCGAGCAGCAGGTTCAACCTGATTGACCTGGTTTCATCACCGTTCCCATTGCTGGTTTTGAGGGTTTGTGAAGGCGACTGGTCAGAGCTGTGGGTTGCTGTGAATGTGAGCTGCGTGACTCCGGAGCAAGTTGGCAAGGTGCTGCCTGACTGCAGGTATTAGGCACCCTGTACCTGGTCAGCAACCTTGCACAACACATCACCACCTACGCCATGGCCGGTATGATACCTGCAAACGAAGAAAGTGTTGATCTCACATACTACAATTGTCTAGAGGGGCCCCAAAGAGAATTCGCTGACCCTCGAATGCTGGGCATCTGGCATAAGCTCATGCGAGAACTGGAACCGGGCAACCTGATGCAGCAGCAGGCACAACAACCCTTCTTCCTCATCCCACCCAACACTATCAACAGCTTGCTGCGGCTGGGCCTGAGGGCACTGAGCAGTGAGCATGGTGGCAGCAGTAGTAGTGGTGGCGCTATCGGGGCGGCAGGGGCGGCAGGCATACTGGAAGGAGGTGCTGTGGGCAGAGGGCAGGAGTCCTTCTTCGCCATGCTCTTCAATGGTGGCCCGCACGTTGTCGGCCGCTACGACTCCTTTTGGCGTGCCAGCCTGCTGTATGCTGTGGCCAAGAGGCACCCGGAGGCTGAGGATGGGCTGCTGCAGCGTGCGCTGGAAAGGTGGGCTGCAACACCTTGCGCTGGCATGTAGTTGCTTATATAGGTGTATTGCATTCACGTGCCTGCAGACACCATCGAGCTGCCATGCCCATGCTGAACAAGCCCTGACCCTTGGTGTGCCTGCAGGCTGATGGCATCATACAACACCAAGTCCACCAAGGCCATGCTCATGCCACTTGAAGCTCTGCTGGTGGTGCTGGAGCCACATCTCTGCCCTGTATCACCCAACGCAAGCCCAGCACCACTGCCCGAGGAGCTGCCCATGAAGTGAGTGCTGCCAGGCTATCTTGATGCTCAGGCTGGGTGCAGGCTGCCAGTATAATCCCTTTATATATATAACAATAATATCACCCTTCCTGTAGTAACACAGAGCAACCATTTATTGTGGCCTGCCATCGTCTTTGCAGGCACTGGCTCGAGGCGGCAGACTGGTCCAACTTCTTGAGACCATCTGTGAATGCGCTATGCGTGAGGGGCGATGGCAGCGTCTTGAGGAGGTGGCAGTCTTGGGGCCCCAGGCAGTGGACCCTGCTGTTCAGCCTGTGGATCAACTGCCCACCCTTCAAGACCCTGTTCATTGATCGCCTCGTTGAGGAGCAGCTAACTGTCTTGCACGCATCACGGCCTGCTATGGGCAGTAGCCGGTTCAACGATCATGGCACTGACCTGTTAGTCCGGTCCAAAGCAGCAACATTTGGCCTTGAAGCTAAATTATCGCGCAGCCCCACCCCTTCTACCCCATCTTCCAGTGGCAGCAAAAATGGCGGGCCTACTGGGGCGCAAGCCTTGGGAGGCCAAGCACAGCCTGCAGATGAGCCCTCTACGCAGCACTTGCTTGAAGCACCTACACCAAGCAGTGTTAACCCCACAGGCCTGCAGGAGGCAGAGCTGGCATTGGCTTTGTTGCGCATGGGTCTGCCTGGCAACATGTTTGAGCGTGGAGCGCCACTGCATCCTGATCTGCGGCTACGCCTGGTGCAGTGGGGCCGGTGGGAGTGGTACACCAACATTCTCGGGGCTGCTCACAGAGGCTCAGAAGCCCCCCAGAGCCAGCTCAGCGCCCAAGGGTTTGGTCAGCAGTCTCAGCAGCTGCAGCTGCAGCACAAAACACTCCTCGGGCAAGGCACCAGTGAGAGATTACTGCGGCAGTTGGCAGAGTTAGCTGGCAGTGGTGGCCCTGACAACACGAGTGAAGGACTTGATGACATCACAGCCCTACTTCTGACGGTGCAGTTTGCAGTGGAACGCGAGGGAACCTTCTTGGAGGCGCTGCATCGTGCTGGCTGCCCCTATGACCTCCACACACAGCTCCATCTGCCCAAGTCTTGGCCAGTCAGCAATGACAGCACCAGTGCTCGGCAGCTCCAGCAGCTACTCATGGGCACAGTAGATGCTCTGGTGCAGCTGCCAGACTCAGCCGTCCTCGGCCCCGATACCATGGTAGCCATGGCTAGCATTGTGTTTCACCGAAAAAAGCTGTTTGAGATGTACGCGGCATCCCACAGTGGTTCAAGCAACGACCCCGGCCCACCCTGGGCAGGCGACCCCTCGCCAAACTCCCCAACGGCCTTCAAGCGCGATGTGAGCTCCGCGATTGGAGCGGAGTTTCTGTTGCAATGCGACCTAGAGAAGAAGACCCTCACAACTGCCTTATCTGGATGACTTTTCGCGCTCAGCATTGTCTTCCTTGGCTACACGGAACGGCTGCCCCGAGCTTCTTTGACTGTTGAAGTGATGCACAACCTGGGCCCCGCCCCGCCCCGCCCCGCCCCGCCCCGCCCCGCCCCGCCCCGCCCCGCCCCGCCCCGCCCCGCCCCGCCCCGCCCCGCCCCGCCCCGCCCCGCCCCGCCCCGCCCCGCCCCGCCCCGCCCCGCCCCGCCCCGCCCCGCCCCGCCCCGCCCCGCCCCGCCCCGCCCCGCCCCGCCCCGCCCCGCCCCGCCCCGCCCCGCCCCGCCCCGCCCCGCCCCGCCCCGCCCCGCCCCGCCCCGCCCCGCTGGAGTACGGTCATCACGTCCATAAACTGTCATTGCAAGCTGCCTTAGGTGCTGATCAGCCCTAGGCAGGCAGGGGCTCCAACCCTGGCAAGGTTGGGTGCCAGCGAGGCCATGTTTGAAGACCACGAGGACAAGCTATGTTAAGGCCGTTCACCGTTACATCGCTGTTACTAATGCTCACGCAATCTGGTCTGGTTAGCTGGGTGATACCCCTACAACAACGTCCGTGTCCGTGAACACCGTGAAACCCCCAATGATCTTGCCAATGAGCGCTGCCAACACGCTAGACACCGTTGGCCGGTAGCGCGGTACTCGGTGCTCGCCGGTACTTGCGACGTGATGCTCGCCTGCGCGACTCGCTAGTCACGGATCTACACTGCAGCATCGCAGGAATGCATACAGCGCAGCCAGGTAGTCGTGCCGGATGCAGCTTGCAGCGCGGCCTCCGTAGCTCAGCGACTGTGCGTCGCGTGTCGAGACTGGCCGTCGCGCTGCCTGCGCCTCAGCCAGTCAGGGGTGCGGGACGCTTGGCCAGCCATGTGACGCAAGCCAGCAGCACCGCTGCGGACATCGTGCGGTGGCAGAGAGAAAACAGCAGCATGTGTGGGTTCGCCAGGCACTTGGTGTGTGTGCGCGAGAAGAACAAGCTGCTGCAAGGCGACCAGAGGACCACACAGTGCCTGAAGCTGCTGGCAGATGTGGGGTCAAAGCACCCTCAGGAGCTGACTGCCTGGCTGACAGAGACACAGGCAAGACCATGCAGCCCCCCACCACCTGCCCTGGCCCCACCACTTGTGCCACAGTCACATCACCGTCACTAAGAATTGCAGGCCAATGTCCCTACCCTCCCTACCCTCTCAATGCCAGCTGTGTCCCTGTCCATTGCTTCAACCTTCTACAAAGAGCAAGCTGTACCAGTACACAGCCAAGAGGACTACAAAGAGCGCACTTGGCTTCTTGCTCGCTACAGCCTGCATGCTCCCGCTGCTGGCCCCCACACAGCAGCCAGGCCAGGATCAGGACTGGGCCACTGGCCTGAGCCCCCTGGGCACTGAGCCAGAGGCTGTGCAGGCGCTGAGGTGTCTCATGATGGACCAGGTCATGAGCTGCGCTGTGCAGCTTGCCCTCAGCCTCCAGCAACCTGGCAGCCACAGTGAGCTTAGCGGTACAGCTAAACAAGGCCAGCCCCAGAGCCTTGGCGCCCTGACTGTGTTGCAGGTGGGTGCGCAAGTGCATGGAGGTGGCGCAGACTGTTTCTAGGATTGTGACCACCTGTGGTTACGAATGAGCGGCTTTTGATCCCTACTTTGCCGTATGCACTGTCTACATGAGGCTGACTATTGTTGACAAACCCAATTATGAATTGTTCACATACAATTGACAAACCTTGGCATGCGCATGCATGCAAGCAGCATGACATGAATGGAGTTTGGTTGCAGGTTGCAGGTTGCAGGAAGTAACCTGGACTCTGGATGCAGGTGCTGGAAGCATTGAGCAGTCTAGGCTTGCTGGCACCTCCACTGCTGCAGCGGCATGTGCCAGACAACCCCCTTAGGGTGGCGCCTGTCCCACCCGCCGCCACCCAGGCCTCAGCCCCCACCACAGACTACCAGGTCCAGCAGCACCTGGAGGCGGCTGCCAGGGCAGCTGAGCTGGAGGAGGGTGGCAGGGAGCGGGGCAGCGCAGCGCAGCTTGCAGCCTGGCCTCCAGGCCTCAGGGACCAGGTCCAGGCGCAGCTGCTGTCCAGTCAGGACTGGCCAGCGGGCTGGGTCTCAGTGGTGGACGCCCTGGTGGGACATGTGTGTGTAGACATCGCCCTCACGCCTGAGCTTCTGACGGCCCCTCAGCTTGCTTACATGCTGGGGAAGCTGCAAGGAGCCGGCTATGCCCCTGCCCAGGGTGTAGCAAAGGTGGGTTGTTGAAGATGGGCCGTGTAGCTGGCTATGAATGCTTCAGCGCTGCATCTTATAAGATGTATAAGATATATACAGCAGCTGTTGCCACCTTGGCAAATCATCAGCTGATATTCTCTTGTTCTATTTTGCTCTAATGTTCATGGTCTTCTGCTTGATGGTGAGCTGGTGGTGGGCTGGGCTGAACAGGCCTGAAAGCTGCCTGCTGGCCGCTGTTGCAGGCCCTTCTTGCCCTGCTGGCCCTGCCCAGCGCACCTCGCCTCAGCTTGTCCCTGAAGACCACGCTGGTGCTGCTGGTGTACGGGGTGGTGAGGGAGCCGCACTCACTGCAGGAGCTGGACCAGGTGCTGGACCAGCAGGCACGCTTGCGGCTGCTGGAGGCACATGTCAAGATGTGTTGTGCAACCTACAGTAGAGAAATTATGACCACCATGTGTCAGCTCAGCCTGTTGTCTGCTGTGCAGCGTGCTTAACCTGGCCATGCTCATGCCCATGCTCATGCTCATGCTGACCCATTCCTGCCATTACTGCAGAACAGGGTGCCTTGCTATGATGTGAGGTTGATAACTGACGGGTACGCATCTGTATGATTGATGGGAACGATATCAGATAAGCAAGATATCTCGATCTGTCGATTTTCATTACTTATGTTGTATCCATGTACCTGCCCTTTATGCTCATTGAACACATAGTGGACTTTGCGACATGTGCCTGGTCTTACCACAGGAGTATAAGGATCCCAAGAGCTGGGAGGAGGTGTGGGCGGTGCCCTGCCTGGCCCACCCACCACCTGCCCCTCACCCACTGGCAGCTGGCCAGAGAGCCTGACACAGCCCGGCACCTGGGGCAGTGACTTTGACATCGCACCCACGCAGATGAAAGCATGGGACTTCCATGCCAGTCAAGCGAAGATGGTGCCATGCAACACGTGGTTGCTACTGCGACAAGTGCTCACAGTGCAGGTGGGCTGTCCATGTGCCTGCAATGTGTGAGTGTGTGCCTGCACCTATCTCACCAGCCCAGAAGGAGTTTGTGCCATCGTACCAGCGAGATTGCGGCATCACCCGTTGCACACGCTACTTGCAGTCTACTATGATTCTCGTACCGAATCCAGTCCCTCTGATAGTCCTTTGGCTTAAACGCAGGACAAGGTTGAATGTCCTAAGTCTGCTGTGCCTCCACAGGGGTCATGCTATTTATTAAGAGGCAGTCAACAGCTTCAGGCTTGGACCCAGCTGTTGCCTAAGCAGCTGGCTGCTTGTGCCAACACCTTGTATGGCTGGCGGGAGGAGGTGGAGCTGCTGCGTGGCTCCGTGCTGATGACAACAGCACAGCAGCTGATATCTGGCGATGACCTTGCCTTACTGGACGACTACAAGGTCCTTGCTTCTCAGCTGACTGGGCGCTGCAGCCAGTACCTGCCAGCCTCACACTTCTTCCAGGTGTGAGCAGCAGGTTCAGCCTGTTTTGACTTGTTTCGTCACGATTCCATAGCTGGTTGTGAGGTTTGTGGAGGCTACTAGTCACAACTGTGGGTTGCTGTGTGTTAGCTGAGTGACCCCGAAACACATTGGCCGGTTACTGCTTGGCCTCAGGTGCTGGGCACCCTGTACCTGGTCAGCAACCTTCCACAACATTTGACCACCTATGCCATGGCCGGTATGATCCTTACACATCAGGACCTCTCTAAGAAAGACAGGATGGATTTCTGCTTCTAAAGCTGTTTTGAGGGGCCCTGGCGAACTCCGGGCAACCCTCTGATGCTGGACGTTTGGCAAGCTGTCATGCAGCAGCTGGAACCAGGCAGACTGATGCAGCAGCAGGGGCAGCAACCCTTCTGCCTCATCCCGGCCAGCGCTATCAACAGCCTACTGCAGCTGGGCCTGAAGGCACTGGACAGTGAGCATTGTGACAGCAGTAGCGGTGGTGGCGCTGTGGAGGCAGCAGGGGCAGCAGGCACGCTGGAACGACGCGTTGCATGGCGCAGGAGTCCGGCGCAGGAGTCCTTCGCTGCCATGCTCTTCAATGGTGGCCCGCACGTTGTCGGCCGCTACGACTCCTTATGGCGTGCCAGCCTGCGGTATGCTGTGGCCAAGAGGCACCCGGAGGCTGAGGCTGGGCTGGTGAAGCAAGCGCTGGAAAGGTGGGCTGCAACACCCTGTGCTGGGCATGGAGTTGCGTAGATAAGTGCATTGCAGTCACATGCATGCAGACGCCATGAGCTGCCATGCCCATGCTGAAGCTGCCCTGGAACTCGGTATGCCTGCAGGATGTTGGCATCATACAATGCAATGTACACCAAGGCCATAGTCATGCCACTTGAAGCCCTGCTAGTGGTGCTGGAGCCACACCTCTGCCCTGCATCACCCAACACAACCCCATCGCCACTGCCTGAAGAGCTGCCCATCCAGTGAGTGCTGCCAGGCTATCTTCTTGCTCAGGCCGGGTGCAAGCTGCCAGTATAATCCCTTTCTGTAGTAACACAGAGCCATGGTGTGTGGCCTGCCATTGTCTTTGGTAAAGCACAGGTCATCATGACGCCATCAGGCTGTTGTCTACTCTGCAGGCACTGGCTCGAGATGGCAGACTGGTCCAACTTCATGAGACCATCTTTCAATAAGAAATGGTTTAGGGATGATGGCAGCCTCGTGAGTGTGTGGCAGACTTGAGGCCCCAGGCAGTGGACCCTGCTTTTCAGCCTGTGGATCAACTGCCCACCCTTCAAGACCCTGTTCCTTAACCGCCTTGTAGAGGAGCAGCTAACCCTAGAGCACGCAACACAGTCTGCTGTGGGCAGTGGCACTGACATGCCAGCCCTATCGGAAGCAGCAAGCCTTGGCCTTCAAGCAATAGCACCGCGCAGCCCATTCCCCTCCACCCCCTCATCGAGTGGCCGCGACAATGGCGGGTCCATTGGGGCGCAAGCCTTGGGAGGCCAGGCACAGCCAGTGGCCGAGTACTCGACGCAGCCCAGCCCTGCAGCACCTACACTGAGCAGTGTCGACCCCAAAGGCCTGCGGGAGGCTGTGCTTGCGCTGGCACTGCTGCGCATGGGTCTGCCTGGCAACATGTTTGAGCGTGGAGCACCACTGCATCCGGACCTGCAGCATTGCCTGGTTCATTGGGGCCGGTGGGAGTGGTACACCAACATCCTCAGGTCCGCTCGACAAGGTATGGGGAGCCGTGAGCCCCTCCCTGGAGCTGGAGCTCCCCAGAGCCAGGTCAGCGTCCCGGGGTTTGGTCAGCAGTCTCAGCAGCATCAGCAGCAGCACAATAAAACCCTTGGGCAGAGCATTGGTGAGGGTTTACTGCAGCGGTGGGCAGAGTTAGCTGGCAGTGCTGGCCCTGATGACACGAGTGAATCACCCGATGACATCGCAGTCCTACTTCTATTAGTGCATTTTGTGGTGGGACGCGAGGGAGCTTACTTGGAGGCCCAACTCCGTGCTGGCTGCCCCTACGACCTCCACACACAGCTCCATCTTCCCAAGTCCTGGCCTGTTAGCAATGACAGCACCAGTGGTGGGCAGCTCCAGCAGCTACTCATGGGAACATGGCCTTGTACAGATGCCAGACTCAGCCGTCCTTGGCCATGGTATCATGACAGCCATGGCTGGCATCATGGCCCTGTTCGCACTCGATTCGTTTTACGTTTTTCGTTTTTCTCGCCTAACCGACGCACTTTATCGCGTTTAGGGCCACTGGCTGCGTCCCTGCTCGTTGTGACCCTGCACGATTAGATTACGCATTCACAGCAGTCAGGGGCGCTGCTCAGCAGCCCCAAAGGAGACGGCGAGGGGCGGTCGGTTTCGTCGGTTCTTGCACTTTAACGAAAGTACCCGCCCGTCATTCTACATCATTCTAGCCTCCTTTCCGCCGCGTTTGAACCGAGGTTAGAATGATGTAGAATGACGGGCCGTTGGGTCAGGTGAAGGAATCTTTTAAGCAGGGTAGCCGTACAGGGAAGTCCGCTGCGACAAATGCAGCAGCCCAACCTGCCACAGTTGCAGGCCCAGCTGCGTCTCCTCTTACAGGCGCGAGCTCAGACGCAAACGTCGCCGATGCTGGCACGGCAGGGCCAGCCTATGCAAGCCTTTCAGCCCCAGACGCAGCAAGCCGTGCCAACGCAGCTGCAGCCCGCCCAGCTGTTTCCCATGTTGCAGGCCCCGCAGAATCGGACGCAGGCGTCGCCAATGATGTAGAGGTCTTCGTGTTCGCGACGTCGTCGGTCATCATCAGCAATTTCATCTTCGCGCAGACGCTCCCAATACTCATCCTCATCCTCTAGCTGTTGGGCTACTGCGTCCCAATTCAGGTTGCTCCTTAAACTAGTAGCCGCCCATCAGCGATGCCAGCGCAAAAAAAAAAAGGCAGTTAGCCAGTCAACCGTCAACGACATCGAATATCGAAAAACGAATCGAGTGCGAACAGGGCCCATATCTCATCGAAAGAAGTTGTTTGAGATGTACGCGGCCCCCCATAGTGGTTCAAGCAGCAGTTCAATCAGCGAGTCAAGCAGCGACCACGGCCCACTCTGGCCTGGCGACCCTTCGCCAAAGTCCCCGACGGCCTTCAAGCGCGATGTGAGCCTCGCGGTCGGAGCGGAGTTTCTGCTCTGGTGCGCATTGAACAACAGGACGGAAGCCCGACTGACAATCGACGTGACACAACAAGTGATCTCTCAGTTCATGACGTCCTTCGGGAAATGATGCGTATGATGCGTGGCGGGGGCGGAGACAAGGGCGGGAAAGGACCAGGCCAGGAGAATAAGAAACAGGCCAAAAGGAAGAGCTGACGCTAGTATCAATTGCAAGCTTGCGTAGTAGGCTTCACATCCCGCTCCCCTCGGTTATGAGTCCCAAGCCAATTGGATGGGGGCTTGTGTCCTAGCCCATCGCGTGGTCAGTTAGCGCGCCTATACAGCTTGCTCTGATCGGATCTGGCTCGAGACCAGCCGGCGGCCGCGGAGCGTAGGCGAGGCGGGGCGGGGCGGGGCGGGGCGGGGCGGGGCGGGGGCGGGGCGGGGCGGGGCGGGGCGGGGCGGGGCGGGGCGGGGCGGGGCGGGGCGGGGCGGGGCGGGGCGGGGCGGGGCGGGGCGGGGCGGGGCGGGGCGGGGCGGGGCGGGGCGGGGCGGGGCGGGGCGGGGCGGGGCGGGGCGGGGCGGGGCGGGGCGGGGCGGGGCGGGGCGGGGCGGGGCGGGGCGGGGCGGGGCGGGGCGGGGCGGGGCGGGGCGGGGCGGGGCGGGGCGGGGCGGGGCGGGGCGGGGCGGGGCGGGGCGGGGCGGGGCGGGGCGGGGCGGGGCGGGGCGGGGCGGGGCGGGGCGGGGCGGGGCGGGGCGGGGCGGGGCGGGGCGGGGCGGGGCGGGGCGGGGCGGGGCGGGGCGGGGCGGGGCGGGGCGGGGCGGGGCGGGGCGGGGCGGGGCGGGGCGGGGCGGGGCGGGGCGGGGCGGGGCGGGGCGGGGCGGGGCGGGGCGGGGCGGGGCGGGGCGGGGCGGGGCGGGGCGGGGCGGGGCGGGGCGGGGCGGGGCGGGGCGGGGCGGGGCGGGCGGGCTTACGTGCTTGAGGACTTCGAGAGGAAGCGAATCTTGCTGGCCCTCAAGGAGGTATGCTGGCCTTGCCCAGCTTAGCCCAGCCTAGCCTAGCCTAGCCTAGCTAAAGCCCAGCCATGCTGCCATAGCCTGCCATGATCAGTGGCCCCCTCCCCCTCTCTGCATTGGACTTTTCAGAGCTAATTGCCTTTGCCAATGTGGCAGGACCTGGCAGCTGCATGGTGTACAACGGCTCTGGCCTTTTGGCTTTGCAGCCGGATGGGAACGGCAGCATGGCATGGCATGGCATGGCGGGCAGATTAGGCTGACAGTGACAGTGAGGATGAGGAGGAAGTAGGCAGCAGGCAGGCCGCGGCAGACATGGAGACAACGTTTGTTGAGCCCGAAGAGGAGGAGAAAGAAGCGGTTGAGCTAGGCAGTGAGCTTGTAAGGCTGTCCGCCATCCCCGCGAGGAGGCGCCGGGCTGCTCCAGTGCCAGCCAATGGTATTCAGCAGCATGTCGATGGTGCCAAGCAGGAACTGGCAGCAACAACAGTTGTTGTGCTGCGTGGCCTACGCGACCATTTCCTCATGCGTTCCCAACATGGGGTTGGTAATAGGGAGCGCGACTCGACTAGACGAGACGTCTCGACTCGAAATTTCGAATCGAGTTTGACTCGACTCGACTCGACGGTCGAGATGGACTCGAGATGAGCCTTTTGAATAGCGCACCTGCTTAAGGTACCTGTGTGGACGTTGTGGCGCCGCTCAGCGAATGATATGCTGGCTTGGCTGGGGTGGCGGTTAAAGTTGGTTTGCATAGACATGCCCGGACATGCCCAGCAGCGTCTGAATCGCAAAATGGAGCCCGAGGCCCCTCTCCCGCCTCAGCCCCCCGAACTCACCGCGCGATACAACAAGAAAGTCCTGACGCTCGAGGAAATTGTTCAGGCGCACGGCAACAGCGTGCATGCGCAAAAGTACAGCATCGAGGTTGTTGGGGGCAAGATCAAGGCGGTCTGCAATGACTGCAAAGTGGCACTCTCCTGTGGCAACCTGAGTGACGCAAAGAGGCACCAGTGCAACAAGCGGCCCCGCTCAGGACAAGATGCTACAGATGCTGATGGCGCATCTAATGACATGCCCTTTGAGCGCATAACTGCGTGCTGGAACCCAGCCCAGCGCTTGCCTGCTAACATCATGACTGAGTTTTGGCGAAGGATTCATATGAAATCCCGTTTGCTAAGGTATGCATATGTGTGAGGCATGCAGACGGAGCTTGCCTACAAGCATCTTGCTCGGTGACTTCAGGTGGACAATCCATGGCTGCGAGATGCCTTCACACTGGTTGGCATTGGCATGATGAGCGAGAGGTCTTTGCTAACCTCTCAGCTGCTGTTGCGGTACCAGGAAGTCCAGCGAAAGGTGGCGAAGCAGGTGGCAGAACTGGAGGTGACAAACGTAAGTACAATCAGATGTCCCTTGTGCTTGAGCTGGAGATGGAGGCAGGCAGGCAGACAGGCAGCCAGCCAGCCAGCCAGCCAGCCAGCCAGCCAGCCAGCCAGCCAGCCAGCCAGCCAGCCACCTAGCTGGTGCCTGCACGCTGCTGCCTGCACGCTGCTGCCTGCACGCTGCTGCCTGCACGCTGCTGCCTGCACGGTTGCCATTACTCAGCTGCAACCCCGCCGTGGAACCTGTTGCACTCCATGCAGACCGTTGCCATGGGGGTGTCTGACGGCTACAAGAACAAGTACGCCCAGCTTGGAGCCTCCCTCATGGACTTCAGCTCCCTGCTCCCTGACGGCGGGCGCATCTTCCACGATGTCAAGGACGTCTCTGATCTCAAGAAGGATGCTGTGGGCATCAAGGACCTGCTGCAGGTGTTGATCACCAAATGATTGATGCCATACTCAGGTAACTTGGGTCACTCAGCTCATCTCTCTGCTTGCAGAGATGGCCTGATGAGTTGAGGAGCGCCGGCCACCCAGTGCCAGTTATCAAAGGCTGGATCATGGACAATACATCTACCAACAAGCGAGCCTTGCAGCTTATGGAGGATGACGACCCCGACACCATCAACATGGGCTGTGCAGGTATGGTACTTGGCATGCAGGCATTAGCAGCATTAGCTTGAACAATAGCAGCAGCAGCAACCTGCAATGGTTCTGTATGCAATGCAATGCATGTAAGTTGGTTGCATGCAGCCCACTGGCTGAACTTGGGGGCGAAGGACTATTCCAAGCCTTGCACGGCCTACGCCTATCCCCTGGCAAGGGCAGGGTCAGCAGCTGCAGCAGCAAGGGGAGAGGCTGGGGGAGCAGCAACAGCATGGGCAGCACATGGTGCAGGGTCTCTCTTTGCTGCGCACTTCGCCAATGCAGGGTGGGGCTGGCGGAGGACGTGACAGGGTTGCCTTAGGGCGGGGATGGCTGGCGGGTGGCTTAGGCGGGGCAGACTCCCCCGGCACCCCTGCCAATGCAGAGCCCACCCGCCCAGGCTTCCTGCTGGCCCCCGCTGCAACAACTGCAGTACCAGCTGCAGCGAGGCCTACCCTGCCCACCCTGCCTGCTTCCAAGCTCAGGGCACCTTATGTGTCCCAACTGTTGGGGAAGGTGGCGCAGATCTCCCTTGTGCTCGGCGACTGCTCTGCCATAAGGGGGGGCTTGTTTAAGCAACAGCAGCAGCGCCAACAGCCTAAAAAGACGGTGCGGGCACGCGACCCCACTCGCTTCTCCAACAACGTGTTCATGGCTGAGGATGTGCTGGAACTGCATGACTCTCTCCGTGGCCTTGTGGAGTCAGAGGAGTGGCCTGAGCTGAAGAAGGCGAGCAGGAACTCTGATGTTTTTAACAACCTGATGCGACGTGAGCTGGGAGGGAAGGAGAGGGGAGGGGAGGGGAAGGGGTGGTAAGCACATGGGGTATAGAGGTGTAGAGGTGGCACATGGGGTACATGGGGGCACATGGGGTGTAGAGGTGTAGAGGTGGCACATGGGGTGTAGAGGTGGCCACAGCTGCTGGTGTTGCTGGTGCGTTGGCTGCCTTTGCCATGCCATGTTGCAGCGGAGTGGTGGAAGTTGCTGCGCGCGGTCATCAAGCTCCTAAAGCCTATTTGCGACTTCACCCACAAGCTGGAGGCTGACTATCCCTACCTCAGCCAGCTACTTCCCATCTGGCACACCTTGTTGAAGGTGATGCATGCATAGCTGCACATCCGTCACAGCCATCATGCGCACAACATGTACAATTGGCAAGCATGCTTCGCCCGGCTTGCAACACACAGGCCATGCTTAGCCCCGCCCGCACTTGCACAAATAACCCTGCCCATGCTGTGCAGGGTGCGGAGGAGTGGGTGCTTGAGGTGTCGCGTGACAATCCGCAGTGGACACTGGGCGTGCTAGACTTGTTGCGGGAGCGGCTGGCCAAGGGTTACTGGCCGGTCATGCCAGCCGCTTACGTGCTAGACGGCGTGAACTTTGCCCCGCCCAAGGACAGTCTCAACGCATCTCCCCAGCCCCCCTTTGGGCTGCTGTCACCACAGGAGAAGGAGGACGCCATCACCACGGTGGCACGCCTCAGCAAGCATTTGCGACCAGACCTCACTGACAGCCAGGTCAAACAAGCCGTGCAGCGGGAGGTAGATGTGCTGCAGCTTGGTGGTTGGGGGGACAGCGAGCTGGAGAGGTTCGCAGCTCTGCTTGCCCCCAAGCCACCAGATGCAGCTGGCAGGGTGGCCGTGGAGCCAATCAGCATGCGGCGAGCCTTTTGGGGCAAGGCAGGCCCCCGCGGCTTCCCCCATCTGGCTGTTGCAGCCAGCAGGCTCTTGGGTGTGCATGCCACCTCGGCTGCATCAGAGCGCAATTGGTCAGCATGGGGCAGGTTGTTCACATCCGCCCGCACCAGGCTTACCCTAGAGCGCGCCAAGATGCTCATCTACATCAAGGCCAACGCTGGGTTGGGTGCTCGCCACAACACTGAGGCTCAGCTCCTCGCGCGCATGGGCGAGTAGGCAGCCACCACCACCTCCTAGTACAATCACTGCAGGCCACCATCACTTCCCCAACTCGTAGTGTGTAGTAATCCTGACACTCAGCTTTTTGCATGCAAGAACGTGCATGCAACGTTTTAGAGACTTCATGGTTCGCAATGACTATCATGATTTAGTTCTTTACGACGTCGTCACGATGTAAGTACACTGTATTACCACTACAGGACTCCGAGGCTGTCGATGAGTACGTATACACTCGCTCTACGTGGACACAATAGCCGCACAACTCAGCATGCTTGGCGGCACTTATGCCTCAGCCAAACATGCATTCCGACCTTACAAACACAACTGTTACATAGTGTCTTGCACGCAGGCGGGCAGATAGATGCACCTAGCCTGCCTGCAGCTAGTTGAGTGGGCGGAGTGAAATCATCCCATGGCAGAATTCAAAAAAACCCGTCTAGTCGAGTCAAATCGAGTCGAGATCTCGACTAGATTTGACTCGTCGAGATCTCGTCGAGATCTCGACTAGATTGCGCTCCCTACATGCAACTGCAGCCCACCTACTCAATCTTTTGATGTAACGTTTGTTGAGTCTGCTGCGATGTGATATTGCGCGTTTAATGTAAGACTTGAATTGCCATCGGAGTCTTTCGATGCGGGCAGCCACATGTGACCCCGGATGTGTCCCAATCGCAGACCGTGGTTAGGTGCACCGGTAAGCTACGTCCTTGGCTATCCGTTAGCGATGCACGACATGTCGGTGGCGCACACCACTGAAGTCCGGCAAACATGGCTGCGCGAGGTTCCTGATGGTGCAGGCCGCTTGGCGAGGATGTGAAGGAACCCGGGTTTGCGTGTGGCAGCGCTGTATCGCTGTAATGGTGAGCGGCACAGTAGGGTTTTGCCACCCCCTCCAGCTATAATGCGCTTCATGTTTTGGACCATTGATCAACAGCCTGACCTCACACATATCTTTTGTAGCAAACTCATTGACGCGTCCATGGCACTTTTCAACTCAATCATTGGGTTTGTATGTGACAAGATATACCGCTTACAAGGTACACATGCTGATGGCTACAGGTGCACGAGCAGCCGACTGAGCTTGGGCCATACCACCAAGCTTGAGCCATACCACTCCGCCACGTGGCCCCCACCAACACAGCCTAACCCACCATCTCCCAACCTCGTCTACCCCGCCCAGCTCCCAGTAGCCCCTCCTCCCAGCCTGCCATCAGCCTCCTGCCCCCTACCTCTCCTTCTCCCCGCCTCCTACCTCTCCCCTACCTCTCCTTCACCCATCTCCCCCCTACCTCTCCTTCACCCATCTCCGTATTCATCACCCCCCATCACCCTGACCACCGAGCCAAGCCCGTAGCCCCGCTCAGCCACCTCTCGATCCCAAACCATGAAGAAGAAGAAATTAAGCAAGGCAAAGAGTGCTCATCTCCATGCACTAAACAAGTCGCCAAGGGCTGGCTATCTGCATTGCCCTAACAACATCAAGGCTGCAGCTTGTAGGGCACAAACGACAAACCGTGACCTGCAGGCTGAGGTGCAGCGGCTGCGGGATGTAGAGCAGTCCCTCATGGGCACCGTGGATGGGTTGCAGGGCGACCTAGACGACCTGCAAGCAGCACACCAAAGCCTGCAGGGTGAGCACACGGCTTTGCAGCAGGTGGCATCCGGAGCGGCAGCTACCAATCACTCCCTACGGGCTGCTTGACACCGCCTCCAGGGTCAGGTGCATATCTACCGGAAAAAACACCGCCCCCACCGCTCCCCACTCACCTTCAAGCAGAGGCAGCATCTGCTGGTTTTGGAGCAGCACCCCGTCTCAGTGGAGGTGTTGAGGCGGTGTGCAGAGGCTGGCTACGGAAGGCTGAATAGCCATGGCCGGCCCACGGGCAGCATGGCAGAGCAGCTCAGCCCAGCCGGCCTCGCACCCTCACCCTCACCAACAGACATCTTCATTCCAACTCAAGAGGGCCCTGTGGGGAGGCCAGCAGCCAGGACTGCACCCTACAATGCTCACCACTGCTTGAGCACCGTCAGGTTGCATATAGAGACCGGTGTCAGCCGCCGTGCCCTCTCCAAGTGCCGGCAATTCTTCGTCTCTGAGCAGTGCGTCCTCCCCAACCCACACCGGCCAGGCAAGACATCTACAGTTGGGCGTGAAGTTCACATCGTGTCCACCTACATGCGGCGCAAGACCCTTGGTAAGATGCAAAGGGGAAGGCAGGGTGGCGTGGGTGGGACGGGGCTGGGAGAGAGTGGAAGGGGGTGGAAGGGGGTGGTAGGGGATGGGAAGGGGGGGCTACGGGGGGGGCTGAGGGGGGGCTGAGGGAGTGGTAGGGGGTGGGAGGGGGGGGCTGAGGGGGGGGCTGAGGGGGGGCTGAGGCTGGGAATAACCGCATGTCTTTGCTCTACCTGCTTTCAGACCAACTATTGCGCGCAAAGGCAATACACCTGCAATGTGATGGGTGCACATGCGATCGCCATGGCAAGGTGCTCGTATTGCGAGTGACAGCAGCAGTCACGCCGCAGCACCTGACAGAGGGATGGGAGCAGAGGCCCGGTGGTGCAGTTGGGGCTGGGGCTGGGGCTGGGGCTGGGGCAGCAGCTGGAGCTGGAGCTGGGGCTGGGGCAGGGGCTGGGGCTGGGGCTGGGGCTGGGGCAGCAGCTGGGGCAGCAGCAGGGGCTGGGGCTGGGGCTGGGGCAGCAGCTGGGGCAGCAGCAGTGGCTGTGGCAGCAGCTGGGGCAGCAGCAGGGGCTGGGGCTGGGGCTGGGGCAGCAGCTGGAGCTGGAGCTGGAGCTGGAGCTGGAGCTGGGGCTGGGGCTGGGGCTGGGGCAGCAGCTGGGGCAGCTGCAGTGGCTGTGGCAGCAGCTGGGGCAGCAGCAGGGGCTGGGGCTGGGGCTGGGGCAGCAGCTGGGGCAGCAGCAGGGGCTGGGGCAGCAGCTGGGGCAGCAGCAGGGGCTGCGGTTGGGGTTGGGGCCGACTCACCACTCAAGTCACCGATGTGTTGGCTATCATCCCCTTGCCTATTGGCACGGCAGAAGCTCATGTCCAGGTCATAATGCAGGAGCTGCTCCTCCATGGCCTCGACACTGCCTGCATCGCCAGCATCACAGCAGACAGTGCAGCTGTGAACATGGGTGAATATTGGGTGGTGACATCCGCCCAGCCATTGAATCCATTGCCAGCTTGCTGGCCCAGTATTGGGTGCCGCTCGGCATGGGAGCATGGGGCGCCAAGCCCCAAGTGCCGTGTGACACCCGCTGGGCCAGCTACATCAGCTCAACGGTGTCCATGCCGTGTCACAGCTGCTTGAGCGGCAGAAGGATCGGTCTCCACCATGGGCTGTCACCCTTAGCCAGCTGCTCCAGGACAACAGCCTGTTGCTCAGGCTCAGCGTGGTGGCAGTTGTTGGGGAGAGCTTCTTGGTGCCCGAGCTCATGTGGGCCAGCAAGGATGACGGCCTGCACGCTTTTGAGCTCTACCGCCACACCCAGGATGTGCTAGCTCGTCTTGAGACTTGGGACACATTGCCCCTTCTGGCATGTCTGCATAGCCAGCTGCAACACTTGGTGCCAGCAGATCAGCGCAAGCAGCAGAGGCAGCAGCTTGCGATCTATTTGCAGATGCACTGTGGTGCTATGTGGACCTACTACCTGCATCATGTGCAGGCTCAAATGGCCTTGCCCCACCTCTTTGCTGCTCTCGGCAGCTCAGACCCAGCTACGCGCATGGAAGTGGCGGTTGATGTGGTGTATCATGCCGAGCTACGGCTGCCGCCGCCTGAGGATGGGCAGCAGCAGCAGCAGCAGCTGCAGCAGCAAGAGGACCCTCATGGCACTTGGCGTCAGTATGCATCTGACATTCGTGCCATGGCTGTAAACGGCGACCCTGGCAGCCCCGCACTGCGCCTTCACCTTGAACAGTACTACCTTGCCAGCCCCATCTCCAATGCCCCAGTGGAGTCCTTGTTGCAGCTGCTGAAGCATGGTGGTGGCAGGTACATGGAGCTGCCAGCTCTGCTGCAGTTGATGTCCCTGCGCACATGCAAGGAGGCCATGAAGACTGTGGATGTTCATGATTTGCAGCAGCGCATGGGTCAGCTCCGTGCTGAAGTGCGGCGTAAGGAGGATGCCGCAGCTGCAGCACAGCGATCAGCCAAGGCAGAGCGCCAGATCACAGATGCAGCGCACAAGGTCGGGAGGGTTGTGGTTAATGTGGGTGACCATGCGTGCCAAGAGCGGCTTGCAGCGGCCCATGCCCTTGCCTTGGGGGGGCATGATTTTAGCCACACAACTGTTGAGGAGGCAAAGAAGATGACAGGAAAGCAGCTTCAGACATACCTCCAGTTCCACAAGCAGGAGGTACACACCAGTTGGAGGGTACCCAAGCTACTGAGCCACGTGTGCACCCACATCCGTGGGAAGCTTGCCGCAGCTGCGCCCCCTCAGCAGCAACTGACACCTGCAGGCACCACCCCTGAGCTGGCTGTGCCTGCTGGTGCACCCCCTCAGCAGCAGCAACAGCTGGCAGCGGCAAGCACGTCACGTAAGCGTGAGGCACCTGCAGCTAACAAGCCGAGGGCAGCAAAGCAAGGTGAGACAACACCATGTACTGCACCTAGCACCTTCTTTAAGCGTGGTAGAGCAGCCGGTAATGCACTAGCGCCAGCAGCAGCTCCAAAAGCTAATAATGATATCCAGCTGTCACGACTGCCGTCGTCGCGTCCACATGCCAAAAGCAAAACATGTTCCGACTGCTGCTGCGCGTTGCAGGTGCCACTCACAGCAGTGTGGCGAAGCGTGCTAGGGCGGCGCGCCTCGCATGGGGCGAAATCGCATGAATTCAAATGTCGGTCTTTGGGCAGGCACTGAGCACCGCTGAGAGCGAAATAGTTTTTGCTGCGTCTGCCATCTCGTAGCTATGACTCTCCTCTGTTCAAAGCACTGTTTACATATATTTTTGACTGAGTGGCTGCGGAGATACAGGCTTCGTATCACAGGGGGGTGGTTTTCAGGTAGTTGGGAACGCCTGACATTTCCTCTCACTGGAGCATGCCAAAGGGCTGGATGTTGCGTATGCTGGGCCATTGTCAAGCCCCGTGATGCATGGAAGCAACCCTGATCAATGGCCAACGGGTGCCAGCCTTGCTAGACCAGCACAAGCTATCTGCTCAACAATCAGCTTGGTGGAGGGTTGTGTGCAGCCAAGCTGAGCACCGTGTAGAGCTCAGCTCATCAGCTGCCGACCCAGCCAAGCAGACCAAGTTGTAGGGCTACCTGGCTGGCCAACCCATCACCAACGCAGGCATCTCATGAGTACATCAAGCTGGCAGAGCTTGCACTGGTCATGACACCAGGCTCGGTGGAGGAGGAGCGCATGTTCTCAGCCATGGCATACCTCAAAGACTACAGCCCGCAGGCCTACCGCTGCTCCTCACAGGGCTGCTGGCCGTTCACTTCCGGGCTGACATGGCTAGTGCGGAATCATTGACTAGCACTATCCTGCCCAGCTGCTGGTCTCTGTCCCTGGGCCTGCACACCACCTTGCAGCAAGCTCACAGCACCGCGTCAATCCCCAGCCTCCCCGGGTGCCAATGCCAGCTGCGCCAAGGAAGACCACCAGCTGCTTGACATTGTCCTCATCGCTTTGTAGACACCTCCGCCATCCCACCCTTCAGCTGCCGTCAAGCACATAGGGTTGGTGACATGGTGGCACCAGGTTAGGCATGGCACAGCCGACTCCTCTTTGCCTTCATGCCATCCCACCACCTCCTACTTGAGGGCTCATTGCGTGCCGCTACTTTTGCTTGGATCTTCCGTATCTTCCAAGTCATTGTACCGCTAGTTGCCGGGCTGTGGGACGTTTGTAGCTTCCCAAGCAACTTACAGCTGTCACGGCATGTGTCAGCTAAGCCTCACCTCGTTGTCTACTGTGCAGCTGTGCAGGAGCTATGGCCAGGCCAGTGGGCCGGGGCCTGCTCCCATCCCACTGGCTCATGTAAGCCTCTTGCCTGACTATTTGTATAAGACAGCTACCAGGCTTGACAGCGCCAATAGGCTGGAGGTTGTGGCCAACACCTACCTCAAGTCAGCCCTTACGACTCTCGCCCGCTGCCGTTACTCCTGCTGCTGCACTCATCACTTGCAACATGTTATCTCGCACATGCACCTTGCTGCACTGTCCCCCCCGGGCATTGGTCAATGGACCCCGGAGTACCCGGGGTTTGCTGGGATTGAGCGCGGCGTGTACGGCGGCAGCGACCAGCATCGCATCGTTGCAGCAGTCGCGGCAGCAGGCTTACAAGTGCGACAAGCCTCATGTGTACGCATCCTCGCTCAATCACGGATCCGTGAAAGTCACCACCAAACCCCTCAACGACGAGCAACACTCGCAACCGGACGGGATGCTCAATGCAGCCCATCTGCCGCATCTGCGATGGCTACCGCGGGTACGCGGGGCGACGTCCTTGGTTTCTGTCCCTCGCGCAAGCTCGAAGACACGTTCAGAAGCTACTGCCCCCCGCCCCGCGACAGGTGCGCGGAGTGGCGTCTTGATGTGGACTGGCGGGAGTAACATTCTCTGGCACGTCCAAATTACTCGCTCAATGCCGTTGGATTGCGCACAGCGTCCACCATCCCTGCCTTTACCACACAGCACCACCACTGCAACAGTTGCATTTCCCCAGCTGACCC
>JASKMD010000028.1:1111000-1252977 GCA_030144725.1 Haematococcus lacustris | reverse complement strand
CCCCGCCCCCGCCCCCGCCCCCGCCCCCGCCCCCGCCCCCGCCCCCGCCCCCGCCCCCTGCCTAGTGCCCCCCCCTGGGGTTGTTGGCTGCAGGCGCTGCCAGTGTACAGCGAGGACCGCATGATGGAGCGAGCAGCCCAAGTGGAGGGGCTGCTGCTGCTGAGCAGTGCCTCAGAGCAAGGTCAGGGGGCTGGGGGGCTGGGGGCTGGGGGGCTGGGGGGCTGGGGGGCTGGGGGCTGGGGGGCTGGGGGGCTGGGGGCTGGGTCCCACAACGGTCACCAGCCTTCAGCCACTAACCCCTCAGCCTTTTGTTTTGTACTTTTTACAGGAACAATGGTGTGTGTGTGGTAGGTGAGACTGGTGCAAGAAGCGTGACGTTTTGCAGTGTGAGTTTGATTATGTGACCTTGTAGGTGTGGAGGCAGCAGCGCGTGTGAGCAGTGAGGTGCTGGTGGCGGACATGGCGGCGTTCAAGGCGGCCAACCCTGGAGCTGTGCTGGAGGTCAGCAGGGGGGCGGCGGGGGGTCAGCAGGGGGGCAGCAGGGGGGCGGCAGGGGAGCAGCAGGGGGGCAGCAGGGGGGCAGCAGGGGGTCAGCAGGGGGTCAGCAGGGGGTCAGCACGGGGGGCGGCAGGAGGGCGGCAGGGCTGTAATGGATGTGGATACTACTTACGATTTCACCTGGATGAGCCCTGGACTAGATTAGCCATATACTCGAGGCCAGGACCCAGAGCCCTGCCTGCTTGTGCTATGAACTTACTATGAACTCAGCACAATAAAAAACACAATTGCCGTTTACAATGGCCATGAATTCACCTGAATGTCCTGAACTTGCTGTCTGGCTGGCTGCAGGACTTCCTGAGGTGGTACTCGCCCAAGGATGTGGTCCAGGATGCTCAGGTGGGAAGGGTGGGGAGGTTGGGGAGGGTGGGGAGGTTCAGGAGGGTGGGGAGGATGGGAGGGAGTGTAGGGGAGGAAGGCGGGGAGGAGGGGGGGATAGCAGGGCGAAGGCGAGGCGGGGCGAGGCAAAGCCTTTCCTGCACCTTCTCGCTCACCCCTTCCCCTGTAGCTTCCACTGCCTCTGTTTGCCCCCACTCCCGCTGCCGCTGCTGCTGCCGCTGCTGCTGCCGCTGCTGCTGCCGCTGCTGCCGCCACTGCTGCTGCCTTGGCTGCGGCTACTTCTGCTGCCGCTGCTGCTTCACCACTGCCAGTGTAGGCACAGCTGTTGGTGGTGATGGCGGCTGCAGGGCCAGAGCCTGATGTCCAAGCGCATGCAAGGCCCACCACCACCCAGCCACCCAGAGCAACGCGTGGGGTCACCCACCAGGGCGGCTGGTGGGGGGGGGGCAGCAGCAGGGGCGGAGGGGGGCCCAGGGGCTGCCCAGGGCGGCAGCAACCTGTGGCAGCAGCTGTGGGCATCCACCCCCGCCTGCCCTGCATGGATGCAGAGGCCACTGCAGGCAGGCACCCCTACCACAGCTTCACTTCCACCCCCTACCCTCCCGCCCCCTCGCCCCCCAGCCCCTCCCCCTGTGACCCTCCCCCCTGCCCCCCTCCTGCCCCTCGGCTAACCCTCCTCCCTGCCCCCTCCTGCCCTGCCCCTGCCACCCTGCCACCCCTTTGCCACCCCCTGCTGCTAGCAGGGGGAGGGGTCAGGGTTGGGTTCAGGTCGGGGGCTTAAGCTCAGGGGGGAGGGCACCCCCTGTGAGCCCCTCCTGTCCTCATGTTCGAGTCCCGTGCCAGCCGTGTAAGCACACGGTTGCTGCCCCTACCAGCCCTGCCTCCCGCCCCTCTGGTACCACTCCTCCACCCCACCCACCTCCACACAACCTGCCCCCTGCATGGCCCCCCCTGCGCTGCCCCTGCCCCTCTGCCCCTCCCGGCCCTGTCCCCCACCCCTGCCTGCCTGCCCCCTTGGCCCCCTGCCTGCCTGCCTGCCACAGGACGCAGAACTTGAGGGCGAGCGGGTGCTGCACGACCTGGACACCCTGGCACCCCTGGACCTGTTCGACCAGCTGCTGGCGCTGGGGCTGGCAGCTGCCACGCAGCTGCTGGGGGCAACCGCTGCTGCCAGGATGACGGCGGTGGCGGAGCTGCATGCACGCTTCCACAGGTCGGGAGGGGGGAGGGGGGAGGGGGGGAGGGGAGGGGGGAGGGGGGAGGGGGGAGGGGGGAGGGGGGAGGGGGGAGGGGGGAGGGGGGAGGGGGGAGGGGGGAGGGGGAGGGGGGAGGGGGGAGGGGGGAGGGCGGAGGGCGGAGGGCGGAGGGCGGAGGGCGGAGGGCGGAGGGCGGAGGGCGGAGGGCGGAGGGCGGAGGGCGGAGGGCGGAGGGCGGAGGGCGGAGGGCGGAGGGCGGAGGGCGGAGGGCGGAGGGCGGAGGGCGGAGGGCGGAGGGCGGAGGGCGGAGGGCGGAGGGCGGAGGGCGGAGGGCGGAGGGCGGAGGGCGGAGGGCGGAGGGCGGAGGGCGGAGGGCGGAGGGCGGAGGGCGGAGGGCGGAGGGCGGAGGGCGGAGGGCGGAGGGCGGAGGGCGGAGGGCGGAGGGCGGAGGGCGGAGGGCGGAGGGCGGAGGGCGGAGGGCGGAGGGGGAGGGCAGTGGAGACTTTTCCTGATCGCCATTTACTGCATCGATGGGCATTAAAGCACAGTAACAGTAGCGCCTGTGCGCCCCACACACCCCCCTCCTGCCCCCCCTGTGGTGCTGCCCTGCCCTGCACAGCTTGTCCTCTAGCCTGGTGGCGGGGGCCTGGCGCCTGGACCCTGGAAGCCACAGCCGTCAGCTGCAGGGCTTTGACGACCATGGCCTGGAATTCCTGTTAGCCGAGTTCGACTACATGGAGCAGGTGAGTGGGTGCATGGGTGCATGGGTGGCAGTCTGAGTGGGGTGGGTGCCCCGTGGCTGTAACATCAGCAGGTGGGTGGGTGAGGGGGGGGTGGGGGGAAGGGGGGGTGGGGGGATGGCAGGGAAATGGCCGCCAGGGTTTTGGTGGACACAGAGAGGGGGGGTCCCCCTGAGGGGGTGGAGGGGGCAGGGGCAGCGACAGCCTGCCAGGTAGACCTGCTTTAGTAGGTGCTGAGCCAGGTGGCAATAGGTAGCTGCCAGGCAGTGCTGGACATGGACCCACGTTGACAGTGGTGCAGTGTGTGGGGAAGCTGTGGGGAGAGGGGCAAGCCCAACACTAGTTGACAAACGACGACCCGGGTTCGACTCCCACCCCTGGGACTTTAACAGACAGGCACTCGACGAAGGTCTGGCGCAGTTGGGGAAACAGCTGCAGTAGCGGAACGAAAGGCCGGTGACAGGCGTGGACAACAATCTGCCGAGGATGTGTGACGAGGGTGTGATGGCACCTCGCAGGCTACGGTGCTGGGCGAGTCGGTACTTCGCCGCTTGCCGGGCTGCCCCGACCTCTGCGATGCGCTCATGCAGCGGATGGTTGCCGGTGCCGAGGAGGAGTCGGACGCTGGCCGCCTTCCGGTCGGTTCCCACCGGAACTCGCCCGGCACTGCTGGAAACCGCGTGTTGCGCAGCTACATTCCTGCCTTGTCCGTGGAATCTGCGGCATCGCGCTTGGCTCTGGCATCCCACATGTGCTCCTCGGACGCGACCCAGTTGGAAACGCGGTTAGACCGCGATGACGGTGAGGCAGAGATGCGGATGCTCCGCGCGTTGCAGCCGGAGTGGCCTGCGGCGGCGCATCGAGAGTGGGTCCTCCACGTCTACCATGCGCGTCATGCCGCGGGGCCCCCGGGCCTGTGCAGCCGCATGTACGTGCAGCAAGCGGAGGGCGAGCAACGGCTGGCGCTGACCCTCGTGCCGGACAACGAGCCGTAGCAAGGCTATTCTTCAACCTCGCTCCACGACCTATTACAAGCCCGCCGGCTAGGGTAGCCGTGTAGCATTAAAGCTGTAAAAGTGAGCGCAGGCATTGACGTGCTTTAGACAAGCGCTGCTATGACATGCTGGCTATGTTCTACCCGGCGGAAGGCTTGCGATACGTGCTGACTACTGCTTAACGAGACATGTTTGTCCAGGAAGGCGGCCCAGGTGCCTAGGTCACAGCTTAATCATTATTATGGATGTCCTCACTCCTCGGCTTCCATTGATATAGTTACTGCCACTGACGACTCGTCGATAGCCTGGCAACACCACACTGCTCAGCCGCGTTGCTGCGCACAGAGCGCTCTTGGCCAAGAGCCAAGAGGGGGTTCAAGACATGCGATGAAGGTAGCGCACTGAACACCGCGGATCAAAGCGTGTCCGTCCCATTCTTGAGAAACCACAGCTGGCCTTTGCTTGCGCAGATGTCCTTCACGACTTTACTGTACAGCGAGTCCGTCACGGGGATGCCCTGCGCAACAATGGCACTTTGGGCGAGTCACTTGTACCGGTGCCGGCGCCGGTATCGGGGTTATGTCTCAACCGCCCCCGGGGGTTCATCGCCCGACAACAAGAGCTCGACCTCGCACACATCACACACATTCACACAATCACGGAGCCTGGGCGCACCTGCGCGTTTGCTCGCTCCGTAACCTCCGCCCGCTTGAACGACTCCTTCTCACCCAACAAGTCGATGACCACGGCGCGGAAGGGGTCCTGCAGCCACGGCGACATTTGATCCACTGTCCGTGCATAGCTGCCCTTGTCTGTGCCCCTGCCCCTGCCCCTAATTTTTTCCCTGGCCCAATCCCTGCCCCTGCCAGCCACGTACCAGGTCATCCTTGCCCACTTCTCGCAGCACAAACATGCGACGAATCCTGGTCAAGGGCAGCCCGGCAGCCGTGACCAGCTCCTCCAGTACACTGCATCACGAGGGGGGCCACACACCAGGTCAGTAGCAACGCCGGCAACGCCGTCCTGCACACCCAACCCACCCACCCCAGCAGCCGCGCCACCCCCTGCCCGGCGACACAGTCATATGCCACAGTGAGTCCATACAGGCTCAATCAGCGCCCGTCCCAAAATTGAATTACGAAAGATCTAGGTCAAAAACGTTCAGATCAGCAACATTTGAGACATGTCAACCGCTGCCGAGCCTAGGCCAACTTTGCTGCGGCCTCGAGCAATGAAGTCTTCTCTCGTGAAGAGTAAGGAGGACCTCCCTAGCCATCCCCCTTGCCCCAGCCCCTAGGACAGGCAACCATCCTGCTGTGAGCCACAGAGCAGCTGCATGGCCCGACCCCTTCCCCTGCTAGCTGCATGACCCAGACCCCCGCACTGGTCACCAAGCTGGCACCCAGCCTTCCACCCCCCCTGAGCCCCACTCCAACTCCAACACAAGGTAGTGTGTCTACCTCCTGCAGCCCAGTCTTAGAGCCTGGGCCTGGGCTCACCCCATGCCGCCCTCCCCCCCTCCTGCCACTCCCACTTCCTGCCCCCCGTGCTTCCCTACAACCTGCCTACCCCCCCCGACCCACCCACCCCGGCAGCCGGCCCCCCCTAAACCCCCCCTCACTTGTCAGGCAGGTTGGCCGCAGCCTTGGCAGCGCCCGCCTTGCTGCGTGAGTCCAGCAGCCAGGTGCGGATGTTGGCCAGGCTGCACACACTGTGCTTGGCCATGAGCAGCTTCAGCGCAGGGGCCAGGGCAGCCTGCACCTCCTCAGGCACCTCACGCACGCCAGGGGTGGCCAGGGCTGCAGCCAGAGGGAGGGAGGGGCCAGCAGGGAACCCTGATGTGCATACTATAGCATATAGGGTTATGTAGACTAACGCATATAGGGTTAACCCTAGCGCAAGGCAGGCGGGATGGGCTGCGTGCAGGCATGCTAGCGTGACCATTTGGCAGTCTAGCGGGCAGTCAGGCAGGCATGGAGAGCAGCCTGAATGAGGCCAGGGCTGCAGCCAGAGGGAGGGTCCAGCGGCACATGCGCCAGTACAGCTCGCCAGCACACTCGGACAGCAGGTGCTGGGCACACCATACAGCACCCCCTACTCCTGGTAGGCAGGGGGCTAGGGGGGCAGGGGGGCAGGGGGGCAGGGGGGCAGGGGCAGCAGCCAGAACCGCAAACCGGAGCTGCAGCCACACGTGAGCCAGGCTGCCTGCACCCTCCCCTCCCCCTCACCTCCAACACCCTCCCCTGCACCCTCCCCTCCCCCTCACCTCCAACACCCTACTGCAACTGGGAAGCTTACTGCAAGGCATGCAGGGCGGGCTGCTGCGGGCGGGCATGCAAGCCGGCAGGCAGGCGGGGCGTGCGTGGCTTCACCTCCTCAGGTCCGCCTCCCCCCAGGATGCCTGCCTGCTGCCATGGGCTGCACCCCTGCTTCAGTCCCCACCTAGCTGTGTGTCTAGTCCTGGACCTGAAGGGCAGCGCAGGCCCTGGCACCAGCATTGGCCCCATGCCTCACCTGACCCCTCACCTGGCCCCTCACCTGCTTCAGCCTGACCTGGGCCCTCACCTGCCTCAGCCTTCACCTGACCCCCTGCATGGCCTGGGCCCGCTGCAGTGCCACGCCCTTCCTGAGCTGAGGCCGCCGGGGGTAGGATTGCCTTCAGGTAGGCGGGGCGCAGCAGGTGGGGGTGCGCTGGCTTACTCTCTGCCGGGGTCATCAGGGCGCCCCACACCTGGGGGCAGAGCAGAGCCAGGGCCAGGGCCAGGGCCAGGGTCAGGGTCAGGGCCAGGGTCAGGGCCAGGGCCAGGGCCAGGGCCAGGGCCAGGGCCAGGGCCAGGGCCAGGGCCAGGGCCAGGGCCAGGGCCAGGGCCAGGGCCAGGGCCAGGGCCAGGGCCAGGGCCAGGGCCAGGGTCAGGGTCAGGGCCAGGGTCAGGGCCAGGGCCAGGGCCAGGGCCAGGGCCAGGGCCAGGGCCAGGGCCAGGGTCAGGGTCAGGGTCAGGGTCAGGGTCAGGGTCAGGGTCAGGGTCAGGGTCAGGGTCAGGGTCAGGGTCAGGGTCAGGGTCAGGGTCAGGGTCAGGGTCAGGGTCAGGGTCAGGGTCAGGGTCAGGGTCAGGGTCAGGGTCAGGGTCAGGGTCAGGGTCAGGGTCAGGGTCAGGGTCAGGGTCAGGGTCAGGGTCAGGGTCAGGGTCAGGGTCAGGGTCAGGGTCAGGGTCAGGGTCAGGGTCAGGGTCAGGGTCAGGGCCGACCTTCTCAGCAGGTCTTGAGTCAGGCATGTGCAGCTTCAGCGTCTTCCACGCCTCATCCTCCTCCTGCTTGCTGATGTGGGCATAGGAGTTCAGGCGCTGCTGCTGCTGCCGCTCTGTCTCGCGCTTCTGGACCTGCAGTCGCCCACCCGTCCAGGACATGGCAGCTGCTGCTTGGCAGTCCAGCACCAGCGTCCGTATGCTACGGCAGCAGCTGGTGAACGCATTGGGAGGGTGTCACCCAGGCCATCGCCCTCCCGCCCATACCAGCAGCTGCAGTCCCTGAGGTGCAGTGGGCTATCCCTAGAGCTGACTTCCTCCCTTGGAGCAGATCCATGAGTGAGGGCATGAGGGTCACCCTTTCACCCTTTCCTGACATGTGGACAAGTGCATCACAGTTGCTAGCCTTCAAACCCCCTCCCCTTGCCTCCTGACATGCAGAGCCTGCTGGACCCCGGCACCCACGCCCCCCACCCCCTCAGGCATGTCTGCCCTACTCCCTCTACTTCTTAGCCTCCCCTCCCTGGGCCCCCTCGCTGCCCGACCCCAGGCTGCCGGCTGCTGAGGCCCCCCACCTGCAGCTCCACCGCCTTCATGCTCGGCTTCTGCTCCGCTGCTGCTGCCTCCTCCTCATCATCCTCCCCAGCCGCTGCAGCAGAGGCGTCCCGACCTGCAGCTCCAGGCCACCCCACCTGTGCCTCACTGGCAGGGGTGGAGGTGGGGACAGTTTGGGTACCCGCTCTTCAGTGGCTGTCTGTGACTGCTGGGACATGGTCAGCATGGGGCGACCATGGAGGCCACCATGCACAGATGACACATGGAGGCATGGGGGTGGGGAGGCGGCTGAGCCCGGCAGCGAAGGCAGCAGATGCAGTGAGGCCAGTGGAGGTAGTGATAGAGGTAGTGAGGGCGGTGAAGGTAGTGAAACCGCCTGGCCTGCTGCCCTGCCTGGCCTGCTGGCCTATGCACACCGCTGGCAAGGCAAGGGGAAATGATGACAGGCGCAACAAAATGTATGGAGGCTGGTCAGTTCGTCCAGCAAGGTGGGTGGGGTAGGGTGGGTCAGGAGGAGAAGAGAGGTTGTAGTAGGCATCCTGCAGTGACGCACTACACACGTCTGCCCCTGATGGTAGGGTACTATAAGGAAGGGGAGGAGGTGGTGGCAGTTTGGGTGCCCGGTGGGCCTGCCTGGCCTGGAGTGCCCTGGCTGGGCCCCGTGCCACGAGCGCGCTACCTGACTTGCCTGCCCTGCTGGCCTGCTGCCCTGCCCGGCCTGCCTGGCCTGCCTGGCCTGCCTGACCTGCTGCCCTGCCATGCCTGCCTGACCTGCCTGACCTCTCGTGACACACGCGCTCTCCCTGGCCTGCCTGACCTGCCTGGCCTGCTGGGCATCCTGGTTTTCCTGGCCTGCCTGGCCTGCCTGGCCTGCCTGGCCTGTGCACAAGGTTCCTGCGTCACCCCGTGTGCCACCCACCCTTCTTCCCAACAGCCAGGTTGTTCAGCACCGGCCGCAACTGCAGGATCATGTCCAAGGGCGACAACAGCAGCTTGCCGTCCTGGATTGTGCCAATGGCCAAGGAGGTTTTGGACTCGATGCAGCTGGACTTGAGTGTCAGCTTGTCAATGCGCTTGTAGTTGTTGGCCACAGGAGTGCCGTCGGCTAGGCGGTCGTCTTCCGCATGGTAGTTGGGCGACCGTGTGTCCAACGGCACCTCAACCTCCATGCGCCGAGCATTGGGCTTCATTTTCACGACATCCACGCGCTCATAGTCGTAAGGCCGCCAGGGCGGTCGCAGAGGGTGTGCGAGCATGCACAGTTGAGCGCCAACACCGTCGTTACAGACATATACGTCCAGCTCGCGAACCACCGCGTCCTCCTCCTCGTCGTCTTCCGCCATGGCGTACGATTACACCCACAGCGGCACAATTTGCCGCCGTGAAGGTACTGCATTTGCATGCTGACACTCCTGTGATCTACACCTGGTCTAGTGCACGTGCTTCGACACGCTATAATGGACGCAGTGCACGCGTCGCAGCCCCTTGCCATGCTGTGTTTGTTTCCAAATAGGAGAACTGCTTAAGACAGAGGCTACAATTCAGCACCCATTATCATGTGACTTGCTAGGTTGTGATAGTGGCTTAGGTGCCACTTGAGTATTGGAGAGGGTGGGATGACCCACTGGCCCAGGACCATGGAGCAGCAAGCAGGCATGGCATCCCTGCACCCGGCAGGTCTACTACTGGCGGCCCACCCTTACTCTTATGTCGGTGCAGCTTGAGCTGCTGAGCGTCACTTGTTTGCGGTTGATGATTTAGGACGGTCGCCTTGACGGCGCCGCGTTTGACGCCGCTTGATCGCAGCCGGCACCCGGTAACGCTGCTGCGCCAGGTCGTGCCTGCCGGTCTTCTCCTTCTCGTAACGTGTACGGAAGGGCGGTGTGGGCTCCGTGCCAATGACACTGACAGCAATTTCAAGGGCCGGAATCCACACAGCCTGCGGCCGCGCGCATCAATGTAAACAACGGGCGCACAAGATAACTGAAGTCTGTGACAGTACCCTACGGAACTGTCCATTACTCCCAGGCGACGCAAGCACCTGTTTGATTGTTGTCAGGCTGGCCGAGTGCTCCCCGATACTCGGGGGGAGTCCTAATTGTGGGGTCCAACTCGACGGCCACTTCGAATTATACATGTATCGCTGCGACATCCACTCTGCACTGTAGATCGGACAGCAAACAACGTGCGGCGTGAACCTTGCATCGCCTCTCATAAGTGCGACAGCTGGACAGCGACATCAACATTGCAAGCCTGCGATGGCTTCCTGGCTGGCGATGTGCCTCATGTTTCTCATAGCTCCTGCAGCCATCGCGATCAATGATGGATGCGCAAGCCTGGGCCGCACCATGCTGCCCCACCAGGAGCTGGACTACCCGGTGAGCCCGACCCCATGTGCTGTGCACCATTACTGGAGGGCTGACAGCTGTGACACAATAGTTAACCTTGGGCTGAGCTGCTTGTTGGTGATGCAGTATGGAAAGGAAGCGATGATGGTCGCATCCGACCAGCAATCAGAAGACCTACAGGGGTCGCTGCTGGAGTACAATCACAGGCGGCAGCTTGCACAAACAAATGCGGCAGGTGGACACAGTTTTGCACCAGCAGCACCAGAGCAAAAGGTTGGTTCTGATTCTCAGTATGTGCTGCACTTCTGGCTTGCAGGCAGGCCGGCCGGCCGCCAGCGCTGCCGCGTGACCCGCAGCACCTGGTGTGGCCAGTACCACAAGCAGCCGCCCCTGGCCTGGGCCCCCGCACCCCGCGGCAGCAAGCTTTGCCGCAACAACTGCAGCTTCACCGGCAACTGCAATCACGACACAGGGCAGTGCGATTGCCCGGCAGGTGCGCCTGGCCCTGGGGAATTGTACAGGGAGTGGCTGGGGCACAGCAATCCATGCCTGACAGCCCTAAGCAGCACATGCCTCCTGCTACCTGGCCCTGACCCCTGCCACCCCGCGAGTCTACTGATGGTAGCCTGGCTGCTGGTCGTCTTGTTGGGCTGCAGGCTGGGAGGGCGTGGACTGCAGCACCCGCAGGAGCAGGCCCTGCACCAACCGCTTCCGCTCAGCAGGTGCTGAGGCTGAGGCTCTGAGACTTGTAGAGCTGGGGCTGAGTCTGCACAGTGACAGGGATGGTGACAAGCAGGGGAGGGGGGACAGGGAGGGGGGAGGGCCAAGGGCAGGAAGAGGTGCAGGCTGCTAAAGCAAGGCGGCTGGGATGACTTGCCTCGCTGCTTAATTTGCAAGACAGGGATTTGGCAGGGTGCAGCCTGCGTGACCCGTGATGTTTTGCGGGAGGCTCTGGCTGGACCAGGGGCCGGGGCCTGGGCGACTGCTGCACACTGCAATTGCAAGTGCCCTCCTTCACAGCTTATGACAATGTGCAGTATCAACGGGCCATTACCATTTGCCTTCTTCGTGTGACTTCTTTTCTGGTGGGAGGGTAGCAAGGGCATGCTCTGAGACTTCACTCCCCTAACGCATGCCACACGGCGAGGGCGTAGGCTTTCTTTCTTTCTTTGATACTCCTGTGCAAGCTGCTGGGCGTACTTGGTGCAGGCAATGAGCCGGCCAGCCACATTGATGCCAACGGGCGAGATCTGGACTGGGCCAAGCCAGGGTGGATGATGAACCGCTGCCCAGGCAAGCCACGGCCAGGCAGCAGCGTATGCACCACCTGCGCCATAGAAGCAACAACACCAACCGCCAGCAGCCCAGTCATACATTATCATGACAGCCATGTGACAGCCATGCCTCACCTTTCCACTATGACCCACTATGGCCATCACCATGAGGGGGCACATCCCTCGTTTGCTGCCCATCTTCTGCCTGACGATGGTGGCACATGTTGTGCTTGGCGACTGCTGTGCCCATGACCCTGACTCCCCTTGCTGCCCTCCTATGCACTGTGCAGCACCCTGCACCACACTGCCTGCTGCCTGGCCCTGGGCCCTGCACCTCATTGGCCCTGGGCCCTGCAGCCACCACCTTACCTCACTGAGCTGCCTCTAGCCCCTGACCTTGCATTCCCCAGCATCGCCACACATGCCAGCCCCTGTGCCATGCCACGGCTGTGCAGGCATCTGCGATGACACCTATGCCGCCTGCTACTGTGATGGCAAGTTCAGCTTCATTCCGCCCCCGCCGCCCTCAGCCCAGCACCCCTATGGCTCACCCCCCGTCAAGTATGGCCGGATGCTGACCGACAGCTGTTTTCCCAAGTCGGTGAGGCTGCTGCTCCTAACCTAAGACGACAGCATGCTTGACTAGGGTCATCGTCATCATCATCAGCAGCAGCAGCAGCAGCACCATCACTATCATCATCACCATTAGCAGCATCAGCATCACAATCACCATAACCATCATCATCATCACCTTAATTAGCATCACAATCACCATAACCATCATCATCATCACCTTAATTAGCATCACAATCACCATAACCAGCATCATCATCAGCACATGGCATCTTACCTGTTGGTGTTGCTGCAACACACAGCCTCCATTGGGGTGACTAGTGCAATGCAAGCCTCCATGGGTGCCGCTTCGAGTACCACTCATGAGCACCACCTGCTGCTTGCCTGGGCCCAGCTGCCCATGGACATCGCCCCTCAACTCCCTTCACCATGCGTGAAGCACACAGCCGTACCGCCACATCATCACACAGCCATACCGCCACATCATCACACAGCCGTACTGCCACAGCGCCACACAATGGAAGGCAGCCGTGGCGGCAGCTGCAGCCCAGGAGCACGCAGCAGTGACAGAGGCTATAGCCACAGCCGCCATCAGCAGCACACCCAGCCACCCAGCCACCCAGCCACCCAGCCTCAAGCCGAGGGGCTGCATCGGCCCATCAGACACCACCTCCACCACTTCGTCAGCCTGTGCAAAGCGCACAGCGCACCAAGCAGGGGGGCGGGGTGGATCAAGCTGTCTGGGCATTGCCAGGCAGTGCAGCCAGGGATGCTTGGCTGCACCTCTCTCAACAGGCCATGTCCACCAGATCTTCCCCACCAGATGTTAACCATAAACGCAAGTCCTGTTTAGAAGACTCTTGTGTTGCTTGGGGAGTGCAGTGTGACCCACTTACATGCAGCGCTGTGAAGTGATCCCAGCTCAATGCAATGGTCGCATGCCGTGGCCTCATGGTTGTGCCATGCACGCTGGCTCCTGCATGGCTTGCATGACATTTTACATCCATGCAGATGTACGATGGGCGTGCTACGACGTGGGGCAATGTTGCCTATGAGGTGGTGTACGGTGCCAATGGCTGGTGCAATGCAACCCACCCTGCACACAGCTGTGGATGCGTGCAAGATGGCTTCTGGGGCGATTTGTGCGAGAAGCGGTATGAGCAGGTGAGAGCTGCCTGCATGATTGATAGATTAATCCCATGTCTGCCTGGTTGACTCTCCTACCAATCGGCCAACTGATCAACGGACCGCCAGATCGCGCAGCCAGCCGGCCAACCAACCCACCGGCCAACCGACTGACTGGGAAGTGGTCCAAGGAGACAGTGCTGTGATGCACCTGCCTCGGCGCCATATGTGGCCTTGTCCAGTCACAGGTTCACCAGGCTACTTGCATGGCCGACTGTCATCGCACTCTGTCCCTGCCTGCCTGCAGACCTGCATCAACCAGTGCAATGGCCATGGAGAATGTGTGGTGGGCTTTTGCAAGTGCCATGACGGCTGGTGGGTGACCCCTGATGACACCAGCGCTGATGGACCGCATGGGGTTGTGACTTCTGGTTCAGGATCATGCCATCACTCGTGGGTTGTGTAGCTGCTCAGGAACGTGTGACCATGGACGTTTCACGTGTGACCATGGATGTTTCACGTGTGACCATGGATGCTTGACAGGCAACCACCCACAAAGTCTGATAGCTTGCATGAAGTTTTGTTGCAAAGGGTGGAGATCTGTGAAACTGACTGGACTGACTGGGCATAAGTGCATATAGGGCATAAGGGTGACCCTGATGTGTCACCTGGAAGTGTGCACCTCCCTCATCAGCCCATAGGGCAACAAGTACCAAGGCAGGCAGGTTCAGGTCCTCTCACTAGGGGTGGTGTTTGGTCTGTGTGGAGATATGTTCCCATGCACATGCACACATTGCGCGCCCCCGATGTGTAATGGGTGACCGTGCACACAACGAGCTTATTCAAAACATACATGGGTGTTAGGTAGTATGCTGCCCACACAGCACTCATCATCACCACCATCATCACGGATCAAGGCGTTTGCATCACTGCCACACATAGCATCAGTGCATGCTGTATGCCGCTCAGGTATGGCACGGACTGCGCTCGCAAGATCGTCGGGGCTGCGCTGGAGCCAAGTGAGGGGTGACTGGTGCTTTCACCACCTGCTTCCACCGCACGACCAGCTCTTCCTATGCAATGCCTTGATCACCCTGGGATGTTTCAGATCAGCGGCTGGCCACTTGGCTCAATGTCAGGGGCTCACTGCAGGGTTGCCAGGTAGGGGTATAGCCCACCTGGTGGTAGCTAGCACAGGAGCAAAACTGGCTCACTGTCGAGCCTGTTGGCTCCACCCATAGCCCCTGCTGCTGCTGACACGCTGCCAGCACCACTCCCTCATCAGTCCAGCAGGCAACAAGTACCAACGCAACGCAACACCCTTCTTCCTGATGCCTAACTCACATGACCGCTAGCAGCACCTGACTCTATCAACCTCACAGCGTCTAGTGCTAGCCACTCTCCACTCAGCCATGCATGCTGCCATGAAGGGGCGAGAAAGGAGCAGAGCCACACCAGCCCACCCAGCCTGCCTTCACCCCCTGCCCCAAACACCTAGTAGCCGTCCGCCATGGAGCCAGCAGCACCTGACTATGTCAGCCATGCAACCTCCGGTGCTAGCCACTCCCCACTCAACCATGCATGCTGCCCCCTACCTCTGCCATCGGGTGCCAGTGCCCGGCCTCATGTTGTGTGCTTGCATGATTGTTGTCAGGCTTGCATGAGTCGCGGCCCTGGCTCAGGCAGCACGTAGGCTTGCCCCTGGAGGCGCAGCCCCAGCTGCCCAGCATACCGCGCAAGCGGCCCCTCATCTACATCTACGACCTGCCGCCCGCATACAACGCACGCATGCTGCAGTACCGAATCCATAGGCGAGTCCTGCAGCCGGGATGGGTGCTTGTGGAAAGCAAGCAAGAGAGAAAACAAACAAGGAAAACTCTCCCAAGAAAGCGTGACTGGCCGTTTTTTCTTTGCTCCATTAACCTAGTTTACCACCCGAGCCTGGAGGGGGGCCGGCTCTTTTCAATCTACTTTTGCGTACTTCCTATTTTGCACCACATCTTTATTCATCTTGGGTCATTGTGATTTGAATTCTGGGATCCCTCAACCATAGGAGGCACCCATCACTAACTAAGCCACTCTGTGCTTGACGGGGTGGGAGGGTGCTTGTGGAGTGATGTTGTCATGTGCTTATGGGGACACTTCATGCGTTGCCGGTCATGTGACATGGGTGATGGTGGGTTTGCTTCAGGGATGCGTGCACATATCGCAAGTATACCGAGACCAACGGCACTCAAACAATCCATTACAATCTATACGGGGTGGAGCTTTACTTCTGGGAGGTGCTGAGTCAGAGCCAACACAGGTCAGTGGGGCGGAAGACTCCCAGGAGAGGCTGGGGGCCGAGAGGGGGGCTGGTGGGGCTGAGAGGCTGGTGGGGCTGAGGGGCTGGTGGGGCTGGGGGGCTGAGGGGCTGGGGGGCTGGGGGGCTGGGGGGCTGGGGGCTTAGCAACTGGAAGAGTTGAGTCAGAGCCAGCACAAGTGAGCAACGGTGGGCCACAAGCTGGCCTTGACAAGCCTGGCGCCTGCAACCCTCCGATGGTGTGGTCTGTTGAGGTGCATGAGGTGCATGAGGTGCATGAGGCACCAGGAAGGTTGTTAGGAAGGGGGGTCTCTCAATCCTGCCATGCCCCTCCCTCATCTTCCCAGTGGGCAACAAGATCCAACGTAAAGGCAGGTTCAGGTCCCCTCACCGGGGGTGGCGTTTTGTCTGTATGGAGTTGTCACACTATTGCCTGGCCCCTGTGGCAGGCCTATAGCCTAGAGTTGGCATGATGAACGTGCGCTGCTGTAAGCTATAACAGCTTAAGAGAGGGGGCGCATTTCTGTTCCGCGTGCTGCTGCTGCTGCTGCATTTGAGATTGAGCTTGGCCAGCAGCGTCATTAAGGTCAGGCCTGAGGACAGGGTGGAGGTGCTGCCCTTTGCGCCCAAGGCGGCGCTGCAGCTAGTTGGTAGCATTAGAACCTGAGCTGGACCTGGTATAGCCTGGTGAAGCCAAGTACAGCCCCATCAAGCCTTGCTGGTCCCTTCAGCTGGCAGCAGCAGGCAGCAGCAGCTGCTTGGCCTATTTGGAAGGGTGAGACGTCCATACGGTGAAGGGCGCAGCACACTGTGCCTGGATGCTCGTGCACAAGGCACCAAGCATGGAGCCAGGGCGATCACCAACCAGCTGGCCTGCACAAGCCTCCACCTCGGAACCTCCTTCATACCGTGATGTGGCTCCTGTGGTCTGGTCTGCTGCAGGACATCACCCAGCAAAACTTCACAGGCCTCCCACCTGTAGACCTTCTTCACACCACCTTGTGGCTGCTGTGGGCTGGTCTGCTGCAGGACATTCGACCCCACGGAAGCCGACTTCTTCTTCGTGCCCCTGCTGGTCCATTGCTGGATGCTGCCGGTGTTTGCAGCGGCTGACTACCCTTGGTGGCCAGGGCCTCTTTGTGAGCTCACACCCACACACCAGGCCAGATCAGGCCAGATCAGGCCACACCAGGCCAGATCAGGCCACACCACAATGCCATGCCAGCAGGAACACCCCGTGCTGTGTTCAAGGCTATGTCATGACCACAGCTACCCCTGCCGCCCACCATCACCATCACTGTCGTGTGTCACAAACATCACCCACCTCACACCTACAATTCTTGCCAAGGGGAAAAGGGGTGGTGTGTGTGTGTATGCTGCTGCACTACTCTTGACAGTGCCATGCCAGGCGCTGTAGACCAGTGTTGGTGCCTGGTGCTTGGTGGCAGACTCGCGCGTCATGCAGGCGTCCAACATGATGCTGGAGGTGCAGCAATGGATCCAGGTGCGACCTGCTGCTCCAGCTGGTGGCCCGCCCCGTGAGCCTGGACCCACACCACTGCACCCTGCTGCTGCACCCCTGCGCCCCCGCACCCTGCCCATTGTGCCCAGCTGCTACCCTGCCCTCCTGTACCCCGCACTGCACTCAGCTCAACCCAGCTCAGCCCAGCTCAGCCCAGCTGTCACCCTGCACGTTGTGCCCTGCTGCTGCCCCTGCCCTCCTGCACCCCCTGGCCCTACTGCTTCCCCTGGGCCTGCCAGCCTGCACCCAGCAGCTGCCGCCCAGCCCTTCCTCTTGCCCTTGCACACTGCCCTCCTGCACCCCACACCAGCCGCCGCCCCGCCCTCCCCTTGGCCTGCTTGGCTGCAGAAGACGCACCCCTGGTGGGACCGGCGTGGCGGGCGCGACCACGTGTGGCTGACCCCGCATGATGAGGGCGCGTGCTGGGCACCCCGCGTCATCACTGACAACAGCATCATACTCACACACTGGGGCAGGTGAGCGGGGTGGGCAGGGGGAGCAGCAGCAGGCAGATGGCTGCCATTGAGTTAGTTCAGGTGAGTGTGCTGGCATGTAGTAATGCTGCAGTTTTTTTTAGTGAGAGAGGGCAGTGTAGGGTGGAACAAGCAAGCGGGATGGGGGAATGGATAGGGAAGGTCCCCAACCCTTGTCAGAAAAGGCCTTGGGTCTTAAAGAGTATGTGAATGGACTCTTTTTCATCAACACAGAGATGCTGAGGTTGCTGCGTGTCTTGAAGGCCAGCAAAACAAAGGCAGGGCCGAGTGAGCAGCACAGTGCTGCAACACTAAGGCTGTGAAGTGTGCTTCATGTGCCGCAGGTTGGATGCAAACCATACCTCTAACACTGCGTATGGTGGGTTGTGGCTAGGGTCTGGCTGAGGGGTTGGGGCAGGGTATGCACTCTGGCTGCTTGAGGTGATGTGGTTGTGGCCATAAGGCTTGGGCTGCCCTGTCAAAAGAGGCTCGCCAACAAGCATGTCAACATGGCAACACCCGCATGTCGCCCTCCCACCAGAAGCTGTGGGTGGGGAGGGGTCAGCAGGCTGCCAGGCGCGCCTGGTAGCCGTGCCGTCATCCTCCCTTCCCAGCTGCTGTCTGAAAGCCTGCCAGCCAGCCAGCCAGCCAGCCAGCAGGGGAAAGTCCGTGGGACAGGCATCAGGGTTGGGCAGCTTGACTGGTCGGTGGCTAGGCCACCACCACACCACCTTGGCCCTCACTAGGGTCCACACCACCTTGGACCTCACCAGGGCCTACATTGTAGTGGACCATCAAGAGTGGACCACTACTAAACGGTGTTGTGTAAACTGTGGCGGCCCTCACAACTTGACGGGTTGTCACGGATCACTTTCATGGATAGAGCATTTTCTTGCGAGGCATGTGTGTCCACAGCGCCCAGCAATGCCAGCCAGCCAGCCAGCCAGCCAGCCAGCCAGCCAGCCAGCCAGCCAGCCAGCCAGCCAGCCAGCCAGCCAGCCAGCCAGCCAGCCAGCCAGCCAGCCAGCCAGCCAGCCAGCCAGCCAGCCAGCCAGCCAGCCAGCCAGCCAGCCAGCCAGCCAGCCAGCCAGCCAGCCAGCCAGCCAGCCAGCCAGCCAGCCAGCCAGCCAGCCAGCCAGCCAGCCAGCCAGCCAGCCAGCCAGCCAGCCAGCCAGCCAGCCAGCCAGCCAGCCAGCCAGCCAGCCAGCCAGCCAGCCAGCCAGCCAGCCAGCCAGCCAGCCAGCCAGCCAGCCAGCCAGCCAGCCAGCCAGCCAGCCAGCCAGCCAGCCAGCCAGCCAGCCAGCCAGCCAGCCAGCCAGCCAGCCAGCCAGCCAGCCAGCCAGCCAGCCAGCCAGCCAGCCAGCTAGCCAGCCAGCCAGCCAGCCAGCCAGCCAGCCAGCCAGCCAGCCAGCCAGCCAGCCAGCCAGCCAGCCAGCCAGCCAGCCAGCCAGCCAGCCAGCCAGCCAGCCAGCCAGCCAGCCAGCCAGCCAGCCAGCCAGCCAGCCAGCCAGCCAGCCAGCCAGCCAGCCAGCCAGCCAGCCAGCCAGCCAGCCAGCCAGCCAGCCAGCCAGCCAGCCAGCCAGCCAGCCGTGGCATGTCCATGGGGCAGGCATACGGTTGGGGCACCTGGACTGTGTAGGTGTTGTGTAGGTGTAACCCTACCACCACAATTGCTGTGGGTCCACAGCGTCAAGCAATGCATGTGGGGTGATGCTCACAGAGATGAGGTTGGAGCAGCAGCCATGGATAGGGCTCCTGTGTTGGTAGTTGGAGCTGGGCGGCTGTGGGTATGGCAGGACTGTGGAAGTGAACCACAACTATGATCAGGAGCGATAGTTGTGGCTCTGCTGAGCAGCTGATAGGGAGGCTGTGGCTGTGACTAGGAGCGATGGCTGTGACTTTGTTGAGCAGCTGATGCCCAGACTGTTGCGCTGGCTGCTGGCTGCAACACGGGGCCACGGCAGTGGGTCTGCTAAGCAACTGAGGTCATGGTTGCAGGTCCAGACAACTACTCTCACCCAGTCGACTTTGAAAACCGCTGGCAGAAGACTGACTGGCGCCTGAACTGGCAGGGCGGGCGCTGCTACCACCCTGACAAGGTGATGCACTAGGCTTAAGCTAGGATTGGTGTGGGTGGGTGGGTGGGTGAGGGCTGCTGCCTGCAGGCTGGGGGCTATAGTCTGGGGATTGCGGCGCTCAGCTTGGTGTGGTGGGCCTGGGGGCCTGGGGCTGTTGCCTGGGGGTTGTTGAGGCTGGCTGGGGTGGGTGGGAGGGCTGCAGCAGGACCCAGGCTCTTGCTTGGGGTGGGAGGTGCCACTTGACCTAAACGTGACATAGCGCCACCTGGCTGCACTGGGACTGCACCATCAGTGAGCTGTCTGTGCCGACACCAGTGCCCATGTCACACTTGTGACCATGCATGCATGTGCAAGCACTCGGCATGGACCAGCAACCACCGCTGTTGTTACGCCAACTGGTCAACCCACCAACATCCTTGAGGCACCCTTGACCTTGCTCCATCGCCCAGGTCGCCATGCTCTCCACGACCATGAGACTCAATCCTGTCACACCTGTCACACCTGTCACATCTGTCACATGGTCTGTGATAGCTGGGAGCCACCCATCACGTGCCAAAGCTGACTAAGTTTCCCTCTACCAAGCTGCTTCACTGCCTGGGGGTAGCTGTCCGTGTTACAGAGTTTGCTGCTGCTGCTGCCGAGGGTGAGAATGCTGCTGCTGCTAGGGCGAGGGTAAGTACTGCTCATGCGCCTCCTGCCTCAACCAAGTACCGCCCATGTGCCTCCTGTTTGCACTCCTGCCCACATCACACCTTGTTTCCTTGCCCTTACTTTGCAAAGCATCCTGGATGGACACCACCCGCAAGGGACATGCATCGGACAAACCTACGTTTATTTTCCTGCTCAAAAGTGGCCAGAATTAGGCAACTCTCTGTGTACCCCTTTGTTTTCTCATCTTAGGATGTAATGCCCATGCTGCCCCCTACCTGCCAGAACGAAGCTGCCCCCTTCGTTTGGTGCCCCAGCCCTTGCTTACCACCAAGGTGTAATTGGTCGACCCCCACTGCGATTGACATGCAATGAACGAAGCTGCCCCTTCAGCACCAGGATCCAGTCCACCTGGCTTGGTGCCCCGTTGAAGAACCTGATCATCCCTGCACAGGACCTGGCCATTCCCATGCTCCATGCTATAGGCCGGCTGCTGTGTAGTTGTGGAAGCTAGGGTCATCGACTCCTCCTCAACCGCACTCCCTCCTGCTGCCTAGGTCGTAACCAGTCCTCTCCCTCCGGCCTGCCGTAGGACCTGGTCATCCCCATGCTCAAGTTCCCGCACCACTTCAAGGCCTCCCCTCTCATGGGCGCCCTGCCCCTGGAGCGTGACGTCCTGTTCTACTTCAAGGTCGGGCCAGACACACAGACTGCACCCCTGGCCGGGCCTGGCCTGGCCTGGCCTGGCCTGCACACTTGCCTCAGCTGGTCATATGCAGTGCTGACCACTCCAGCCCAACCCTGCCGGACATGCTTGCTATGACCCTTGCTGGGCGCTGACTCAGCAAAGTCTGGTCAGGTATGCCCTCCAGCTCAGCCCTGCTGCCGTGCTGTGGCCACCACATACGCTGCACCAGTGTGCTTGGGCTCGTAGGGGGACGTTGGGAAGACTCGAGAGAAGTGGTACAGGTACGGCAGACACCATGTCAACCTCCCCTCCCCTCCCCCAAACCCCTCATGTTCACCAACACCACGCATCGACCTTACTTGGGCACATGGCTGAAGTCAAAACGTCAACCAAACCAATGCATATAGTGTCCATTCTTAGGCCTAAGCTTTGAACTAAGCATTTAAATAGCGCCGAATATAAATCGTCTCCCTGTCGACTGCATCCCCTCTTGCTCCTCACATCATTGCTGGCCATTCAAAGCTGAGCTGACTCGCCTGGCTCTGCTGCTGCTGCGGCGGCGGCGGTGGCGGCTGAGCTGGCTGGGCCCTTGAGCCTGCTGAGACTCGGCTCTGGCCCCACCTGCCCTGGCCCTGGCCCCACCCATGCTCTTCCACCCCTACAGCTGGGCCTATTGTGCACACTCTGCACCCTGCCTGGCTTGGTGCCTGAGCCTGAGCCAAGTAAGGTCGAGCTGTGTATGAACTTGAGGCTATGACCCTATGTATATATCACTTATGTGATATAGGCCATGTCAGTTTAAGCTTATAGACATGCACCCCGGGAAACAGAAACACTAAGGCTAGTAGTCTGCACCTTGCATGGCTTGGTGTGCCATGCCATGCCATCTCAACAGCCGCTGTGGTACACACAGCCCAACCCTGTTGGGACAACAACCCTGTTGCTGCACTCTTGGTCCCATACCATACCAGCACCTTCCTGATTGGCCTGTCGTGTAGGGTAGGTGGTGGGAGCAGGCCGCCACCCCTAAAGGCGAGAGCTCCTCTCTAAATGCACGCCAGGTCTGTCGCATCGGTATTGGTATTATTACTCATTTAACAAGGAAGGACATGTTGGACTGTGGGTAATCTCACTCCGCTACAATCACATTGAAGCATCCTCGGTCGCACCCTTGATGAATGCAGCCCCCACATCGGTGGCACTTTCCCAATAGACCACTGGGCACCTCATCAAATTCTTCCTCATCAGCTCAGTGAAGGCACTGGGTTGCAGGCTGTGATGCCATGGCCATGGTCCGTGTGTCAATGCACTGAAGCTGTCTCAGCATACATGCCTGTTGTAATTGAGCAATGTGAGCCTCATGCCTGATGTACGTCAGGTGCAACCCGGACAGCTTCTTACTAATTGTGAAACCGTGCTTGCAGCTGGTGCTATGGACTGTGTGATTGCAGTCAGTGCTGCTGTTGTGGCTGCTGATGAAATGCGGCTGATGCAGTCGTGGCATCCGGCAAACACTGTACGACCTGAGCATCACTGAGAACTGGATGGAGAAACATAAGATGTTGATAGGCTACCCAGATGACCTTCCGCCTGGCTACTCCGAGTGGCTTGCCCGCTCCAAGTACTGCCTGGTGGCGCCAGGTAAGGGACAACCAGGGGGCGGCAGGGCAGGGCGCAGGGCAGCCAGGGGTGTGGGCCGCTGGCTCAACAGCTGCAGTGACGGGGCTGCGAAGGGTGACTTGCAGTTGTAGGTAGGTGGGGTAAGAGAGTGGGAAGGGTGGGAGGAATGTGCTGGTGGAGTTGTAGGCAGGTGGGTGGGAGTGCTGCAGGGGTGGTCGGAAGGTGCTGCTGGGTGTGCACTCCCCACAGCCCACCCCGATGCCGCTGGGGCTGTGCAGGTGATGGCTACTCAGGCCGCATGGAGGATGCCATCCTGCATGGCTGCGTGCCGGTTATCATAGTGAGTGGAGGGCTCATGCAAGCACTGCGATGGCAATGATTATGACCTAGCAGCAGCAGCAGCAGAGCCTTGTTGCTCCTTCATACCTTGACACACACAACGCCCTTTGCTGGCCATGGTGCAGATGGACCGAGTGCATGCGGTGTTTGAGACCATCCTTGATCTCGACCAGTTTGCCGTCCACATCACTGAGGCACAGGTGGGTGAGGCAGGGCAGCCCCTTCAAGCAAGAGAGTGCTGCTGTGTGCGTGGCTGCCTAGATGTTTAGTGTCCCAGTACTGGAGGGTGCACGGGACCGATGTGCCACCGATCTTGACCGCAATCCACCCGTGACGACCCAGCCACCAATTGTATGTCAACATGCCAGGCAACATGCCGGCATGGCAACATGTTGGTCAAGCCGCCGTGCTCGACCGCATTGGTGAGAGCTGCAATCGCACAAGTTGCAGAAATGATCATTTGACTCACGGTTTGCAACATGCGACGTACTAGCCATACTCGCACATTGCGGAGAACTTGCAACATACGCTAGCTGTTGGCTGTGTCGTCACGGGTGGAAGGCGACACTGATTGGTTGCATTTTGACCCTGTGCACAAGAGGAAACTGCATGATCATGCATTTCACATACACCTCAATTCGTGTCGCATAATGTACTCGACCCATCGCTTATCCATTACATATCACATGCCATAGGCCAACCTGTCATGGCTGGAGTCAGCGACTAAGGCTCGATAAAAGAGCCGCAGGCTTGAGACAAGACAGAGATGTTACATGGATGTAACTGTTCGGGTTTGGCAACGCACTATAGGCCCACTCATTGCTCCCTGTCAGGTAAAAACGCACACTATTGCTGCACATATGTGATAATGGTGGCGTTATCCAACACAAAGAACCTTAGCATACTCATCCTTTCACATTGCGGGGGGAGTAAGGTTTTTTCTCTACGTGATGATGTTTCACCTGTTGGCATGTATGCATGTGGGCTGTGGCACACCTCCTGGATGTTGCCCTGACCCACCTGCTTACACCTGTTAGCATGCATGTATGCCCTTGACAGCTTCCTGCCAGTTGCTAATGCGCTGCCCCGGTCAACCTGCCCCTGGTCTGCTGCAGGTGGCCCAGCTGCCCACCATCCTGCTGTCCATTCCTGATGACAAGTGGCAGCGCATGCAGCGGCGCATCACTCGCATATGGCACAGGTAAAGGCAGCGCCACGCACCATGCAAGCTGCCATGCTGGCACGTTACCCAGTTGGATGCCTGGGGTCAGCATGGAATGCACCTGCTGCTCATCACTCCACGGCTGCCATCCTTGTGTACTATCTGTCCCCCACCCTGTCCCTGGTCTGCCTTGGGTGCTGCGGTGCATTGCATGGAGCTGCGTCATCACTCCAGCATTGCATGAACTCAGCCACCACTCGCAGAAAAGATCGCACTATAAGTGCCACCTAATGGCACCTTTTTTTCCTGATGGAAGTCTTCAATATCCCATTTGAGAGCCAACGCACTTGGAAACAAAATCAACTCCAAGTGGGTGAGGAGATACCAAAGATTATAATGTGTCATCCAGTACTGGATTTTTCTAATGCTTAGCTTCTATCAGCCTTGCGAAGCCGACAACATGAATTTCACAGGGTAGGCTTATTTTACAAAAATGTTACGATAAAGAAAAGGAAATTAACAAAACTCGCAAAAATCAGAAATCTAGTACTGGATTTCATGTCATCCAGTAGTGGATGGGGGTCATCCAGTACTGGATTCGGGTCATCCAATACTGGATTTCTCGTATCTCCTCAACCCGATTGTTCCTCGATTTTAGGTTTACACCACCATTCTTACAACCGCTAAAAAATACAATGTATCAAAACACTTTGTCGAAACATTCAACTTTTTTCTTGATCTTTTGTGCGAGTGACCCTCCCTTGCACCCTTGCAGACCCAGTGCCGGCAGGTTGCACACAGTACATGGTGCACGTTGCAAGTGCCACGCTGCCATAATTGACAGGGCACTGCCTGGCATTGTGTTTGGGCTGCAGGTATGCCTACGTCACTGGCCCTCTGCTGGACTCCATTCTCTCACGCCAAATGAATGAGAGCGTGAAGGCTGGGGTACATGTACCACAGGAACCACCACGCAGCAGCAAGCAACAGTCGGCAAACGCCCTGTTAGGTCCACCGGTTGTGGCCAAGGCTGGGCCCCGGCCAGTAAGCCACTGGCCAGTGGAGGACGATGCCTTCCACACCATCATGCAGTGGCTGTACTCCCGCATCCATCACACGCGCAGCAAGCCTGGCTCTCAGCAAACTGTATGACCTCAATATTCATTCCCAACAGCCGTCTTGCGCCTCAAAGGTATGGCAGATATCATCAACGAACCTCAGGTTACGGGTTTCTAGCTATGACCTCAGTATTCGTCTTCTGCTTCCTCCTCATCAGGTCAACAAAACTCATTTAACAAGGAATAACATGTTGGACTGTGGGTAATCTCTTATTCCCAACAGACCACTGGTCACCCCATCAAAACTACCAGCTTAATGCTTTGTAAGGCTGCTAGCCTGGCGAAACAAACCATACCCAACTCTTCCTCCTCATCAGCCCAGTGAAGGCACTGGGCTGCAGGCTGTGATGCCATGGCCATGTGCGTGTGTCAATGCACTGAAGCTGTCTCAGCATACATGCCTGTTGTAATTGAACAATGTGAGCCTCATGCCTGATGTACGAGCCTCATGCCTCCATCCAACACTTACAAGAACCCATGTGGTCACGAAGCAACAGCAACCTCAGCACCACCATCACCATCCAGGAGCCATCCAGGAGGCAGGGCGCAGGGCAGCCAGGGGGCGGCAGGGCAGGGCGCAGGGCAGACTGACTGCAGATGCCAGCACAGCCCAATAGAAAACACATCCTAGAAGCCCAACAAGGGACATCGATAGGTATTGTAGCGTGAGGCTACAGCGGTCAATAGTGTTAAGAGGTCGCCTGAGCAGACTAGGGCGTAGTCAAGGATGTCAAGGATGTCAAGTCTGCCTGGGAGTTGAACCCAGCCTCAGAACACCACCACCAGTTCAGATCTTACACTTGCATGAGGAGATCTCAGATCCAGATTTGCATGACCGCATGGACATGCTACATTCCTCCCCACCTGGCTCAGCTGTCCTCAGCTGACCTTTACTGGTGGTTGCCCCGCTCAGGCACTGGTGTGCCGTCACTCGCGCATACTAGCGCTTGGTGTTCGAGTTCCCACACACACATCAGGTCTGATCATCAGCCTCCTCCATGTCGGCTCCCAGGTTGCACTCCTCTGCATACTGCCTCAGCAGCTCTTGGCAGCCTGTTAGCTGGGACCTAGGTTCCCACGTGTTGTGCTCATCACCATAACCCTGCCACTTCACCAAGAACTCCAGCCTGGGCTTCTTGGGCTCGCTCTTCTTGTCCTTGCCCTTGCGCTTGCCTGTGTTTACCAACCGATGGTCCAGCACCCTCTCAACAGTATACACAGGCTCTCCGTCAAGCCACTGCTCTGGAGGGGGACTGGAGACACCAGGCACTGCGCTTGACCCATCAGAGCGGTAGGGCTTCACTAGAGACACATGAAACACGTTGTGGAACCGAGACCACTGCTGAGGTAGCTCCAGCTTCACAGCTGCCTCTCCCACCATGTACTGCACTTCGAAGGGACCGACATAGCGTGGCTTCAGCTTACGGACACCGGGTTGAGCAGAATGTCCCCTCATGTTCTGTGTGCTCAGGAGCACCATGTCGCCAGGAGCAAAAGTCGCATGACGCCGCTTCCCATCCGCATATACCTTTTGTCGCTTCTGCGCCTTCTCTAAGCATAGCCTAGCCTGCTCCACAGCTCGCCGTATGTTTAGGACAAAGTCATGCGCTCGTGGCACCTTCTGTGGCAGGTCTAGCAGCTCAGCTCTCCGCGGGTGGTAGCCGTAATTTAGATAGAATGGAGTGAAGCGGGTCGACTCCTGCCTCGCATTGTTGATGGCGAATTCAACCAGGGGTAAGTGATCTGCCCAGTCCCTCTGATCCGGCCTGATGTAATGTCTCAACATTTCTTCCACCACTCGGTTCATGCGTTCTGTTTGTCCATCTGTTTGGGGATGATAGGCGCTAGACAGATTCACTTGCACCCGGAGCAGTTTTGCCACCTCAGCCCAGAAATGGTTCTTAAATTGGGGCCCGCGGTCGCTGATCACGTCTCTGGGCATGCCATGCAGCCTGAACACGTGCTCAATGAACAGCTTCGCGTATTGAGGGGCTGTGATGCTCTCCCACGTCTTGACCAGGTGCACCATCTTAGTCAGCCTATCCACGAACACCAGAATAGAGTCATACTTCTGTGGCCCACTTGCAGGCAGCTTGACAATGAGGTCCATGGAGACACTGTCCCAGGCCCGCAAGGGTATAGGCAGCGGTTGCAGCCTGCCAGCAGGCTTCAAGGAGCTGGCTTTGTTCACTTGGCATGAGTGGCAGTTGCGCACGTATTGCCGCACATCCCCCGACACTCCAGCCCAGTCAAACCAGCGTGTCACCTGATCAAGGGTCTTCGATACACCCAGGTGACCTGCTGCCTGGTTGTCATGCATGGTGCGCATTACCCTTTGCCTCAAGGGCTTGCTGTTTGGTACCACCACCTTGCCATTCTCAGTTAGCCACAGCCCCTCCAGCCTGTGTAGCTGGGACGTGTATGCCTCATTGTTGAAGCGCTCGTCATCATCATACGCGCTCCTGATGGCCTGCAGTAATGTCAGTGGGTCACTGCCCGGCTTGCCTTCACCTTGCTTGCTTGTGGTTAGCTGTGGTGTGGTGCGCTGCAGGGCTTCCCCCCCACCTGGCTGTGCTCCTGGGCGCGCAGGAGGCAGCAGCCGGGCACTAGCCAGGTCCTTAGGTGGGTGGTCCGCTTGACTCGACCGCGCTCCAGGGCTTGCATTAGGCAGCAGCCGCGCACTAGCCAGGTCTTCCTCCCCACCTGGCTGTGCTCTAGGGCGCGCATGCAGCCGGGCTTCAGCCAAGTCAGCATGTTGGGTGGTCCGCTTGGGCGCTCCAGGGCTTGCATTAGGCAGCAGCCGCGCACTAACCAGATCTTCCTCCCCACCTGGCTGTGCTCCAGGGCGCACATGCAGCCGGGCTTCAACCAAGTCGGCATGTAGGACCTTGTAGCCCGAGCGATGGTCATTGTCTCTACCTGAATGTGCTCCTGGGCGCGCAGGAGGCTGCAGCCGGGCACTAGACAGGTCACGGGGCGCCAGCTTGCCTTCACGGTACGCAGCCTCTCGGGCAATCACCCGCTCCATCTCAGCATTCTCATGGAGCCGGGCGGCCTGGCTTCTTGTTGTCATGACCGTGATGAGGCCATCAGCCCATGGAGACAAGACTGCCACAGCCACAGATATGTTGTCACAGCCAGCAGGTGTATCTTGATGGGCCAGAGCCGGGTTGCGGCTGATAGGGTCAGCCACGTTGTGCACTCCAGGTTTGTACTTGATTTCATACTTGTAACGTGACAATTCCTCCATCCACCGCGTCTGCCTTCTAGACAGCGTTGTTTGTGTTTGCAGGTAGATGAGAGGGTTGTGATCTGTCTCAATTGTAACATCAACTGCTCCATCTAAATAGCACCGCCACTCTCTCACTGCCCGAACAATGGCCAGCAGCTCCTGCTCTCCTGTGGTATACCGGGTCTCTGCAGGTGACAGCTTCTTGCTGGTGTAGGCTATGGGCCTGCCTTCTTGCATCAACACACCGCCCGTGCCCAGTAGGGATGCATCAGTGCACACCACAAAGGCTTTTGTAAAATCGGGCAGGGCCAATACAGGTGCGGAGCATAGAGCTTCCTTCAAAGCATTGAAAGCGGCCAGTTCAGCCCCAGCGAACACTGCCCAGTTATACTTTGCTGCGGCCTCCTTGCTCGTCAAATTTGTGAGTGGTGCGGCGATTGCGCTGAAATTGGGAATGAACCTTCTGAAGTAGTTTGCCAAGCCCAAGAACGCCTGCAAATCTTTCACACTGCGTGGCGCCGGCCAGTCCTTCACCACCTGTACCTTCGCAGGGTCAACGGCAATACCATCGCCGCCCACGATGTGCCCCAGGAACACTAGCTTAGGCTGATTGAACTCGCACTTCGACATTTTTGCGTAAAGCTTGTGCTCTCGCATGAGCTGCAGCACTTCTCTCAGGTGCACCAGGTGCTCTTCAGGGGAGTTACTCATCACCAGGATGTCATCAATATAGACCAGCACCGACTTGTTGATCAGGGGCTTAAACACCGTGTTCATAACCCGTTGGAAGGTAGCAGGAGCATTTGTCAGCCCAAAACATAACACTTTAAACTGGAACTGGCCCACAGGCGTCAAGAATGCCGTCTTTGGCACGTCCTCCTCTGTGATCCTGATTTGATGGTAGCCTGCCTGCAGATCCAGGCTGCTAAAGACCTTCTTGCCAGCCAGCTTGTCAAACAGCTCATCAATCCTTGGTAGGGGGTATCTATCTCTCACTGTCAGCTTGTTTAAGGCACGATAGTCAATGCACATTCTCAGGGTGCCATCCTTCTTCTGTACAAACAGGATGGGTGCCCCATATGGACTGCTACTGGGCTCAATCAACCCTTTAGCCAGCAGCTCAGCAACTTGCTTTCTCACTTCAGCGTCCTCCCTAGGACTCAGCTTGTACATGCGGCGATAGGGTGGCACCGCCCCTGGCTCCAGCCTAATGGTGTGCCCCACTTTCCTGTCAGGTGGTAGCCCCTCAGGCATGCTCTCAAACACATCAGCAAACTCTGCCAGCAGCCCCTCCAACTGTGCTGCTGGTACCAGCCAGGGATTCACTTCAGCACTCCTGGCTCCTTCTGAGCCCACCACTGCAGCTGCCAAGCTGCCTGTGTGCCAGCCCTCCTTATCATTGCCATCACTAGGCTGCACGAGCATTAGCCAGCTGCTGCAGCCTTGTCGCAACAGCCTCGCAGCCTGCCCTGCGCTCAGCACTCCTGCAGCCTCTTTGCATCGTTGTTTCTCCATTTCTGCCACAGCTGCAAAACCCGGCAGATGCTTGGGCCGCAGCGCAAACAAGTTCTCCGGTTTCCCCGAATTTGTAGCCTGCAAGGTGCAGACTCCGTGCTTTGGCTTTAACACCGCGTCATAGTAGGACAGCCAGTCTGCCCCCAGAATCAAATCCACACCAGCCAGCATGCCTGGCATGATTTTGGCGAAGCACCCCACTTTGCTCTTCTGTATCTCCAATGGTCCCACAAACTGCTCACGAATGTGCACTGTGTCGTTGTTTGCAGTTAGCAAGTTTAATGGTCTCTCCAAGATGTGCCTTGTCAGCATTGGGTTCTTCTGCTTATCCAACCACTCTTTGCTCAAGATGCTATGAGTAGCACCTGTGTCCATCATTACCCTGCACGGCTTTCCTCCATATCTTCCACAGAACAGAAAAGGTAACTGCAGCTCTGCTCCTGCTGCAGCCACGGTAGGTGCATCCATGGTGTCAATGAGCATCTTACACATTGAGCCCTCATTGAACAGAACCATTGACTCACATCCTGGCGGTTCAGCACCATCTACCAGCCAGGCAAAGCCCTATTTGTTGTTGGCACAGTCCTCAGTCCTGTGCCCCCAGCCCTTGCATGCCTCGCACTTGGGCCCCTCAATGAAGGCTGGCCTGGCCCTTGGCTGGTGACCATGGCTCCATCCACCACCCAGGCCACTGCCACTGGCACCACCGCCACTGCCTCCATAGCCGCTGCCGCTGCCGCCATGGCCGCTGCCACTGCCTCCATGGCCGCTGCCACTGCCTCCATGGCTGTTGCCACCAAAGCCACTGCCACTGCCATGGTTAGGCCTCTTTCTGCGCTCCTCTTCCTCACGTGGCCTCTGCCAGCCTCTGCGCAGCTCCTGCACCTCACGCAGGATGCTCTCCACCTTGCTGTCAATCAGTGCCTGCGAGGGAGGACGGCCAACACTACGGCCTCTCAAAGCACCCCGGCCTCTTCCTCGCCGCACAAACACTGCAGCAGTTCCATTCTCTTCATCAGCATCGTCAACACTCTCCGTCACTTGAGCAATGGGAGCAGCAGAGGGCGAGAAACTTGCAGCCAATTTCGCAGTGCGCATAGCCACTTCACGACCCCGAGCAAACTGCATCAATGCATCCACTGAGTCCCATCGCTTGCCCTCCTGGGTTCGAGCACAGTCACGCTTCAAGTCAGGCCTCAGACCATTCACGTAGTACATGCACAGCAGCTTTTCTGGCAGCTTGTGCAGGCGCATGGCAAGCAAGCTGAACTGCAGGTTGTAGGACATCAGCTCACTACCCTTCTGCTGGTACTCTCCCTTCACCAGTTTCTCCATCAGGTCCTCCTCAGTATTTTGACCACTACTACCAGTAGCCTTTCTCAAGTATGACACCAGCTCATCATCAGTCAGCTCCTTCCCTTGAGCTTTCAGGTTACTCACCAGTTGGATCACAGCGTTCTTGAGGTCACCTTGTGTCGCTGTCATTACGCCCACCAGCAATGGTTGCTGTGCAGCACAGCAGTAGGCACGTAGCTCCATTAGCCATGCATCAAAATCTCTGCCGTGCAATGCATCATCAAGTTTCCATTTCTCAGGTGGCACGACTGTGGTCTTCACAACATGCTGTCCCACAGCGCCAAACAGCTGCTTTGCACTCGCCTCAATACCACTGGGCCACACCAGACCACCACTTGGCCCTTGCCTGGCCTCCTCACGGCCATTGGCCTCATTTCCACCACAAGGGCCTCCACTGCCCACGGGCCTCGCCCGATTTTCATTGCTCTGCCCCGGACTGCCACCGTCAGGCCTTTGATCACCACCTCTTTCCAAACGCTGCAGCTGAGCCTGCAGCTCGGCCACCTGCTTCCGCAGTGCCTCAGTATCCTGACCGCCGCTTGCCCCGCGCACGGATGTGCCGCCCGGGCCGGATGGATCAGTCATAGTAGTATCTGTGCGACGCAAAACACCAGCATCATTGAGCAGGCGCGCAACTTCATTTGCATCCTGTGTGTTCGCAAGTCGTTGCAACAAGCTTTGCATATCTGCGGGCTGCGGCGCCTATGTCGCGGACATTCTAGAGACACTATGCGACTGCTGCTATAGAGAGCGTGTCACTGCTGCGATGGCTGTTGTGTTGCTCAAACGTTACCGGCCAGTTGTTGGCGAACAGCCTCCATCTCGCGTTGTTGATCCGGTGAAAATGGGAACTCGAGTAATCCACCGGACTGTCTCCACCAGCCCACGTAGTCTTCTCCTTGTAGCGAATCGCACAATGCCGCACGACCTACCCAAGAACCATCCACAGCCAGGGTATCGGTCGGAAACCACTGTAGCGTGAGGCTACAGCGGTCAATAGTGTTAAGAGGTCGCCTGAGCAGACTAGGGCGTAGTCAAGGATGTCAAGGATGTCAAGTCTGCCTGGGAGTTGAACCCAGCCTCAGAACACCACCACCAGTTCAGATCTTACACTTGCATGAGGAGATCTCAGATCCAGATTTGCATGACCGCATGGACATGCTACAGGTATGTTTACCCAACCAACATCCATCCAAGCATCGCTACAAAGATGTGGTGTTAAAAGTTTAATATGCTTGCATGCTGCGAAGGTCAGTACAACTTGTACAAGTGTTTTCCACTTTTCTAAAACAAGTCGCAAGGTTCCAATCATTTGAGGAGTAGCACTGCTCGTACAGCCCAAACTGCAAAAGTACTTATATCGCTTGAAGCCGCGGCGCGGGGCCGAAATGCAGCGGTGATGTCTCGTAGATCGATGAACGCTGGTATGGACGACATAATAACGACATAAACGACAGCGAATAATTATAGCGCAGAATCCCCAGTGCGACAGCTGAAGATCATCACAAACATTTCAAGCTTGCAATGACGTTCTTCCTTGCGGCGTGCTTTGCGCTTCTGGCAGCTCCTGCAGCCATTACAAGCAGTTACTGGTCAGGAAGCTTAGGCCGCACCATGCTGCCCCACCAGGAGCTGGACTACCCGGTAAGCCCGAACCCATGTGCTGTGCCCCGCCACTGGAGGGCTGACAGCTGTGACACAATAGTTAACCTTGGGCTGAGCTGCTTGTTGGTGATGCAGTATGGAAAGGAATCAGTGATGGCAGCACCATATCAGCAACCAGAAATGCTACAGGGATTGCTCCTTGAGTACAACCACGGGCGGCAGCTCGCACAAACAACTGCCCCAGGTGTGCACAGGTGAGCAGCAGCACCCATGCCATTATCTGTTTATTATGTCCCAGGTGTTTTGCACTTCTGGCTTGCAGGCCAGCTGGCCGGCCGCCAGCGCTGCCGCGTGACCCGCAGCACCTGGTGTGGCCAGTACCACAAGCAGCCGCCCCTGGCCTGGGCCCCCGCACCCCGCGGCAGCAAGCTTTGCCCCAACAACTGCAGCTTCACCGGCAACTGCAACCACGACACAGGGCAGTGCGATTGCCCGGCAGGTGCGCCTGGCCCTTGGGAATCGTACAGGGTGTGGCTGGGGTACAGCAAGCCACGCCTGACAGCCCTGCGCAGCACACGCCTCCTACCTGGCCCTGACCCCTGCCACCCCGCGAGTCTACTGACGGCAGCCTGGCTGCTGGTTGTATTGTTGGGCTGCAGGCTGGGAGGGCCTGGACTGCAGCACCCGCAGGAGCAGGCCATGCACCAACCGTCACCGCTCATCAGGTGCTGGGCTAAGGCTCTAAGTCACCCTCAGAACAAAGCCTCATGTGCAGCCTCATAAACTCCCGGGCTGCTGCATAAACAGCTTACAGTGCGGTGCAGCGGAGGCTGCTGCGGAGACAGCTTGTGCAGCTGGTGTTATCAGTGTGCCGCCAATCAGCTCATCACAGCCTTATCAGTGTGACAAATATAAATTGCTGACCATTCAAGCTTAACTCCCTTGTCAGTCTTCCTCCACTGCGCCCTGCCATGCCTTGCCCTGACTGTGTCCACAGCCAGCCACTCTTGCTGGCCATGTCATCCAGCACAGCCATCCTGGCTGCTGCTTCCTCTCCCTGCAGGCAATGAGCCCGCCAGCCACATTGACACTGATGGCCGGGACTTGGACTGGACCGTGAAAGGCTGGAAGGCCTCCCGCTGTCCAGGTAGAGCCTGCAGCCCCTGCCACTGACCCCTCCACCAGGTTGAAATGCTCGTACCCACTCATGGCCCAATACCTTGGCGATGCGTAGCCAGCAGCACTACTCGGTAGCTCCCTGATCCATGTGCCCACTACCACACATTTTATCTGTCATGTCTTTATGCAGTGTACTGAGTCTGTAAGGGCATAGTCTTTCTTTAGGTACTCAACCCTATGCAGAACAAGCAGTATTGCAGGTTCATGGTGCGGAACTGATCAACTGTGTGTGAAGGCTCCCCACTGCCCATTGTCTACCATCTATATGTGAGGTGTATGTAAAGTACATTATCATGCAATCTCTCTTGACTCGGGGGTGCATGGGGCCAATATGCCACCGTCTAAAGCGGCATTTCAGCCGTGACGACCCAGTGGCGGGCCGAGTACATTACGCAAAAATGGACGAGTCCGAGACGATGCGGATGGAGACGAGGATGATCATCCGGTAAAGCTGAGGTCCGCGGCCTGTCAATTATACAGAAGCGTACCCCGCGTCCCGGCAAAATCCCAAGCAACTATAACGAAGCGTTTTCCCCGCCGAACTCCAACTAGCGTAGCCTGTCCGAAGCCTGGAGCTCCTAGTTTGCCAACTACACCACCGAGTTCAACCGCATTGACGAGGTGCAACCGCGCAAGTTGCTATAGTTTTGCTAAAGCCAGAAGCATTCTACTCGCGACCTGCAACTCGCCATGTGCAAGCCACACTTGCAAGTTGCGGAAAACTTGCGGAATACGAGCAGCTAGCTGTTGGCTGTTCTTCGCGGTTGGAAGGCGATTGAGACGGTGGCATGTCAAGTACAAGCACACCCGGGTTATGAAAAAAATACTCGATCCTGCATATTGCTCACACGTCAAATATGGCTACATCCGCACCTTGTACGGCTCAAAGCAGGCTCCGTTAGGTGGGTATGGACAAGGCGAACGTTGCGAATTAACTGACTAGCTATTTCAATGTCTGAAACTCCGCATGGTTGACCCAACGTTGACTGCGCTTTTGTCTACTTGACGGGGCGCGGACCTCAGATATACAGGTTTGTCCTTGGGCCTTGGTGGCACATGTAGTGTTCTGCTACGCCTCCTGCTGTGCCCATGACCCTGACTCTCCTTGCTGCCCTCCTATGCACTGTGCAGCACCCTGCCTGCTGCTGGCCCTGGGCCCTGCACCTCATTGGCCCTGGGCCCTGCAGCCACCACCTTACCTCACTGAGCTGCATCTAGCCCCTGACCTTGCATTCCCCAGCATCGCCACACATGCCAGCCCCTGTGCCATGCCGCGGCTGTGCAGGCATCTGCGATGACACCTATGCCGCCTGCTACTGTGATGGCAAGTATGGCTTCATCCCTCCCCCGCCGCCCTCAGCCCAGCACCCCTATGGCTCACCCCCCGTCAAGTATGGCCGGATGCTGGGCGATCATTGCCACCCTTCAAGAGTGAGTCTTTCAGCCATTCAGTTTGGCAGGGTCCCTGGTGTGATGCTTGATGCATTTGCAGCGCTGTGCCTTGCTATGTTGACATGATACAAACGCATTCATGGCAATCTAACCTGTGACATCAGGAACACCATGAGCAGCAGCACCAACAACATGTGATTGGCATGCGCAGATGTGAGTAGTACTCCTGCTTGCAGACTTACGATGGTCGAAGAGTATTCTGGGGCCGCATGCCCTATAAAGAGGTGTATGGCGCATCAGGCTGGTGCAATGCCACCATCGCCCTGGAGGACAGCTGTGGCTGCTACCAGGATGGATACTACGGCAACGAGTGTGAAAAGCGATACGAGCAGGTAAACCTGCAGGCCCTGCCTGCCTGCCTGCCTGCCTGCCTCACTCATATACACACTTAAATACGTGCTTGTATGGCAGATGCCATGTCCGTACCTGCTGAGTCAGCTGCGCTGTGCTATGCCAGCTGTGCTAGGGACCGCCCTCATCCATTCTCACCACCCGCATTCCCACGACATGGCTTGCTTAGCCTCGTCAGTAATGCAAAGCAAACAGCACACACAGTACATGAGGCCAAAGCTGCTCTCATGAGGCAAATCACGTGATGGGTGCATGGGTGATGGGTGCGGCTGCGTGTGCTCAAAGCTGCTAGCTGGTCATACAGAGGTTGAGCAAGCTGCTTTTGATCACCACCCTATCTAACCCATCTTACCCTGTTCTGCAACAGCACATGCCCACTGGCACCAACCACACTTTGCACTTCCAGGTCATGTAGCGCTTGGCCAGGGGCGCGACAGCCTGGCGTGCCCCATTCGCTGCACTCTTTCCTGATCAGCTCCAATCTTAGCACTGGGGCTGCACCTACTTCACCAGCCATGAGCAACAAGAGGCAGCAGCGCATGTGGCTCTGTCCAGTCACATCTTTACCAGGAGGCTGGCATGGCTGGCCCATCGCACTCTGTCCCTGCCTGCCTGCAGACCTGCATGAACCAGTGCAGCGGCCATGGCGAGTGCGTGGTGGGCTTCTGCAAGTGCCATGATGGCTGGTGGGTGACCCCTGCTGACACCAGCCCTGATGGACCTCATGGGATAAGTGGCTGTGCCTGGTGCTACACTCATTAATCAAAGAACGCGAAGGCTGCTTGGCCGCCCTCCCAAAAGCAACCTGATCCTTGCACACAGGAAGGGGGGTGGGGGTTAGTGGACGCTATGGGGTAACGGGCACCTCCCGTATTAGCCCATGTGCTGGCATGATGCTGATGATCAGTACATAGCTTTGTCTCGGGATGTAAGACTAGGGGTGGAAGCATAAGATTGAGAAAACCATTGTGCACAATCTTGTGGAAGGCCTGCAGTAGACTGGTGAGCTGTTGACAGGCATACGGTATCTACTCAGCCACTAGGAGTTGCTTTTCTTTTGAAGTGTGTTGGATTGCAAATGCGAAAAGGAAGCCAGTCAGCTATAAAATGGGGGATTAGGGGCCCAGCCCTAGCCTTCCCTGGCCTGGCCTGCCCTGCTCTGTCACGCCCAATCTTACTGCTGCACATCACTGCTGCATGGCGCAACCAAGCTCACTCTGCTGCCCCTCAGGTCTGCTCAATATCAGCGTTGCTGCAGCACATCACATCAGTGCATGCTGTATGCCGCTCAGGTACGGCACGGACTGCGCTCGCAAGATCGCCGGGGCGCCCATGGAGCCAAGTGAGGGGTGACTGGTGCTTTCACCACCTGCTTCCACCTCACGACCAGCTCTTCCTATGCAATGCCTTGAGAGCCCTGACTTGTTTCATATCAGCGGATGGCCACCTGGCTCAATGTCAGGGGCTCACGGCAGGGTTGACAGGTAGGGGTATAGCCCACCTGGTAGTGGCTAGCACAGGAGCAAAGGGTTTGGGTGGTTGAAAGCAGGACTCTGACCACACCAGCCCAATCAGCCTAACCCTACCTCCTGCCCCAAACACCTATGCTGCCCCTACCTCTGCCATCGGGTGCCAGTGCCCAGCCCATGTTGTGTGCTTGCATGATCGCTGGCAGGCCTGCTTGAGTCGCGGCCCTGGCTCAGGCAGCACGTAGGCCTGCCCCTGGAGGCGCAGCCCCAGCTGCCCAGCACACCGCGCAAGCGGCCCCTCATCTACATCTACGACCTGCCGCCCGCATACAACGCACGCATGCTGCAGTACCGGGTGTATGGGTGAGGGCTGAAGGCAGCAGGAAAAGCACCCTCACGCTCTTTGTCATCACCTTGTGCACTGCACTCTTGCTGACATTGCTGGCACACAACCTGACTGCCAGCACCCTACGCACTGAACACCCAGTCTCAGCTGCATGCCCCACATTCTTCATATCATGTTCCATGTCTTATGTCCATGCTGTTTCTAGCCCGTATCCGAGAACCTGCTACTGTATAACATAGGCAATGGGGGCTCCTGCTCTTGCACAGCCTTCTCACGCCCACTTGCCCCACCCCCAACTCCTCGTGACGCTCTCCTTGCTCCCCCCAACCACAACCTTAGCACCCCCAGCCCCTAACCCCCAACCTCTACCCCAGCCCCTGTCTCCTATCTTGACCCTGACCTCTGACGCTGAGCCCTTTGGCCCCTGCCTTGCTTTCCTGTTGCACGCCTGCCTTCCCCCATGCCCTGTTAGCCCCCTCCCCCTGTTTTCCCCTATCTTCACCTTTAACATGTTGAACCCTCACCATTGGCCCCTTAACCCCTGCGCTGCCTCCTGCTGCAGGCCTGCCTGTGTGTGGCGCAAGTACGGCCCGGACAACCATACGTTGACCCAGGACAGCAACGGGTATGGGGTAGAGCCGTACTTCTGGGAGGCACTGTCCCAGAGCCAATACAGGTGAGTGGGGCGGGGAGATGGGGGGCTGGGGTGAAGTGGGGCCTTGGAGAGAGTAAGCCATGTCTTCAGCTTTCTTACAGTCTGACTAGCTGTGCCTCTACCTCCACAAAGCACGCGCTATATCAGGGGGCTGGGAGGGATGTACGTCACTAGCAAGTTGTGCTGGATGCGACCACCGCGTTGTAGCCAAATGCACACGAATGCAGTCCTTAACTCATGTGCTACTGGGTTGCTAGGTAGCAGACCTTACGCACTGTGCTTTCACGACCTGTTGGCATTTTGATCCTTAAGCCAGCCACTGTCACCAAACCTGTACCAATATCTGGGGCAGGATGCCGGCCGACTCTAAATCAGCGACTCACCAACACACCAACACACCGACAAAAAAGAATGAACATGAGTATCTGTGTATGCATTACACAGGATCACGTGAAGATGTATCAGGGGTGCGAAGGGCAGACATGGGTGTCAAGATGGTTGACCGCGTGTTTGTATAATCGACTGGCCGGGGGCGTGCTTTTTGTACTGTATCTGGCCGGGACCTCAGCTATACTAGGTAACCGCCTCCACCTCGCTCGCAACGCTGAACAAACGGACTCGTCCTCGTCTCAACGTTCAAACACACCTCAGTGTCGTTGTGTACGTGTCATCGTCTCGAACTCTTCCATGGTTCATACAAATGTACTTGGCCCGCCGACTATAGATTGGCATTACTATCACGGCTATTTGCATGTGCTTGCTACAACGCACTCACTGCCATGCCGTTGTGTCAATGATTTAGGACCTTCAACCCAGAGGAGGCCGATTTCTTCTACGTGCCCCTGTTCATCAGCTGCTGGATGCACCCCATTTATGCCGTTGCGGATTACCCCTGGTGGCATGGCCCTTCACGTGAGCTGAGGCAGGCCACACACGGCCCTTGCTGGCACAGCCACCAACCATATGGGCAGTCGTTATCATCATCATCGTTGTCATGATCATCGTTACATGACATTTTCCTGTCAGCGTTGAGGCAACACACACACTCAAAAGCGCAATGTTGTCAGTGGATGCGTCCACTTTTGTAGACAGCAACCAGCCCATTGCTCACATCAAGTCAGCCCAGCCCAGCAGCAGACGTTAGTCACCCCTGTTATCCAACTGTGGTCGTGTGGACCACACTCAGAATTCAAGGAATGGTGGCATGGCTCGACTTTGTGCGCAGAACTTCGAGTGCACCATGCATCTAACATGATGCTGGAGGTGCAGCAATGGCTCCAGGTGCGGCCTATGGCTATACCTGCTTCCCCTGTGCCTGCCAGCCTGCACCCAGCAGCTGCCGCCCAGCCCTTCCACTTGCCCCTTCATACAGCACCCAGCTGTCGCCCACCTCTTTTGCGACCCGCACCTAGCCGCCTCCCCGCCCTCCCCCTGGCCTGCATGGCTGCAGAAGACTCACCCCTGGTGGGACCGGCGTGGCGGGCGTGACCACGTGTGGCTGACCCCGCATGATGAGGGCGCGTGCTGGGCACCCCGCGTCATCACTGACAACAGCATCATACTCACACACTGGGGCAGGTGAGGGGGTTGGGCAGGGGGAGCAGCTGCAGGCAGATGGCTGCATGTGGTCATGTGAAGGCATGCTGTAGCTGGCTGATGTCAATGTTTATGATGTGCAACAGATAGAGACACGGCTGACAGCATCTGATTCTTTTACCCCTTCTGCTCCTGCTCCATGCAAGGGTTCAAAGTCCTCGCCCTGACCCTTCCCCCATCCACATTGAGCTGGGCTGAGCTGACTCACATACTTCCTCTGCCTCAATACAAACGTGATGTCCAGCCTGTCAGTTGCACACCTACTTCAGCCCGTACACAGTAAAGTGCCTTATTCCGGCCACCCCTTTTCTCGTGTTCTCTTGATTCTTTACCGAAAGCCCCCGTTTTTTTCCCGCGCATCGCGTTGTTAGGTGGTTACTAGGGTGTTTGTCGGGCCGCGTCATGTTTGCGCGTGTGGGAGGAGAGATTTCAACACTGCCGGGACCGTCGGTTTTAACCCCATCCGGGGTTAAGGCCCGGCCGCGACTACTAGGAGCGTTTTAGGAAGCTTCCTCAACGCTCCTAGATACCTTGGTAGGTAACAAAGATGGTGCAGTCGGTGCGCTGTGTCAAATGTGCGGCTGTCCGGCGGTTGCGCTTGCCATGTTGGGCAGAATTTATTGCATGTAACAAAAAATGGCTTTTCTACTTGCAGAGCTCAGGCCCCGGCCCTTGCTTAGATGACCACCGCTTTTGCCACACGCGCTAGGAGGTCTAGCAAAGCTTCTAACGGGGCACGCCACAGGGCTAGCATGCTTGCAGCCGCCGCTCAGGCCCTCTTCAAGTACCAGAGGGGGGTTGCGCGCCCTTCTGTGCGTGCTGTGGCAAAACAGCATGGCGTCCCCCGCTCCACCCTCAGCGACTTTATCAACAGGGGGGGTAGGGTTGCTACAAGGGGGAGACCGACAGCTTTGACTGAGGCAGAGGAGATGCAGCTGGTCAGCATTGTCAAGGGGGCCCAAGCGCAGGGTAGGGGGGTGACCAGATTGGACCTCCTTGGAGCAGTGCAGCGGGCCTGCGAGGTCCGTGTGAGCAAGGGCCTGCCACACTTCTTCCCTAATGCAAGCCCGAGCAGCAAATGAAGCCATTGAATTAAATTGAATTCATTAGTATGAATTAAATAATACGTAATTGAGTTTTACTCAGTTGTAATCGTTAATAGACCTCGTTTTAAGAATCGTTAACTGCAGCGACCTGGTGTATTAACAAAAATTGCTCCCAACGAACACGTAACAGCCGGCCAACACCATCGCAGGTGACAAGAAGCATCACATTGCGCGGCTTCGCCACGCCAACAGAGCTTCGCCTACGTAAAACTCAACTACACTAGATAATGGAGTCGCCAGGGCCGTTTTAGGTGGTTGCAAAAGGCGAGGTCGAGGCGCTGGAGCGTAACAGCTCGAGACCGAAGCCAGCAGCCGCGTAGCGTAGCGTAGCGTAGCGTAGCTCCGCGGCTGCTGGCTTCGGTCTCGAGCTGTTACGCTCCAGCGCCGAGACCTCGCCTTTTGCAACCACCTAAAACGACCCGCGACACCATTATCTACTACATTAAACCATACTAAACGAAGCCATTGAAGCGTGCGTTTGCCAAGAGCCAAGTTATACCCCCCCAGCAAGGAGCACCTGCTGGCAGCTGCTAAAGCCTCCATCCAAGCTGGCAAGAGCATGGCGACTCTAGCACCATGGAAGCACCTAAATGTGACCAACGATATGATGGGTGCAGCTGTTAGTTGCTCAATGGAGGCCCTTGCTCTGTTGTATTTCCGGGCAGTGGACCAGTTATAAAACAGGCAGGAGCTGAAAGAGGAGGTTTCCATGAGGGCAGCACAATATGGCGGAGGGGCTCGCGTGTAGGGGGGGGGGGCACATCGTGATGCTTTAGCTTTCGACTCACAACACAACTTTCATCAACCATTTCTATTGCATTTGGTAATCAACCCCATGGTGGATACATGCCTAAAAATGCAGGGTAGGGTTTAAGTCAAAGTTGGGAGTATTGCAAGTGGCCGGATTTAGGTAGAGTTAGTTTCTAAACACCCTATTTGGGGGGTATGTAAGAGTTTTGGCCGTATTGTGACAAGCCTGTGATATATAGTGATATAAAGTTTATTCACTTAAGCGCGGTGGTGGAGAAGTTGTGGCAGTTTTGGCAAAGAAATGGCCGGGATTAGGCACTTTACTGTGTATGCACCTCCATGCAGGAACATAACCTGACATTGTGCTGTCATGAAATGGCACCCGGGTTTTGTACAATGTCCTCTTTCTCATGCCCTAAGGCAGCCACCTGTCACCCAGGGCTTGTTTGTGATGCATCACAGGGCTTTCAGTATCAAGCACAAGCAGTGGACAGGGAACCGCAGTGCGGCTCAGCAAGAGCGAGCAACTCTTTCATTCCTCCATGCACACTGTACAAGGCACCATGCACACCCGTCTGGCCTGGTCACCATCATGTCCTGGCCCTGAGCAGGTGCAGCCACACCTCGGCCGCAAAGAGAGTGCACTCAGACCTAGACTGCAAACATTGGCAACCAAAGTATGCTGTCCATGGGCAAGAAATGGGCATCACGACCATGTAATGGCCCTCACGAGCATTTACGACGCCAGGGATTAGCGTAGGCCAGTCTTGCAGCGGTGTCAATGCATTTTCAGCAAGGAAGCTCAACAACAGCCACAGCAAACTTGGTACAGCTTCCATCGAAAATCCAGTCCAGAAGGCATGAGACGTTGCGAACTGTACTAAAGAAATACTTGAAAACTTATTGTTCAGCGTCATGTAAGTTGCAAACTAGTTTATCAACGTTGTAATACGGTTTGTTGAAGATGCTATGGTATGTAAAAATGACGATGGAGAACTAGCACAATTAGACACTGAACAGGTTGCTGTCATGGCCCCTCCCATGACCTCACAAGATTCATAGAAGCGCTGCAGCGCACATCGTGCTCAGAAATGCTGGAACGTGTGCCCTGCCCGTTGTGCAGGCTGGACGCAAACCACACCTCCAACACCGGTTACAGTAAGTATAGGAGCCGTGAGGTCACTACTGGGCCACTACTGGGGCAGGGAAGGCTGGGCCAGCCAGCAGGGACATGTTGAGCAGGCACGAGGACAAGGACAGGTTGGCAGGTTGGGAGGCCTACACCCCACTTGCTGGGTTGCTGCTGCTTTGACACTTGGCATGCGCATCAGCAATGGTGATGAGGCAGGCATGGAAACAGGGACATCCAGATTGCTGTGTTGAGAGGTGGCCGCAATCACAAAATGTTGTGAGCATGCACCACACATGCAGGTGCTGTGACTGCCGTCCACTGCTGTTGACCGCTGCCAATTGCCGCCTGGCAATGAGATAGGGGCTCACACTCATGGGCCAGTGCGGGTCCAGGCCGTCTGCCCTGCCCAAGTTGTTGCTCCCAGCACGATCCTATGTGCCTAAGCTTGCAAACCAAGTGTGCTATGCTGTTAAGCCTTTCACCCACTGTGGACACTCACTCCTCTTCTCTGGCATGCTGCTTGGCTGAGCTGCAGGGGCGGACAACTACTCAAAGTCGCTAAGGAATGCCTGGCAGAAGGTTGACTGGCGCTGGAACTGGAAGGGCGGGCGCTGCTACCACCCTGACAAGGTGGAGCGCTGGGTCTCAACCAGGCTTGGTGTCCGTGGGTGGGTGGGTGGGTGGGTGGGCAGGGTTTGCACCTGGTGTGGGTGGGCAGGGTTTGCAGCACCTCCTTCGCTGGTGCTGAAGGCCTCATGAGGACCTCATGAGCTGACCCTTTGATCACACTCAATACAACAAAGGTGGTTCGGGTGAGGGAATGAGGGAGCGTAAGTGAGCGAGAGAAATAGGAAGCAGCAAGGGCAAAGCTGAGGGTGGGTGTAGGGTCAGCCTGACATACCTGGGCTAGGGCCAAAGGGGGGTTTGTGGGGGGTGGGGAGGGCCCCACAATGCAAACCCTTAAGAACGCAAACCCTTGCCCTTGCGGCCTGCGAGGCTGGGTGGGCAGCACTGTTCATCTGCACTGAGGCTACCCTGCCCTCCTACCTGCCCGGCCCACCACCCCCTGCATCGCGAAGGCAGGGTTAGGGTTAGGGCCTGCTCATCAGCCTCAAGCCCACCAGGCACCCCCTCAGCCGGGCTGGATCCAGGCAAGTCAGTACGAGGTCCCAAATTGTCTGCCTGTGCTGGCCCGCCTGCCCGCCGCCCACCGGCCCCATGCCCGCTCGCCTGGCTGGCTGGCGAGACGTCAATGACCAGGATCCTGGCGCACCGCCCTTGCACCGCTGCCTACACCATGCTGCCTCTCCCTCCTGCCTCCCCTTGTTCACCCAGGACCTGGTAATCCCCAGCTGGAAACCCCCACTCCACTTCAAGGCCTCTCCTCTCATGGGCGCCCTGCCCCTGGAGCGTGACGTCCTGTTCTACTTCAAGGTCGGGCCAGACACACAGACTGCACCCCTGGCCGGGCCGGGCCTGGCCTGCACACTGGCCTCAGCTGGTCATGCACTGTTCACAGCCACCACACCTGTCCCACAAATGTAAGTGCTACTGCGGTACCCCTCCTTATGGGTGTGAAGAAGACGCATCAGCTAGCTGTATGCTTGCATGTGCTGGGGCTGCAGGGCGAGGTGGGCAGGACCCGTCAGAAGTGGTACAGGTGCGTGCATATGAATAAATGAATAATATGCATGTCGTGTCAGTACAGTAATGGTTTCACGCTCTTGGTGTTAGGCTAGGATGGACTAAGATGTTGCCCCAGCTGCTGGCCCTGTTGTGATGGCTGCCAGCTCCCTTGGTATGGCATGACACCATGTCAAGCAAACATGTGCGGGACTCACCAAGCATGCCTGTCACAGTCTTTAAGTTCCCGGCTGCGTTCCATTAGCCACCTTCCTGAAAGCCATCATCATCATCACGGGTCATATATAACATACCATGCCGTACTCTCCCTTAACATTCGCGAGGCCTAAAAAAATAGAGCAGTTATCACATGTACCACCTTCTACCACCTTCTATCCTAGAACACCCAGCCAACAGATAGCTACGCGTATCTAGCGTGTTCTGTTAGGTAGTAGATACTTGGCGGTCCGAGAGCATTATGCGAAAATAATGGCCGAGGCCGAGGTGGCGCGGACATACATGCCGAAGCGTAGCCGAGGGATGTATGGTAGCAGAGCCGAGGACGAGACCATTAGTTCGCATAGTGCGCGAGGTCAAGGCGGTTATCTAGTATATTTGAGTTTCCCCAATCCCGTAACCGCCCCCCTTCCCCGTTGACCAACACCATATCTCCCGTTGACCAACACTATCACCAACCCTTCTCAACACAGCCGCTCTTTAAACGCTTCCCGACACGGATTGCGAGAATCGTACTTTGCCGCTCGACAATTATACTTTGCCGCTCGACCATTATGCTTTGCCGGTCGACACATATCGATTGCCTCAACTAGCCTATAACCTCATCCCTCTCCTAAGCGGCTTACTCCGACCTGATAAACGACGAAAGACGTAGCTTATAGTCAACATGCTAGCCTGGCACTTAAAAGTAGACATGCCAGTCTGGCAATATGTTCGCTAAGCTATCGCGCAGCGTCGCATTGGCTACGTTGAGGTTACATCAGTAGCGGAAGGAAGTTGTTTTTGCGACGTGCAAGCCATACATGCAACTAGCACACTCGCGACTTGCGCTTCACTTGCGGAACACGCGGATCTGGCTGCTAGCACTTTGCGGCCTTGGTAAACTGACCCGAGTTTTGAAATGCTAGTCAAATGACCACGTCCGCATCTTGCGCGATTGCAGCTCATGATTGCGATGGAGCGCGGTAGCGTAGCGGAAACGGATCGTCTATCAGGTCGTCTAGATCGTTAGGTCGAGAGCGTTCACGAGGAACTGCGAGGCCGAGGTCGTTTACGATGAGGATAACTGCAATGACGAAGCTTTTCCGGGATTGTAAACGACCGAGGCCGAAGCAGTTCCGAGTGAACGCTCGAGACCGACGCCAGGGGCCGGAGGCCCCCGGCGGAGGTCGAGAGCGTTCACGAGGAACTGCGAGTCCGAGGTCGTTTACAATCCCAGGAAAAGTTGAGGCGTTGCAGTTAACTTGTATAACTTCAATTTACAAGGCCAGCATAGCATAGCTATACAGCGGCGATGCACACGGCTATACAGCGGCGAAGCCGCAGTGGTCGCTATGACCAGTGTGACTGCGCGATCTCAGGGGCAGAACTGCAGCCAGCCGACCGGGTTTCCAATTATAAGAGCGAGGATGGCCACTCTAAGCGTCACCGCAACCCCTCCACGCGAAAGCTTCGCTGTTCCTTGCAGTTTGTGCGGCGCAGCCGCACTTTTTGCTGTAATTGACGGTTGGAACATAATTGGGTGTCGGTTGCCTTTGTTACAGCCTTCTAAAACATGGGCAAAAACCGTTTAGATCCGGGTAAATTGAAGTTATAATCCCATTAAAAGTTGAGGCGTTGCAGTTAACTTAAATAACTTCTACTTACGAGGCCGGCATAGCAGCGCTAGACAACGGCGATGCACATAACGAGCCGCAGTGGTCGCCGTGATCAGTTTTTGCGGCGCAGCTGCACTTTTTGCGATAACGACATAAATGAATGTCGAATGCCTGGTCACAGCCTTCTAAACATGGGCAAACAGTAATGGGCGGCGTCATGTAATGTTTTCCTAGGTGATGCTGTAAGCTGATATTCTTAATGTAACCTTGTGTAATAAATGTCATACACGCGTCACCATGATTTCACATCCAGTCAACCAGCCTCCCATTGGGCCCATTGCCTGACGTGATGCGTTGTGTAGCCGCGGCATCCGCCAAAAGTTGTACAAGCTCAGCATTAAAAAACAGTGGCGCGAGAGATACACCATCATGATTGGCGACCGCAATGACCTTCCGCCTGGCTACTCCGAGTGGCTTGCCCGCTCCAAGTACTGCCTGGTGGCCCCAGGTGGGGGACAGCCAGGGGGCGGCAGGGCAGGGCGCAGGGCAGCCAGGGGTGTGGGCCGCTGGCTTAACAGCTGCAGTGACGGGGCTGCGAAGGGTGGCTTGCAGATGTAGGTAGGTGGGTGGGAGTGCTGCTGAGTGTGCACTCCCCACAGCCCACCCTGATGTCGCTGGGGCTGTGCAGGTGATGGCTACTCAGGCCGCATGGAGGATGCCATCCTGCATGGCTGCGTGCCGGTCATCATAGTGAGTGGAGGACTCATGCACGCACTGCGATGGCAATGATTGTGACCTAGCAGCAGCAGCAACAGCATCATTTTGTTGTTTCATACCTTGCCTCAAACACCGGCCTTTGCTGGCCATGGTGCAGATGGACCAAGTGCATGCGGTGTTTGAGACCATCCTTGATGTCGACCAGTATGCCGTCCACATCACTGAGGCACAGGTGGGTGAGGCAGGGCAGCCCCTTGAGGCAAGAGAGTGATGCTGCGTGCGTGGCTGCTGGAAGAATGGGGGTTGTGGCACACCTCCCGGATGCTGCTTTGACCCGCCTGATTACTCCTGCTGGCATATAAACATGCCCCTGGACAGCTTCCTGCCAGTTGCTAATGCGCTGCCCCGGTCAACCTGCCCCTGCCCTGCTGCAGATGGCCCAACTGCCCACCATCCTGCTGTCCATCCCTGATGACAAGTGGCAGCGCATGCAGCGGCGCATCACTCGCATATGGCACAGGTAAAGGCAGCGACACGCACCATGCAAGCTGCCATGCTGGCACGTTACCCAGTTGGATGCCTGGGGTCAGCCTGGAATGCACCTGCTGCTCATCACTCCACGGCTGCCATCCTTGTGTACTATCTGTCCCCCACCCTGTCCCTGGTCTGCCTTGGGTGCTGCGGTGCATTGCATGGAGCTGTCGTCATCACTCCAGCATTGCATGAACTCAGCCACCCTCCCTTGCACCCTTGCAGACCCAGTGCCGGCGGGTTGCACACAGTACATGGTGCACGCTGCAGGTGCCACGCTGCCACAGTTGACAGGGCACTGCCTGGCATTGTGTTTGGGCTGCAGGTATGCCTACGTCACTGGCCCCCTATCAAACTCCCTTCTCTTGCGCCAAATGAATGAGAGCGTGAAGGCTGGGGTATATGTACCACAGGAACCACCACGCAGCAGCAAGCAACAGTCGGCAAGCGCCCTGCTAGGTCCACCGGTTGTGGCCAAGGCTGGGCCCCGGCCAGTAAGCCACTGGCCAGTGGAGGACGACGCCTTCCACACCATCATGCAGTGGCTGTACTCCCGCATCCATCACACGCGCAGCAAGCCTGACTCTCAAGAATCTGTGTAACTCAACCCACTAGCCCTCTTGCGCCTCCCATGTACTGCAAGATCCATGTTGTGTGTAAATCAATCATCGTTCATCGTTTTTGCAATGAGAGCAGTTACCTCGCAAAGCATACATTCTGTAGGCAGACCTCCACCCTCAATCTTCTTGGTGATGCTGTGGTTTGGCTAACGCAATGATGTTTGCAACCGCGCTTTGTGTAGCGACGGCCGAAATCGCGAGTTTAAAACATAATTCGGTGAAATTCTTTATTAACGCACCCCCACCACTGCTGATGCAGCATGACGAACACCAGCACACATCTCAGCATCGACTAGCTCTCATTCGTCATTTGAGTCGCTCGCGCTCTTAAGCGAGAGACGGAGTGGAAACATGCTCTAGCGGCAAAAAGCTGCACTTCCTTCCGCAGCTGCTCGCCATGTTTTAAACATTAAGGTATGACATTCGAACTACAGCGGCAGCGGCAATTGCATTATTTCTTCAAGAGCGCCGTGTAAAGTTTATGGTACAAACATCTGCATCGTCGATGCCGCGTGATACCAAGCACAACAAGTCAAAGTCATAGGATCCTCCCGTGCAATGGCTGAAAAGTACCATCGCCTTGCAAACCTTACATCGCCTCTCATAAGTGCGACAGCTGGGCAGCGACATCAACATTGGAAGCCTGCGATGGCTTCCTGGCTGGCGATGTGCCTCATGCTTCTCACAGCTCCTTCAGCCACCGCGAGCAGTGATGGGTCCGCAAGCTTAGGCCGCACCATGCTGCCCCACCAGGAGCTGGACTACCCGGTGAGCCCGACCCCATGTGCTGTGCACCATTACTGGATGGCCCCCAGCTGTGACACAACAGTGAGCCTTGGGCTGAGCTGCTTGTAAATGATACAGTATGGAAAGGAAGCGATGATGGTCGCATCCAACCAGCAATCAGAAGACCTACAGAGATCGCTGCTGGAGTACAATCACAGGCGGCAGCTTGCACAAACAACTGCGGCAGGTGGACACATTTGTGCAGCAGCACCAAAGAGCTGGGTCATCTCCTTCAGCGCTCGCCCAGCTGGCCTGCATGTCCGTATGGCAGTTGTAGCTTCTTCTGGTGTCAAGGTGTGCTGCACTTCTGGCTTGCAGGCAGGCCGGCCGGCCGCCAGCGCTGCCGCGTGACCCGCAGCACGTGGTGTGGCCAGTACCACAAGCAGCCGCCCCTGGCCTGGGCCCCCGCACCCCGCGGCAGCAAGCTTTGCCCCAACAACTGCAGCTTCACCGGCAACTGCAATCACGACACAGGGCAGTGCGATTGCCCGGCAGGTGCGCCTGGCCCTGGGGAATCGTACAGGGTGTGGCTGGGGCACAGCAAGCCACGCCTGACAGCCCTGCGCAGCACACGCCTGCTACCTGGCCCTGACACCTGCCACCCCGCGAGTCTACTGACGGTAGCCTGGCTGCTGGTTGTCTTGTTGGGCTGCAGGCTGGGAGGGCCTGGACTGCAGCACCCGCAGGAGCAGGCCATGCACCAACCGCTTCCGCTCAGCAGGTGCTGGGGCTCACGCTCTGGCTCACCTTTAGAGCTGCTTGCTCATACCCAGGAACAAGGCTGAGCAAGCATCGCTGGTAGAAGTATGCAGCCATTTAGGCACTTGCGCTTGCTTGGGGAGGATGTGCACAAGGCATCTTGCATGCCCCTTGCAAAAACACCTCACTAGCTCGCCTGTCAGTCTCCTTCCTCTTGGCCCTGCCCTGCCCTGACTGTGTCCCACAGCCCACTACTTGAGCTGGCTATGTCATCCAGCTCGCTGAGCCTGGCTGCTGCTGCCTCCCCCTGCAGGCGACGAACCAGCCGGCCACATTGACGCTAATGGCCGGGACCTGGACTGGACCGTGCCTGGCTGGAAGTCTACACGCTGTCCAGGTAGAGCCTGCAGCCCCTGCCACTGACCCCTCCACCAGGTTGAAATGCTCATACCCATTTGTGGCCCAACGTTGACTGCGCTTTTGTTGACCCAACGTTGACTGCGCTTTTGTCTACTTGACGGGCCGCAGACCTCAGATATACAGATTTGTCCTTGGGCCTTGGTGGCACATGTAGTGTTTGGCTACGCCTCCTGCTGTGCCCATGACCCTGACTCCCCTTGCTGCCCTCCTATGCACTGTGCAGCACCCTGCACCACACTGCCTGCTGCCTGGGCCTGGGCCCTGCACCTCATTGGCCCTGGGCCCTGCAGCCACCACCTTACCTCACTGAGCTGCATCCAGCCTCTGACCTTGCATTCCCCAGCATCGCCACACATGCCAGCCCCTGTGCCATGCCACGGCTGTGCAGGCATCTGCGATGACACCTATGCCGCCTGCTACTGTGATGGCAAGTATGGCTTCATCCCGCCCCCGCCGCCCTCAGCCCAGCACCCCTATGGCTCACCCCCCGTCAAGTATGGACGGATGTTGGGCGATCATTGTCACCCTTCCACCGTAGGTGTATCAGCTTGGCAGGGTCTCTAGTATGCTGGAGAGCATGCCTTAGCAGCCCCTAGCACTGTGCACATTCCCTGTGTTGCCTGCTTTGACAATTCGTGTGGCATGTCTTCACCTGGTTTCCTTGAATGAGCATGGCTGGATGAGGCCCATTGCATGTCGACACATCATCTATGATAACTGGCAGCCCCAGCACAGCAAGAGCATAAGCAGCAGCAGCAGCAGAACCAGCAGCAGCAACAGCAGCAGCAAATGGCTTGTACAGATGTGAGAGAGGGTGCTGCAGCACCAGCACTAGCAACAGCAGCAGCAACAGCAACAGCGAATAGCTTGCGTAGAAGTGAGAGTCGGCGCTGCTGCTTGCAGACCTACGATGGCCGCAGAGTGTCATGGGGCCACACATCCTATGAAAAGGTGTATGGCGCATCAGGCTGGTGCAATGCCACCATCGCCCCGGAGGCCAGCTGTGGTTGCTATCAGGATGGATACTACGGCAACGAGTGTGAAAAGCGATATGAGCAGGTAAAGCTGCAGCCCCTGCCTGCCTGCCTGCCTGCCTGCCTGCCTGCCTGCCTGCCTGCCTGCCTGCCTGCCTGCCTGCCTGCCTGCCTGCCTGCCTGCCTGCCTGCCTGCCTGCCTGCCTGCCTGCCTGCCTGCCTGCCTCAGTAATGCAAAGCAAACAGCACACACAGTACATGAGGCCAAAGCTGCTCTCATGAGGCCATTCACTTGAGGGGTGCATGGGTGATGGGTGCGGCTGCGTGTGCTCAAAGCTGCTAGCTGGTCATACAGAGATTGAGCAAGTTGCTTTTGATCACCACCCTATCTAACCCATCTTACCCTGTTCTGCAACAGCACATGCCCACCGGCACCGACCACACTTTGCACTTCCAAGTCATGTAACGCTTGGCCACGGGAGCGACAGCCTGGCGTGCCCCATTCGCTGCACTCTTCCCTGATCGGCTCCAATCTTAGCACTGGGGCTGCACCAACTTCACCAGCCATGATCAACAAAAGACAGCAGCGCATGTGGCTCTGTCCAGTCACATCTATACCAGGAGGCTGGCATGGCTGGCCCATCGCACTCTGTCCCTGCCTGCCTGCAGACCTGCATGAACCAGTGCAGCGGCCATGGCGAGTGCGTGGTGGGCTTCTGCAAGTGCCATGATGGCTGGTGGGTGACCCCTGCTGACACCAGCGCTGATGCTAGTACTGACGGTTTGTTCGCTGAGAGCAACGAAGCTGCTAGGGCAAGGGCAGGCCAAATGTCGGTGCTGAGAGCAGAAATGCGATGGGGTGGGCGCCACCTATGACTGCCAGACCCATCATGTGAAATTGGCCAAGCCCTAGCCTTCCCTGCCCTGCCCTTCCCTGGCCTGGTCCGTTAGATCCATCCCACCCCACGCCCTGCCCTTCCCTAGTCTGTTTCGCCATGCCCACTCTGCTGCCCTCAAGTCTTCCCGGCTCAAGCACATCACATCAGTGCATGCTGTATGCCGCTCAGGTATGGCACGGACTGCGCTCGCAAGATCGCCGGGGCGCCCATGGAGCCAAGTGAGGGGTGACTGGTGCTTTCACCACCTGCTTCCACCAGCTCTTTCTATGCAATGCCTTGATCACCCTGGGATGTTTCAGATCAGCGGCTGGCCACTTGGCTCAATGTCAGGTGCTCACTGCAGGGTTGACAGGTAGGGGTATAGCCCACCTGGTAATGGCTAGCACAGGAGCAAAGGGTTTGGGTGGGTTGAACGGCGGAGGAAGGAGGTGGGTAAGGAGCAGGACTCTGACCACACCAGCCCAATCAGCCTAACCCTACCTCCTGCCCCAAACACCTAGTGGCCGACTGCCATGGGGTGCCAGTGCCCAGCCCCATGTTGTGTGCTTGCATGATCGCTGGCAGGCCTGCTTGAGTCGCGGCCCTGGCTCAGGCAGCATGTAGGCCTGCCCCTGGAGGCGCAGCCCCAGCTGCCCAGCACACCGCGCAAGCGGCCCCTCATCTACATCTACGACCTGCCGCCCGCATACAATGCACGCATGCTGCAGTACCGGGTGTACGGGTGAGGGCAGCAGGGTTACGCGATCGCACATGTTACCCCAGATGTGCCACCACCACCCCTCAGCTTTAGCACTCCCTGCCCCCTTCCCCTAACCCCCAACCCCTACCCTAGCCCCTGTCTCCTACCCTATACCTCTCACCCGCATCCCGTGGACCTTTCGCACCCCCACCCTCCTGCTGCAGGCCGTCTTGTGTGTGGCGCAAGTACGGCACAGACAATCACACGATGACCCTGGACAACAATGGCTACGGGGTAGAGCCATACTTCTGGGAGGCGCTGTCGCAGAGCCAGTACAGGTCAGTGGGGCGCATGACTCCCAGGAGGGGCTGGGGGCCCATTAGTTATGGGAACCACGTTATTAGCTTCCATGCATCGAGGCTTGCTGTACTGTCTTCTGTAAGGTCAAGGTTGGGCCCCCCCCCCCCCCGCCAAAAAACGCGCTCCTAACTCTCTGTATGTACTGTAATAACGCCTATCCATGGAGTTAGGGTTGACCCCTGCCCTTGTCATCTTAATGGACTTCTGCATTCCACAAGAAAACTCCTGCAAGCTGTTGAAGCTAGTAATGTAATACCGTAGTGGTACGCCTTGTTGGTGGTTTTACCAAATAAATTCGTCACCAGGTTGTATCACCAATTGTTTGAAATGGGGATTTGTTTGAGCATTGTTTGAGCACGCGCTCTTGTGTGTAAAACGGACTGCGGGGCACGTTTCTACGTTGTCGTTGTCTTGTATTTCGCACTATTGACCCGCCGTTGACCGCGCTTTTGGTCACCCCCGCGCTTTTGGTCACCCCCCCCATGAGATAAAAACTCATTTCTGCACGGATGAGGCCGCCGGTTGGTGCGATGAGCTGCTGATGGCCTGACGAGTGTGCAGCCAACCCTGGCCTGGCCCAAAACCCGCGACGTGTTCTGGAGCGTCGCAGACAATCTTAGCGACGGCTATAGGCAGCCTGGACCCAGCTTGGCGTGAACGGCGCATCTTGACTTGATATTGCAAGTCTTCAGCTCAGCGAATTTCAAACATTTGTTTTTTGCGCACACTGCGATTCCACACAAGAATCCAATATCTGGACAATGGACACGTTGGGATTACACACAAGGAACCACTTATAGTCGGCAGTCCATTATCTGACGTTCTGGTTTGACAGCAAAAGGCATGGGTTGGCATGGAAAAAATCGGGTTCGACCCGACCTCCCAGAATCCTCGCCCGCCCCGGCACAGAAGGCCCATCAGTTAAATTCTTAGAGACCAGTGGCGGGGGTGACCTTTTGTGTATCTGACGGTTCTCGTCTCCGCGGCCACACACACCTCGGCTGCGCCCCGGTGTGTTTGTCCCCATCGTCTCAAACTCTTCCATCATTTTGCATGCACCTTCCCATAGCCCAGGGGTCCACTATACCCAGGCAACATTGCAAGTATGGCTTGCACGTTGCAAGTTGCGAGTCGCGATGGCCACATTCGCAACTTGCGCAAATACACCTCGTTATTTCGATTGAGCGCGGTAGCTTAGCGGACATGGTCTTAGGCTGGCAGGTTTCGTTAGCTTGGCATGATGTCACTCCTCGCTCCTAAACCCCAATGACGCTCCGGGTCCCCTAGGCTGACTATCGTATGTTGTAGCTAGGTGTTTTCACTGTACCTGCCACATCCCATTGCAATGCCAGCTTGTGAGCCCCATTGGACTTGCCCGGCCTGAACTCCGCTGCCTGGCTTGGGGTTATAGTCGGTGTCCAAGGAAGCCAGGCATAGTGAAGATGCTTTTACACCCATAGACAGGCTTACAAGGTCAGATCCCATAGCTGCTTGCTGTTGATGAGGATGGCTACGGTGCAGCCATCAGCCTTGTATACCTGCTTGGCCTTTCCCCTTGAGCAGTCATGGCATGGAAACCAGAACACGAACCATGACAGCATGCACAAAGAGGTACCGCAGCCAGGGGAGGCATCGCATCAAGCAAGATACAACGCCCTCATGTGGCCATTGGCGAAGCTGGTTGATAGACTTTGATGTCAGCGATGATGAGCAACGGCAGCAATTCAAAGTAGTGTTCATAGCTATCTCTGACGTCAACATCTCCTCCGCGCCGTGATGATCTCACTGCCATGCTGCTGTGTTCCTGACCTAGGACTTTTGACCCAGAGCAAGCTGACTTCTTCTACGTGCCCCTGTTCATCAGCTGCTGGCTGCTGCCCGTCTGGTCTATTGCCGACTACCCCTGGTGGCATGGCCCTTCACGTGAGCCCAGCCAGGCCACAATGTCACACTCGATTTGTAGCACTAGCGCCCATGTTGTTGGTCATCATCACCATCATCATCACCATCATCATCAGCAGCAGCAGCACATGGCATCCAGCTGTCGGCGTTCCTGCAACACACAGAGCCTCACATTGGCACAACGCTGTTGGTGTTGGTGTCGGTCTGCATGTCAGCTGCTGCTGTACAGCACCCACAGTGCTGCGCAGTGAACAGCAACCAGCCCATTGCTAGGAACAGATCAGCCTGGCCCAGCTCCAGTCAGCCCACTAACCAAATCCATCATCCATCAATGGGCCCCACACCCATGGGGAAACTGGGAGGGAGAACACAGAACCCTGCAAGGGAGCCTTGCCCTGACCTTGCTCGCAGCGATCCGAGTGCACCAGGCGTCCAACTTGATGCTAGAGGTGCAACAATGGCTGCAGGTGCGGCCTCCTGCTCCAGCTGGTGGCTCCTCCCTGAGCTTGAGCTCGCATTACTGCACCCTGCTGCTGCACCCCTGCGCCCCCGCACCCTGCCCATTGTGCCCTGCTGCTACCCTGCCCTCCTGCAAACCGTACCTAGCCGCTGCCCCGCCCTCCCCTTGGTCTGCTTGGCTGCAGAAGACTCACCCCTGGTGGGACCGGCGTGGCGGGCGTGACCACGTGTGGCTGACCCCGCATGATGAGGGCGCGTGCTGGGCGCCCCGCGTCATCACTGACAACAGCATCATACTCACACACTGGGGCAGGTGAGGGGGTTGGGCAGGGGGAGCAGCTGCAGGCAGATGGCTGCCATTGAGTTAGTTCAGGTGAGTGTGCTGGCATGTAGCAATGCTGCAGTTGTTGTTGGTGAGCGAGGGCAGTGTAGGGTTGGGCAAGCAAGTGGAATGAGGGAAGGATAAGGAGGGATGGGATCATGTAAAGGCATGCTGTAGCTGTTAGGAGGGCGTTAGAAGGGCGGTGGGGCGCTGTTAGTAGGGCGGTGGGGGTTGAGGTGGGGGTCTGTCTTTGTGATCAAATGTGGTCTATTTCCACCCATATTCATACCGATTCCACTGTCGCTGCACTTGTTGCAGCTTGGTGCGCGGCGCGGTGCAGGTCACCGCTGCCTTCCTGCCCTAATCCTCAACCTTAGCCTATGCACCATAAAGTGTGAGGTCCTTGCGCAACAAAGCGTTCAGCATCTGACCTCGAAAGGCCAACTGCTCCTGCTCCATTCACGATCCTGATCCCATCCCATCCTATCCCTTCCACACACCAAGCTGGGCTGAGCTGCATGACTAAGTAGGGACTGTAGAGACTGCGGAGGGCTGCTGCGCAATGCCACTGTCTCACAGCGCCACTGTGCCTGTAGTTCACCCAGCCATATCAGCTCCTGGAGGTTTCCTGGCCTCCAGGACCCACCTCTGTTTCAGTGACGCCTGTCAAAACCTCCAACATTTGCGCTGCTTGCGATGCAGGATGGATGCAAACCATACCTCCAACACGGCATATGGTGGGTTGTGGCTAGGGTCCTGCTCAGGGGTGGGGGCAGGGTATGCACACTGGCTTGCAACTGCTGTCAACTGACTGCACCAGCCGCTACCAACTGCTGCCAACTGCTGTCAATTGACTGTACCAGCCGCTACCAACTGCTGCCAACTGCTGTCAACTGACTGTACCAGCCGCTGCACACTGCACGCTGCACACTGGCTGCCACCTGCTGGCAAGCGCCAACTGGAACACAGCATAACTGATCAGCTGTTGTCGGTTTGCATCACGTTGTGATCTTGTGACCAAAGCAGGGCGTACACGGTTCTGGCATAAAGGTCAGGACATCTCCTGCTCGATCCTCTGCTACTACTTACTCATTGATGTCCCCCTCGCAATGAACCAGTGGCTGGGCACCAGCTTTTTCTTTGCACTTACTGTAGTGATACGCCTTGTTGGTGATACGCTGATTCGGTGAAAACCCAAATCCCATACTCAAGCAATTGGTGATCTCATGCTCTCATCTCAGGCCCATGCCCAACAAGGCGTATCACTACAGCCACATTGTACAGGTCCCCTTGCGCTATGGAACGGTCGCTTTGGTATATTTGCGTCAATTTGAGCTATGGGCCCCAGTGTAGCTACAAACTTGAGGATAGAACCCTATAAATCATTATTTTATGCCTCCGTGTCAGGTTTCCAACAATAAATAAGGCATGCGGGCAAACAAACAACAGCAAAGCAAAGAATGCCAAGCACTGAAACGTTTGTGCAGTGCTCGCCTCACGAGCGGGACGTGACAGCCACTACTTATCATCCACTATCCCCCATGCCATCATCTAGAATACAACACCCAAGATGGGCACCCACTGTTTTCCAACACCTTGCTTGGCTGGGCTGCAGGGGCAGACAACTACTCAGAGCCAATCAGGAATGCCTGGCAGAAGACTGACTGGCGTTTGAATTGGCAGGGCGGGCGCTGCTACCACCCTGACAAGGTGATTCACTAGGCTTAAACCAGGATTGGTGTGGGTGGGTGGGTGGGTGGGTGGGTGGGTGAGGGCTGCTGCCTGCAGGCTGAGGGCTATAGTCTGGGGACTGCGGCGCTCAGCTGAAAGTGGACTTAAGCCTGGTGTAAATGTGGGATCAGGCGCGCCAAGCAACCCCCTCGCATTTGGCCTGGCTTAGGGTGACATGGTGTGGTGCTAGGCCTGGGCCTGTCAGGCTGGCAAGACAGGCCCAGGCTAGGAAGGCCAGGCAAGGCTGGCCTAGCAGGTCGGCCTAGTAGGCCCAGGCGTGGTAGGCCCAGGTTAGGATGTGGGTCATAGCGCGACAACGTTCACAAACACCACCCCGCTGGCTCCACCCTGGGATGATCAACCCCTGCCCCTAACCCCTGCCCCTAACCCCTGCCCCTAACCCCTGCCCCTAACCCCTGCCCCTAACCCCTGCCCCTAACCCCTGCCCCTAACCCCTGCCCCTAACCCCTGCCCCTTACCCCTGCCCCTTACCCCTGCCCCTAACCCCTGCCCCTAACCCCTGCCCCTAACCCCTGCCCCTAACCCCTGCCCCTAACCCCTGCCCCTAACCCCTGCCCCTTACCCCTGCCCCTTACCCCTGCCCCTAACCCCTGCCCCTCACCCCTGCCTCTCACCCCTGCCCCTTACCCCTGCCCCTTACCCCTGCCCCTTACCCCTGCCCCTCACCCCTGCCCCTCACCCCTGCCCCTTACCCCTGCCCCTTACCCCTGCCCCTAACCCCTGCCCCTTACCCCTGCCCCTTACCCCTGCCCCTAACCCCTGCCCCTTACCCCTGCCCCTTACCCCTGCCCCTCACCCCTGCCCCTCACCCCTGCCCCTTACCCCTGCCCCTCACCCCTGCCCCTTACCCCTGCCCCTTACCCCTGCCCCTTACCCCTGCCCCTTACCCCTGCCCCTTACCCCTGCCCCTCACCCCTGCCCCTCACCCCTGCCCCTTACCCCTGCCCCTTACCCCTGCCCCTTACCCCTGCCCCTTACCCCTGCCCCTTACCCCTGCCCCTCACCCCTGCCCCTTACCCCTGCCCCTTACCCTAAGACCTACCTGGTACCTACATGGTGATGGGGCCCATGGTCAGGTTCACCGCTGGCTTGCTACCCATCATGGCACGCCATGTGGGGTCAGGCACGTCAAGGGTGTCTGCCTCACATGGCTGGCTCTGGCTGGCTGCACTATCTATTTGCGCTATACATAGCGTTCGCTGTCCCATGTTATACAGCTCGTAATGCGCTATGAAATGGTCGCTTTGCGAACTGCATTATCGCGCATCACACTATGAGCGATGTGTCCAAGTAAGGTCGAGCTATAGCTCTGAGTTCATGAACCTGGGCCATGGCACTTTGAGCTATAATCCATGCATCTGGGCTAATTAAAGAAATTGCTGCCTTTGGAGCAAATCCTGGCACACCGCCCTTGCACCACTGCTACAACTATACTGCCCCTTCCTGCTGCCCGGCCCCTCAAGACCTGGTGGCGCTGACCTGCCTGCCTGCCTGGCCCGATGTCCATGACCAGGATCCTGGCGCACCACCCTTGCACCACTGCCAACACCATGCTGCCTCTCCCTCCTGCCTCCCCTTGTCCACCCAGGACCTGGTGATCCCGACCTGGAAGCCCCCGCACCACTTCAAGGCCTCCCCTCTCATGGGCGCCCTGCCCCTGGAGCGTGACGTCCTGTTCTACTTCAAGGTCAGGCCAGACACACAGACTGAACCCCTGGCCTGGCCTGGCCTGGCCTGGCACGCACACTTGCCTCAGCTGGTCATATGCAGTGCTGACCACTCCAGCCCAACCCTGCCGGACATGCTTGCTATGACCCTGACTGGCGTTGCTTCAACACTCAGTTTGTAGATACCCACAAACTTCACCCTCGTAGGCTTGAAATGGGTGTGAACAAAATGAGTGGTGGAGCTAGTTGTGCTCCGTCCTGTGCCGGGGCTGCAGGGGGACGTGGGCAAGAGCCGTTTGCAGTGGTACAGGTGCGCCCCTGAACCCTGATCCTGCACCTGCACCTGCTCCTGCGCCTGCGCCTGCGCCTGCTCCTGATCCTGTCAGGCTTGCTTGCTTCCAGATACAATTACGTGTGACAGCATCATGCCATGCAAATACATAGTGAAAACACTGCAAGCACATGTGCTACAGTCTGCTTGCTTGCCCAGCTGCATTGCATCAAGCTAGACCTCTCCTAAGCCTACTAATCATCATCATCATCATCATCACTATCATCACCATCATCACCATCATCACCATCACCATCACCATCACCATCCAGCCAGCCAGTCCCCCATTGGGCCCATTGCCTGATGTGATTTGTCGTGTAGCCGCCGCATCCGGCAGACACTATACACACTAAGCATCAAGGAGCAGTGGCGGGAGAAGTACACCATCATGATTGGCGACCGCAATGACCTTCCGCCTGGCTACTCCGAGTGGCTTGCCCGCTCCAAGTACTGCCTGGTGGCGCCAGGTGGGGGACAACCAAGGGGCGGCAGGGCAGGGTGCAGGGCAGCCAGGGGTGTGGGCCGCTGGCTTAACAGCTGCAGTGACGGGGCAGCGAAGGGTGAGGGGCAGATGTAGGGAGGTGGGGTAAGAGAGTGGGAAGGGTGGGGGAAATGTGCTGGTGGAGTTGTAGGCAGGTGGGTGGGAGTGCTGCAGGGGTGGGAGGAAGGTGCTGGTGGGTGTGCACTCCCCACAGCCCACCCTGATGCCGCTGGGGCTGTGCAGGTGATGGCTACTCAGGCCGCATGGAGGATGCCATCCTGCATGGCTGCGTGCCGGTCATCATAGTGAGTGGAGGAATCATGCAAGCACTGCGATGGCAATGATTATGACCTAGCAGCAGCAGCAACAACAGCATCCTTTTGTTGTTTCATACCTTGACACAAACACCGGCCTTTGCTGGCCATGGTGCAGATGGACCAAGTGCATGCGGTGTTTGAGACCATCCTTGATGTCGACCAGTTTGCCGTCCACATCACTGAGGCACAGGTGGGTGAGGCAGGGCAGCCCCTTGAGGCAAGAGAGTGATGCTGCATGCGTGGCTGCTGGAAGAATGGGGGTTGTGGCACACCTCCCGGATGCTGCTTTGACCCGCCTGCTTACCCCTGCTGGCATATAAACATGCCCCTGAACAGCTTCCTGCCAGTTGCTAATGCGCTGCCCCGGTCAAGCTGCCCCTGCCCTGCTGCAGATGGCCCAACTGCCCACCATCCTGCTGTCCATCCCTGATGACAAGTGGCAGCGCATGCAGCGGCGCATCACTCGCATATGGCACAGGTGAAGGCAGCGCCACACACACCATGCAAGCTGCCATGTTGACGCACTGCAGCGTGCATGTTTGCTCGTCACCTAGTTTCATGCCTGGGGTGAGCCTGGAGTGTACATGCTGCTTGAGTGCATGCCTGATGTTGGGCTTTAAGACCCATGTTTGAACCTGCATGGTGGGAGGTTTGGGGCAGGTTTGGGGCAGGGGTTGGGGGCAGGGGTTGATCATCCCAGGGAGAAGCCAGCGGCGTGTTGTTTGTGAACTTTGCCGTGCTGTGGCCAGCCAGGAGCCAGGAACAGCTTTCTCAAGGGGTCCCACATCCATCCTGACCAGCTGCCTACAGCCGCAGCTGCCTCCTGACAAGCTGCCACGCATGATATCATTCCACACGGACGAGCTGAGCTGAGCTGAGCTGAGCTGGGCTGGCTCCCTCCCCCACGGGGGGCTGAGTGGCTGTACACCTGCTATGTTGCCATGGATGGCACTCCAGCAGGGGGTCGCTGCACAGGGTAGCCCAGCCAGCCTTGTCTGATCAGCCATGGGGCTAGGCAAAGGTCATGAGCCACCTCCCAAGCAGCAACCTGGGCAGTGCAGCAGTGGCTCCCAGGCCCACCACACCAAGTCCGGCGGCAAGAGCCCCACCCCTCCCCCCACCCACCAACCCACCCACCCACCCACACCAATCCTAGCATAAGCCTCCCACCAATCCGAGCTTAAGCTTCACCTCGTCAGAGTGGCAGCAGTACCCCTCCCCTGCTGAGCACAGTAGCGCATCCTGCAAAGCATTGGCGCTACAGAGTGTCCTGCAAAGCGATGCCTGTGACCACCTGCTGCAGGTACGCCTACGCCACCGGCCCTCTTCAAGGCTCTGGTATCGTCAAGGTGTGGAAGCAGGGGTCACAGGCGGCAAGGGAGAACCGGCTGGTAACTGTGGATGAATGGCAGCTGAAAGACCGCCCGGCATTTACACCTCCCACCTTGGCCAAGGCTGGCCCCCGGCCTGTGACTCAGTGGCCGTTTGAGGACGACGCCTTCCACACCATCATGCAGTGGCTGTACTCCCGCATCCCTCACACCCGCAGCAAGCCTGACTCTCAGCAAACTGTGTGACCAACCGCCCATCTTATCCAGTCCTCCCCAGTCCAGCCCATCATATTAAGTCCCAGCAGCCCTCTTGCGCCTCGGAGGTGGATAAGAGTCGTACTCGAGTCAAACCACCGGTTACTAGCCTCGAGCTATGACAGCCTGTATGGTGCCTGCATAGCTTCATGATACATTTCGCCTGTGTCAGTTCAAGGCGTCAGGTGTCGGCCCACAGCAGGGACCTCACCCTCCATTGAGTGTGTGATGCCTATCACTGACGTCCAAGCTCACAACAGCAGAGGGTGTGAGTGGTGAGGAGGACTTCAACAAGAAAGGGTGGCTTTCATCAAACACACACGCACAATACCAGTGGGAGAATCATAGTGTTGGTGCGGTGCTTACCTTCAATGGGCTCCGTACGCAGCGCATTAGCGATGTTTCACGCGTGGCCCACACCGGTGTGGCACCGGGGGCCCGGCCGATAATCGGAGCAGGCCGCCACGCTCCAAGTAAGATGGCAATTTGCGGCAAACTGAGCCGTTGCATTTGATGACGCGTCCTGAGCTACTAGTTAGGTCATGATAGGAGGACCAAGAGCGATTGACACAATCGAAGTCGATGATGATGTGGCTTACACCGCTTAAGCCGTTAGCCGTTAGGCTGCTAGGCCGCCCTCCCCCTCAAGGGGTTCGGGACTTTCTGTAACGCACTTCATAGCAAGGTGCACAAACAAAGGTGCACATGGGCTCAACATGGAGTCATGCAAGTTCTCATTATTGTTATGTAATGTCATGGCAAACTCCGGCTGCTCCCTGATGGAACTCGTGGCAGTGCACTCAAAGATGAAATGCATGGCGTCATCCACTACCCCCTCTGTGCATCTGGTGCATGTGCGATCAATGAAAGTTACCCCCTCAAACCGAGCCTTCTCCACCCCCAGACCGCTGTTGCCTAACCTGAACCTAGTCAAGCTCGTGCGAACTTCTGTGTGCCATGTGATTGATGCCAATGCCGTCCCTATGCTTGAACCATGCAGCATACGAACATCTCTCCCGATGCACCGTCTCAGGCAGTCTAGGGTCTCCCTCAAACCCAACCCAACGCAACAATCGAAGTCGAGCGTCGCAACTGGGACCCTTTCACCGTGTAACCCTTTCAGCTCACGACCCATTTCTGGGGGATAGAGAAGGCCATAACCAACTCGCATCGGTATACACACTCAGCTCAGCTATAGGAAGTTTCAAAACATGATGTCGGAGACGCCCAGGTACTTCTGTATGGCTCTCCTATAGGGTTGTCAGAGTTGTGCAGGTGCTGTGCATGCCTGGGGCACGGTCTGATTTGCATGCCAGTGGTATTGCCTGGGGCACTGCCTACAACAGCTTAGCACTTGTTGCCTTGGTGTTGGCAGCAGCAGGCATCTTTGGCATCCTATGTAGGGGTAGGGTCTGGCCACCCCCCTGCCCGCTGCTGGCTGACGACTTCCAGGGGTACCCAAGGCCTGCGTTGCCTGCATGTGCAAAGCAGCAGCAGCATTCTCACCCTCGGCAGCAGCAGCAGCAAACTCGGCAGCAGATCTCTGCATCCCCCGGTTTGAGTACAGGCAGCACTGGCAGCAGGAGCACGGGCAGCATGGTGAGCAGCAGGATGGGCAGCAGTAGCAGGGGCCAAGGGGCGGACTATGCCGAGAAGGGATGGAAGGGATGAGAAGGGATGAAAGGGAGAGAGGGGGAAGGGATGAGTACGGGCCCTCCCATCCCACCTGCGCCATCAGCCTGAGACAATGCCCAGCTATTCTTGCCGCCACCCCCCTGCCCTCCTGAGGAGGCCATCGCTGCAAGCTGACTGGCGATGTCCTGAGCCAGCCGTGCCTCAAACCCCTCCTCCTCCTCCTCCTCCTCCTGCTCCTCCTCCTCCTCCAAGCCACCCCCTGTGAACCTGCCTTGCTGCTGCCCGTGCTGCTGCGGTTGCTGCTGCTGCTGTCGCCCACCATGCAATGGCTCAGTTCCCAGCCCTGATCCTTGGCTGCCGCCTTGGCCCCCCCGCCCCTGGGGTCGCCCCTTCCCAGCTGCCTGCCTCTGGGACAGCAGGCGTTTGCTTGCCTCGCCTGAACTGTGAAGTGGCTGGGCCCTCACTCCCTGGGCTGACCTGTGTGCCCCCCCACCCCCCCTGCCCCCTTGGCCCACCCCCCCTGCCTCCTGGCCTCCTGCACTGCTGTTGATGCTGCGCTGCAGCCGAGCTTCAAGTTCTTGCTGCAGGTCGCTGTCATCGTCCTCCTGGCCCTCCCCCCTCCCTGGGGCGCAGCCAGCCCCCCCCGGGCCTCCCAGCCCCCCAGCAGCCCCAGGGGCCAGGGCAGCAGCAGGCACTGCTGACCGCCTCAGGGGCTGCAGCTGTGTCGGGCGCTTGAGAGACCCACAAGGGGCTGCTGCAGGGTGGCTGGCACGGTCAACCAGGGCGCTGGGGGTCTGCTGCCAGGTGCCACAGCTGCTCAGCATGGGCTCATGGAGGTTGAGGGGGGAGGGGGGGCTGCGGGGAGGCGCCTGGGGCCCCACCCCCCTGCCACAGGTGCTGGCTGCCATGCCAGCTCTCAGGCCATTGCTGTGACCACCCCCGGCGCTGGCACTGCTGCGGCTGCTGGCCTCGGCACTGCGGCAGATGCGGTCAGGGCTGGCAGCAGCAGGGGCCCTGGACCCCCCCAGCGCTGACCAGGAGCTGGCACCAAAGCTGGTAGACCCGTTCTTCTCCAGCCTGCTGCCTGTGTCGCCTGCATTGCCTGTGCTCCCAAACCCCTCAGCACCCCCAGCAGCAGCAGCAGCAGCGGCGGGCAGGCTGGTGGGGTGTGCAGGAGGTAGGGGACCCAACCCCTCCCCTGCAGCTGCCAGGAGATGGCCAGGGAGGGGCTGCCTGCCCCCGCCCTGCTGCCTCAGCCCAGGTCTTGGTCCTAAACTGGCAAGTCTGTCTTGCTGGGGTTGGGTGGTTGAGGTTGCCGGCTGGGCCCCCAGGGTAGGCCAGGGAGGGGCCAGGGAGGGGCGGTGCTGCTGCCCCAGGTCAGCAGGGGACTGCCCCTGGCGCTGCTCAGCTGCCCCTGCACTAGACCCCTGGCGACGAGGTGCCCGGCCCACCACCCCCCCAGCTCCTGTGCCTCCTGCTGCTGCTGCGGCTGCAGAGGCGGCTGGGGAGGCGGAGGGGCGGGGGGGTGGAAGGTCCGTAAGGCCCAGCTCCCTCACTGCTGCCACCAGGGCCGCGGCACGAGCGGCTTGCAGGGCGGTGGTCCCCTCCCCTGCCTGGCCCTGGCCGAGCTCTTGGCTCCCTGGCCCTCCCCCCACCCACCCCGTCGCCACCCCAGCTGCCAGGTCTGACAGGGACTGGAGCAGGGTACGGGAAGGCTGCTGCTGCTGCTGCTGCTGCTCGGGATGGATGGCTGGTCGGCTGCTGCTGGTCAGCAGGCCTGGCCTGGGGAGTGGGGGGTCCAAGGCCTGGGCGGAGGCCCCAATGTTGGTGGCAGGGGGCAGCAGGGGGGCTAGGCCTGCTTCAGACCCACACCCCACCTCCTGCCCCCGTGCGTTGTAGTACTTGCCGCCTATGCAGAAGGTCATCTCCCTGCCCTGCTCACGCCCAGCGGAAACTGTTGCTGGAGCCTATTAGGGCAGGGCAGGGTCAGTATGGGCAGTACATTGGGCAGTACAGGCAGTACAAGCAATCGCCTCAGTGGTGTGACCTGAAGCTATGCGCACCCAGCCATGAAGCATGGGCTGCTCAATGTCGGTTCAGCCTGGTGTGGTGGTGAGATGGGGATGCAAAGGAGTCACCTCCACAGTGGGCGGTGCAGGGACAAGCAACCAGGATGTCGAAGGAAGAGGTTGAAGGCAACAGTGCATGCTGCACGTCACTGTGTTTCCACAAAAAGGGATTCCACAATGACCTGAGCGCTGACCTGGGATGAACTCGCTTGACTGCTGCTGGGTCGGAGCCGCGCCTGATACTCCGCCGGCTGACTGTCCGACACTCCTCGATCCGCGGACTCGTCTGCCGGGCCCCCGCTCGCCGCCGGTGGCACATGCGCACTGGCCGGCCCCGACTCAGAGTCGTCGTCATCAGCTTCGAGAATGGCGGCGATGTGCGGCGGGATGGGCCCAGCAGCGGGGATGGCGTACGCCGTCCGCCCTTTGACGACGATGCGGCTAGTGACAACCAACGGCTGCGACCAAGCATCCTCGTCCGCCTCGCAGCCATCCACCGCCTGTACAAAAGTCACGTCGACGACGGAGTACAGCCATGTTTTGTGCCGCATGTTGGGCGGTGGCGTAGGTGCGGTGCTAAAGTGAGCTAATGTGTTCCGAAAACAGCCACATGCACTGTCAGCAGACCTATGACTTCGGTACGAATCAGTGATCAGTGCGAACCAGTGATTTGTGTGAATCCGTGACGCCAGGCATCCCCCGCATCAGCCCCCAAGGCAGCCAGGCTACAGTGCCTGCCTCTGACCACTGTCGCCCAACCCTGCCGGCATGGCTGCCGCGGCGGTGGTAGGGCCAGGTGACAGCAGGTGTGCAGGTCAGGGCCATCACCTGGGGGTCAGAGAAGCAGTCCGGGGGGAGGGTAGGCGTTGCAGGGCCTGCAGCCCCTGCCTGTGGCAGTGTGGGTAGATCCCCTGCTGCTGGCTGGCTGCTGCTGGACGCCTTCAGCTCCGGGCCCCTGCTGCCTGGCTGCTGGATGCCTGGGGGGTGCTGGTCCCTGGGTCGTGGGTTGAGGGGCCCCCCCGTGCAGCTGGATTGATCTGCCCCTGCCCTTGACCCTGCCCCTGAGCCAGCAGCAGCAGCAGCAGCGGGCCCAGGCCAGGGGCTGGCAGCAGCAGCAGAGGTGAGGATGGGGCTGTCTAGGGGGTCAGGGGGGTGGTCAGCAGCTGTGCCCCGCAGCAGCTCTTGGGGGAGGGGCAGGGTGCGCCCCAGCTGCTGGCCCAGCTGCAGGAGGAAGCGGCGGCAGGCCTGGTGCAGGGAGGGGCAGCCCGGGGTGCTGCCTGGGGTGCAGCCTGGGGCGCTGGGGTGAGAGCTGGGCTCACTGGGCTGCAGCGGACCACAGGGCAGCGCAGTGAAGAGCAGCACACAGCGCACGGGGGGTGGGGGGCAGCTTGGTAGTGGTAGTGGCACTCAGGGGGGCAGGTTGGGTTGGGGTAGTCCAGGTGTCCCCGGAGCGCTAGGGGGGAGGGGGTGGGGGAGGTTAGTAGCAGGCAATCAGTGGACAATTGGGCAACAAGACCATCAGACAACTAGACCAGTGGGCAATTACTAGAGGAGAAGGTGAGGCGAGGCAGTCTAGGTCCAAGGTGGCGACCAGGGGGTGGGGGCGACAGGAGGGGGGTGAGGGAGGTGAAGGGTGTGCAGCTGCTGCTGTACCTGGTGGCAGGTCGTTAGCAGGGGGACCAGCAGGGGGGTCTCCCCTAACACCACGATCAGGCAGTCTGCAGCCACAGTCCAGCAGTCAAGACCTGACATGGCTGGAGGGAGGGAGGGGGACAGGACACAGGGCAGCAGTCAGTCAGTCAGCAGCCAGGCAGCAGCAGTCTGGCAGCATCAGCAGTCAGGCAGCGTCAATCAGGCAGCAGTCAGTCAGTCAGCAGCAGCAGTCAGGCAGCAGCAGTCAGGCAGCATCAGCAATAGTCAGGCAGGCAGCATCAGCAGCAGGCAGGCATCAGCAGGCAGGCAGTGGTAGTCAGACAGCAGAGTATGCCCGTGTGTGGCCGGCTGTGGCAGCGCAGGGTGTGTGCTGAGTCAGTCACGCAGCAGCAGCAGCAGGCAGGCAGCAGCAGCAGCAGCAGCAGCAGGCAGGCAGGCAGTGGTAGTCAGACAGCAGAGTTTGTCAGGGTGTGGCAGCGCAGGGTGTGTGCCAGGCACCTTGCAGGCCAGTAGCCAGCGCCTCTTCTGTCGAAGCATCCAGCCTGACTGTGATCTGGCGCACAGCGTACCCACATGCAGCACATGCACACATGCAGCAGCAGCACCACCACCACCTGGTCAACATCAGCAAGGGAGACAGTGGGCATGGTCACACATGGGTCACACACGGGTCACCGGTCACGGGCATGGCTTCAGATGAAGAGCGGGGCAGGGGCACAGGGGCAGGCTAGGGCCGGTGAGGCTGCTGACTGATGATGTGCCTGGTGAGGCTGCTGACTGACAGACACTGCGATGGGACAGCTGGGTGCAGGGTCAGGGCGGGGGAAGGCAGGGGTCAGGGCGGGAAACGCGGCAGCCTCAGCAGCAGGGCCCAAGGCCCGAGGCAGCTTGAGGGCAGGGGAGGGGGGGATGGCAGGCGAGCAGCAGTGGGGTCGGCTGCATTGCCCTGCTGCTGGGCTGAGCCGGGCAGCGCCGCAGGGAGGGTAGGTGACTGCGCAGGAGGGGGAGGGAAGAGCAGCGAGGTGCACTGCAAAAAGATGCGCTTGCAGGAGGCTGCATGGGGGGTGCTCCCCCACCACCTCCGCAGCTGCCTGGTTGGCTGCAGCCTGGTTGCCAGCTAGTGTGGCTGCATGGGGCTGCAGGGGAGACCCCCACCTCCTCAGCTGCCTGGCTGGAGCTGATAGACTTCCCCACGCCCATGATCTGCCTACAAAATGCCCCTTCCCCAGGTCAGCAGCCAGCTAGCTGATGCCACCCCTAAGAGGTCACTCTCCTGTGCTCGTAAGCTGTATCCATGGAAGTGCCGTGGAAGTGCTATGAGACCTTACACCCCCACCCCAGCCCTCACCCCCCCCCACCCAGCTTCACCACCTCTCCACCCCCACCACCCCCCAGCCCAACCACCCCTCACTTCCTTCCCACCTATTCCCCCCTTCTTCCCCCTTCCATTGACTGGCAGCTTGCCGCCCCAAACCCACGATAGTGCCTCACACTTTTCCCCTTCTTTGCTGGGTCAGCTGATCGGCTGGTGGGGTGGCTGTGAGGTGACCAGGACCGTGGTAGAGGCAGCGAGTAGGGACAGTGGCAGAGGGGACCTGAAGAGGTGGGGAAGGTCGTGGGTTCAATACCTGGAGGGCGCTGTTGGCCGGCAGCTGTGCCGCTACATAGCTGGGCTGCTGCATGGCTGTCCATGCCTTGCTGTCCAGCTGCAGCTGGAAGGGTGGCTGCGGCTGGGAGACCACTGCGCAGGCAGCCAACACAGGGCCAAGCAGTGCATGCAGGTAAAGGCAGTGGATAGGTGGGCCAAGGCTGGTGAAGGCAGTGGGCAGGCGCAGGCAGTCATAGGCAGCAGTGATTGTTTTCTTGCGTAGGCCTGGCTTTCGTTACGAAACGTACCCTTGCATTGGCTGGCCTCGGCTGCTTCGTAACCGGAAAATTTCTTTTGTGTAAATTATTTACAAACCAATGATATTTCGGGACCAACTGCGTAACCAGCCATGTCATGGTCCTGGACCCTTCGTGACCAGCATCAGCTTGGCTGTTTTGAAAGGAAAAAAAACTGATAGGCAGGCGCAGGTAGCCAGGGGCAGGTGCAGGCAGCCAGGGGCAGGTGCAGGCAGCCAGGGGCAGGTGCAGGCAGCCAGGGGCAGGTGCAGGCAGTCAGGGGCGGGCGCAGGCAGTGCAGTGCGCTTGAGCAGTGGCCAGAAGGGGCAAGCCCTCGCAGCCAGAGACAGGCCAAGGCAGTGTGCTTGAGCAGTGGCCAGCAGGGGCCCCAGCAAGGGCTGCTCCAGCCTGCTGCGCCATGCATGGCAGGCTGCACCCCGTGGTTGCAGCTGGCTATGGCTGCAGTTGCACATGAAGATGGAAAACGACACGTAGTGCAGAGGGCTGTGCCAGGCAGCTACAATAACAGCCGGCATGAGCTCGCCAAGTAAAGCTCAACAAGTGGGAGGCACAGGAAACCAATGCGAAGGCAGGCGATGAGGGCAAGAGGAACATTAGCTCTGCCATTGCTCTGTCCATCTTGGATGGAAATGGTTGCCCAGTGCAGCTGTTGTGTTCTGGCGCAAGGGGTGCAGTGCTGCAACGCACATGTGTCCATGTGCATTGGGTATACTCCACACAGCCCCTAGTGGCTCCTAGTGGGCCGGCTCAGATGGAGGCCCTAGGGACGAGGGGGCTGCAATGCACATGTGAGTCAACATGTGAACCTATTTGTATAGGTGCTCACTTGCGACGACGGCGGATGCGCCATTGTTCTTCAGCAACAATGTCCGCGATTGGCCGGGTCGCAGGGACACTGGCCCATTCGGGACGATGTATTGCAACATTCGTTACTGTACTATGGAGTAATCAGAAGCATCGAGTTGCTCAGTGGGAGAAAAACAGACGGGATCACATGCTTTTGATACTTATCAAGTGTAGGCACTGTTGAAAAGGCTGATTTGTGTGGAAGTCGTGGAACGGCACAACCGCAGAATAGGTCACTCATGTGCATGAAGAGGTCACGAGACGCGATGCAGTGCCAGTCCACACATCCACACAAGCCGCGTAGCATGTCCGACACCGGACGAAAGGAACAGGCGCGTTGCATCTTTGCCTGTTGCTTTGCTGACTGTGTCACTAGCAGCTGAATCTGACAATAGTTACCAAGCTGAGCTGTCGCACGGTGTGCGTGTCGCATCGCAGGAGTCTTCCGCACCATCGCTCCCTGCCCTACGAGGCGTGATCTCTGTAACCAGGCGCAAGGTGTCCATCGTCACAGCGGCATTCTCGTCAACGCAGCTAGCTGCCTCGGCCATTCACACAACCCTAGGCAATGTGTGTCGGCACGCAGGTCGCCGCATATCCAGCAAGCCCGACACATAGAGTCCTGCGAGGCGTAGTTCTGCGCAAAACCGTTGGCCGCACTCCGCAGCGGTGCGGGACTTGTATCAAGGCTGAGCCCGCAGGCCAAAGCGGCGTCGAGCCTATCGAAAACCAGCTCCTGCCCATGCTTGCACTGAACTCTACTCTGGCCTACTGCCGATGCTTGCGCTTACCAGCCTTGCAAACGCAGCTAGTAGATAGTTTCTAGCACATGCAGTTATCCCTCACCTCTGTACGCTGATGTGCGCAATAGATGTTTCCAACACAGGCACTTGTCCCTCACCACTGTGGTATGCTGTGGTACGCAGCAGGCACAGTTAGGTATGACTGTCTGTCTGCTTTGTGTGGCGTGTGGCGCAGGGGCCAGCCCTCTGCAGCCGGTGCCCCGGCCAGTGGGCCCCTGTACATGGATGAGGGCGGCACAACGCACAGCTCAGTGCAAGGCGCCAAAGACACTGCTGCCATGGTCCCCAGCCCACCCCAATCCCCCCCAACAATTCAGACCATCGCCGCTGCACACCCTCCGCCTGGCATCACCAGCACCAACTCCCAGCTGGTGCCAGCGGGGCACATGGCATTTGAGTTGACGCACGCAGGCCAGCAAGGGGAGGACGCGGTGGCTGCGAGACGCGCAAAGGCAGCTAGCCAGAGCGTGAAACCCGCCAAGTGGGCGGTGACCAGGGGAGCGCGTGTCCGGCGGAACATGCCCATCTACCAGCCGCGCCAGAACAACTCGTGACTGTTTGGCTAGGCGGCCTAACCCAGGACTGGTGGTGGTGGTGGTGGTGGTGGTGAGTGGCTGCTGGTAGTCTGTCCGGGACTGATGATAGCGGTGGGAGATCACTGCGGCACCGGGCACCTATCACCCACTCACGGGGCGGGGTGGGACTGGGGGGCGGGGTCAGGCTGGTACCCTGCATGCAGCAAAATTTCAGATATCCTGCCTGCTCACCCAAGCAGTTGCAATGGAAGTGGAGGGCTGCTGGGAACATTCTGTATAGTTTCGGGCTACTATTGCCCACTAGTATTCCGGCTCAAGTGGAGGTCCTAGTGAGGGACAAGGGGGCTGGTACCCTGCATGGAATGTGGGCAATGTATGGAATGTGGGCGACCCTGCATGCAATGAAATGTGGGCGGTCAGGCTGTGTTGGGTGAGCTGGAGAAGGGCATGTGTTGTATGGTTCTGAGTGGTGTGTGCTGCTGCTAGATGCTTGCTGCATCAGTTGCGTATGGTCATAGCAATTGAAGGTGTAGCAAGCAACGGAGTAGGGAGGTGACCCAGCTGAAACAAGTGACGGTGTTCCACGAGATGTTGTAGTAGCAGGTGAGGGTATGCTGCGGCCAGCAGGATGCGGGGTTGGGTTAACGGTAGGTGTGAGACGGAACCTGCAGCCATGGACACATGTAAGTCAGGCGACCCCAACTAACAGAAAATGACAGGAAATGGTAGGAAACCGACCCCCGATAATCAAAACGACGCTCCTCCTGTTCGCAGCGTTAGCGTCCTCCTGTGTCTCCTCTGTATCAGTGTATTGCAGGTATGCAACTATTTGGTTATTCCAGGTATTGCAGTTATGCAACTAGTACAACCTGAAGATGTTTGCACAGACTGGCACGTCGTCAAATGCAGCGTACGCTACTTTAACACAGGGCACTGTCGTGGTGGTATGGTCTTGCGCTACATCGCCGCTGCGAAGAGCAATAGTTTGAGTGTGTTGAGTTACATCGTGTACAGTCCTCCATGCTCTAGAACAGAGTGCTCCGAAACTCAGAAGCTCAGCTTAAGAAGAGAGCATCCCACACCCTGTCACACGCATGGTGACACTTGACAGCCCGGTGAAAGCCGGACTATACCATCAAGGCATGCACATGTACAACATGAAATCCTACCATGCATCCTTGCTACCATGTATCCTTGCCCCGCTTACTCCCTGTCCTCAGCAGGCCTGCTTCACCCTCAGCTCGCCTGTTAATGGGTTGATCCTCCACGCCAGCCGCCAGCATTAGCTCAGCTGGCCGCCTGGCCTCGAGGCTTGGTGCTGCCCAGGCATACAAACTACTCAGCAAGCGACTGTCGATTCCCCCAAGATTCAGCTTGGTGTTATCACAGCCATGGGTGGCTGACACAGCCCCCTTGTCCCTCACACCGGCCTTCATTTAAGCCGGACCAGTCGTGGCCACTAGCTGACACAGCCATCAGGTCGCCAGCTACAAGATGCTTGTCTTGCAATGTGAATGCACCCATTCAGGTTAGCGAGAAGCCCCAGCCGAGTCTGGCAGATCTAATAGGCTTCGTGTCATATACCCGCACCCTAACGAGTGTGTGCATGGCTTGTTTGCATCGGTCTGCCTGTGGCAAACAACATGCATTAGCAGTCTCACCCATGCACCTACTTTCAGTCACACATCAACACCCTGAGTTACATACATCCTTCTGCAATGCATTTGTGCGCCACACTATGCAACAGACTAACCCTCCCAGTATGGTATGGTGCAAACTGCATGGCAATCACATCGGGGAAACAGGTCATCGCCACCAGTCTGGCTATTGGAAACAACATGCTATGCAGCGGCCTGATCTCACCCACACTAACACCCAGAGTCACACACACACACACACCCTCCCATTCCCTGTGCTTGTGCAATGCATTCATGCGCCACAGGACTTGAGCGTACCACAACGTGCCAATGGGCACCATGCTTGTCATGCATGCACTTATCATGTCTCCCTGCTGGTGCTCACCTGGGGTTCACCGCCATGCCCTCTGTTGATGCCCCTCCAACACACAGCTGAATCTCTGCTGCCAGTCAGTTCAGCCTGAAAAGCCAGTCAGCTAAGCTCCGTCCAGTCAGCAAGTACAGCCAATACCGCTTTGTTGCCAGCAGCGTAGTCTTCAGCAGTTTTGCCTTCACTGCTGACACTGTTGCAGTTTGCCCTGGCTTCGCACAGCGCCATGACAGCATCGCAGCTGCCGGAGGCACATGCAAGGTGCAGAGCCGTTAAGCCACGTGCATCTGCGGCATTGACGTACGCTTTGCCTTCAAGCAGCAGGTTCACAAGACTGGCATCCCCTGCGCTGGCTGCCAGCATCAGAGCAGATCGTCCATCGACTTTACGGCGGGCATCCACTGGGTTCTTAGGGTGTGGTAGAAGGAGCTGCACTACCTTGGCATGCCTGTTTAAGCATGCCTTGTGAAGGGCAGTCTCCCCTGCATGGAGTGCAACACGCAACGTTGATGCAAAGACCTCGCGGCGAACACCTAGGCCAGCAGATGCAGGACTAGAGCTTGCAGCAGGCTGAACATGTGCAAACACAAACCTGCGTCGTTGAGCTGGCGCGGGTCGCCTCCATGCCCAAGCAGTGCCTGGACCACGTCTGCGTGTCCCTGAGACGCTCCTAAATGCAAGGCGGTATCTCCACGCACTCCCGCAAAGTTTACAAACGCGGTGTCAGCTGAGCCCTGCAGCAGCGCTGTGACTCTAGCACAGTCCCCGTGCTTCGCAGCAGTCAGCAAGGCATTTGGGTTCGGCTTGCAGCATGAAGCACCCATAGGGGCATTAGGATGGACCTTGACACCATTCCGCTGCGCCTCGTGGTGACTTCCACATCCCACATTTCCCTTTTCCTTTTTTCTAAGAGCTTCGAATCTTGTTGCATGAAGACGCCAGGGTGTCTCCTTCGCCGCGGCTCGTATGCACTGCGAGCACATAACTTTGGGTTTGGCCCTGAGCTTGCTTGTGGCGAGGGCGGGCGCCCAGCTGCAAGCAACACCGGATGGTATGCGTCGTACTCGATGGTTGAAAGGTTGCAGCGGTTCATCTCGGTTTCCATGACTGCCTATCCACTGTGGACCACTACCTGCAGCGTCCTCGATGATGGTCCTGTTGCCCCCTGAAAGTGCAGCAGGGCTCGGGCTTCAAGGATGGGGCACGACAGCAGGTGAGGGCGACAATGTGCTGAGTGTGTAAGCCTGAGTATGCTGCTCCGCTGCATCACCTGCAGCTGTTTCCTACAATGCGAGTGCATTTGCACTTGCACGCTGGCATGCAGATCCATGTGGCACTGCCAACTGCTGTGATGGGAAGCAGCCAGTGATCGGGGTGGCCGCAGCCCCACGATGTAACTGGACTGGGGTATGTTGCCGAGGGTGGAGAGTGGTTGGCCTGTGAGTGACTTTCATTATAAGCTGCAAGCCGGTGGTGGGGTTGGTGATCGGGCGAGCAATGAGGTCTGCAGCAGGGCCAGCAGAAGGGTCGCCATGTCACCAGCAGCTGAGCACCACCTCCTTACCACCTACAAAAGCAGCAGAGCAATGCAAGCAAAGCTGCAGCAGCGTCAGCAGCAACGAGCAGCTGAGGCTTGGCAAACTGCACAGAGCAGGCCAGGCTTGTCATTGCCCTCAGGCCCATGCCAGGAATGCAGAGTGGTGGTGGGGTGGGGGTGTGCTGTTTGAGCAGAGCACCATGGCTGTGCCCTACATGCAGCAGCAGCTTGAACAGCAGTGACATGTTGTCAGGAAGTCTGCCCAGGGATCGAACCTGGTCTCAGATCACCGCACCGGTTTGATCATTGGCTCAGCATCACATCATCACGTCACACTGGCACAGATTGATTCACTGATTGTGCAGTCCCAGTGCAGCCAGGCGGCACTATGTCAGGTTCAGATCAAGTGGCATCTCCCACCCCAAGCAGGAGCCTGTGCCCTGCAGCAGCCCTCCCACACACCCCAGCCAGCCTCAACAGCCCCCAGGCAACAGCCCCAGGCCCCCAGGCCCACCACACCAAGCTGAGCGCAGCAGTCCCCACACTATAGCCCTCAGCCTGCAGGCAGCAGCCCCCACCCACCCACCCACCCACCTGCCCTTTGTGAACCAGACCAGGACAAGGCATGGCAAACATGGCAGCATGGTCATGCACATGGTCTCTTGGCAAAAGCCCATGAGGCCCATGGGCCCTGCACCAGCTCAGCACCCCACCACCCTCACCTTCACCTCAACATGACCTCACCTCCGTTTTCACCTGGACCTCCCCCTTCACCCTGGCACCAGCAGCTTCTCTGCTTGCAGATTGCAACTTTGCATGGCCACTACTTGCCCACCCACACCCCTTGGCAACGTCTTGAAGTGAAACATGAAGGGTGTGATGCAGACTTGGAGTTATGTTCAAAAGTTACATGTGGATTGTGGTGAGCCAAGGAGTGACAAAGTGAGAGAATGCTGTGACATGGCATGCAGGGACCTGAGCTGCGGGCCGCGCTGCACCCGACCTCTGGGGCAGCTGCCTGGCCAGCTGTCCGCCCTAGGTGCCCTGGAGGTCCTCAGCTTGAGCGGCAACCACCTGGGGGGCCCACTGCCAGGAGTGGGGTCGCGCACCTTTGTGGCCAGTACCCCGGACCTGCAGGTCCTGGACCTCAGGTGAGGGGCAGCTGGGGCAGCAGCAGCAGCAGCAGCAGCTAGGGTAGCAGCGTCAGCAGCAAGTGGGGCAGCCGCAGCAATTCGGTAGAGCAGACGTATGGGAGGCAGTGAGGTGGGGAAGTGCAAGAGGGGCACCAGGGACAGCAGTAGGTGGGGCTTGCAACGGCCCAGCGGATAGAACAGCAGCAGAGGGTGTGGCAGGGGGGCTGGAAGCAGGGGACCTGCGTGAGACAGACAGCAGGGCAACAGGAGCAGCAGCAGCAGCCGCAGCAGCAGCAGCCAGGTGCCGCAGTCACCAAGCAGGGGGGCCCCTCAGGTGCTGGTAGCCAATCCCTGCACTTCACAGCATATAGGGGCCAGGCTGGTCCCCTGCGCCTGGCTTTCCCGCTGCCCCTGGCTCCCCCATGCTATGTCACACTTCCCGCCATGTGTGCCATCACACATTTGTCACACATGCTGTCACTAACACGCTGCAGCCCGTCCCTCCCACCCCACCCGCTGCCTGCCCATGCAGCCGCAACAGCTTCAGCGGGCCCCTGCCGTCACACTACCTGACATGGACCAGGCTCACCTCCCTCAACCTGTCCAGCAATGCCCTCACAGGTGTGGCCCCCTCCACTGCCCCTGCCCCTAATAGGGCCCTTCCCCTCCCCCTCTACAGGTGCTATCCAGTTAAGAATTGATTTCGTTTGCCATCTTGTCTGATTTGTAGCGAAAACTAACAGACCCCAGGTTTAATCCCTCACTCCCTCAAGTTTATAGCTCGGCCCCAGCCTTAACCATGGCACAGGTAAAAAAGTCGGCACAATCATGGCAATAACTCCAGTTGAATATCGTCATTGGTAGCGTGATGCGCAATATCAATAGCGCAGCCAAATAAAACCTGGTGCCCTGACCCCTACCCTCAGAGCCACATGGTCAGGCCATGCCAGCCAGGCTGCCGCCATTGAGGTGCCTTGAGCCATAGCCAAAAGGCACTGCCACCAGGTGGTGCATCACCAGGCCAAGCCAGTGTTGGCGGTAGCCCCTGGAGGGCAGCCAGTGGCTCCTAGCGTGCTCTGCTGGGCTTGATGACCATGGTGGTTTGTGGCCAGCTCAGCACCAGCGGGGCAGGCCAAGCCAGTGCCATGCAGCCGGAGGTGGCAGGACCAGGCAGCCAGTGGGGCCTCAGGCAGGCGGCAGCAGCAACTGGCCCCCTGAGGGTTGCAGGGCAGGCCAAGGCAGTGCTGGCTGCTGACTCGAAGCGCATCACCTATGATGGGGGGCAGGGTAGTTGCATGCATCAGCTGCAACAAGCATAACCACTTCAATGTGGGCAGGTCATGCCAGCCTGGCTGCGGTGTTGAAGCACATCGACTGTCATGGGGGGCAAGGTGGTTCCATGCATCAGCTGCAACAAGCATGATCACTTCACCAGGATCGTATCAAATCAGGACCTGCTACTCCACTTGGGCTGGTTGCATGCAAGCCTTGTTGCATGGACCCCTCTGCTGCTGAGTGATTGCCCCTGCCTGCCCCACCTGCCTCACCCCAGGCGTGCTCCCACCCTCCTGGGGGGGCATGTCAACCCTCACTGACCTCATCCTGGACAACAACCAGCTCTCTGGACAGATGCCTGTGGTGGGTGGAGGTGGTGAGGGTGGAGGAGGGGGTGTGGAGGTGGAGGTGGGTGGAGGAGGGGGTGTGCAGGTAGAGGTGCGTGGAGGAGGGGTGGTGGTGTGTGCTGGCAGTGGGCAGCCATGACACACAGCCCAAGGACGGGCATTACTGTCATCACCTTTGCACCACCACCACACCACCAGCCTTGCAGTGGGAGCAGGCCTCGCCCCCTCCAGGCGGCAGCTCCTCCCCCACAGCACGCCAGGTCTGCTGCAGCAGTCTTTTTCTTTCCCACTCACAGCAGCAGAACCCCCCTCACCCCACACTGCCCCTTCGTCGCCACCCCCTGCCACAGGCCCTGGTTACAGCCCCTTGTTGCTGCCTCCTGCCCTGCCCTGCCCTGCCCTGCCCTGCCCTGCCCTGCCCTGCCCTGCCCTACCCTACCCTACCCTTCCCCCTGCCCCTACTCAACCGCTGCCGCTGCTTCTGCTGTCCCTGCCGATGCCCATGCTCCCACTGTTGCTCATGCGGTTGCTGGTGGTTGTGATGGTTGCCTCAGTGGTTATGGTGGTTGTGTGCAGGAGTGGCGCGCGCTGTCCCCCCAGAGCTCCGGATCACTGCTGCTGCTGAACCTGCAGAACAACTGTGCCCTGTGCGGGCCCCTGCCTCCCCTGCCCCAGGGTACCTTGGGTGGGTCCCCTGCTGCTCTCCCCTGCTGCTCTCCCCTGCTGCTCTCCCCTGCTGCTCTCCCCTGCTGCTCACCCCTGCCTGAAAGCAGCAACCGTGCATTGTCATGCTCTGCCATGCAATGGTGGTGGTGATGGGGTGGTGGTGGTGGTGATGGTGGTAGTGGGCATAATGGTGTTTAGCCTCCAGCTAGCCATAGCAAAGCGCTCCCAATTTTTGGTTGCAAGATAGAAGGTGCCCTATATATAGTTGATTGTGCCCTATTAGTGATGCTGATGCTGGCCCCCACCAGGCTCCTGGTGCCTTGTGGCTCCCCCTGGCTGCTGCTGCTGTTGCTGCTGCTTTGCTGGTACTTGCAGCAGGCCTGGGCTGCTGCTACTGCTGCTGTTGCTGCTGCTTTGCTGGTACTTAAGTCAGGCCTGCCTTACATAACCCATTTGACCCTGCACACTTGCGTCAGGCCTGGGCTGCTGCTGCTGCTTGCTTGCTGCACTGCAGTCCTGCTCAAGGGCAGTGCTCTGGGCTTCAGCTGCAACGCCAACAACTGTGTGGCAGGCTTCCTGCCTCAGATTGTGATTGGGGTGGGGGCTGCCTGCCTGCTGCTGGCACTCTGCTTGGTAATCAGGTGGGTCACCTCCCCCCCGACCCTGCTGCTGCTCTGCCCCTGCTGCTGCTCTGCCCCTGATGCTGCTCAGCCCCTGATGCTGCTCCTGCTTGCTGCAGGCTGACCTGGCGCCAGTTTGCCTTCCGGATCCTAGGCCGCCAGCCCTCTGACCTGCAGCCAGACCCACCCCCCAGCAGCGGCCTGGCCCCCTGGCGCCTCACACGGCTGGCCTGGGAGGGGCCGAGTGGAGGGGGGCGGCAGCGGGGGCCAGGGGGAGCCCCAGGTCCCCGCCCCTCTCAGGAAGTCAGGCTGCGCCCTGTGTTCATGACACTGAGCTTGTGGGGGGAGGGGGGCGGCCAGCTGGTATCTGATGCAGAGGTGCTGGTGGAGTGGGGTCACACTTTGGAAGGGGGTGGGCTGGAGAGCAGAGGTAGGGGTGGGCTGGGGGGAGGGGGTCAGGAGGCCCGGACAGGGTCCAGAGTGGAGGTGCGGCCACAAGCAGTTTATGTGTGGAGTCAAGGCCAGCAGCAGGAGGAGGGGGAGGGGGGGCCCAGGGAGCTGGGCAGCTGGCATGCTTCTTTTGGCACAGCAGCTGGAGCAGCAGCTGGGAGGACAGCGGTCAGAGCCAGATCAGGCACTTGGGTCACACCTCCTGGCACCCTGGTCACTCCTGAACCCAATGTGGCCAGTGAGGGCAACCCACTGAGGTGTGAGGGCAGAGGGGCCAGGGGGGTGCAAGGGGTAGAGCTGCAGGGGGGGTCAGTGGAGCACCAGGGCAGTTTGAGGGAGGAGGGGGCAAGCGGGGCAGGGTATATGCTGCCCTTGCACAGCCGGCCCAATCCTGCTAGCTCCAGCCAGTCTGGCAGGCATGCCCTCTTGCTTTTAGAGCCCACCCCAGCCCCCCCCTCACGGCCACCCCCCCTCTCCCCAGCATCCCTGCACTCACCCCCCTCCCCCTCCCCAGCCTCCTCCACCTCACACCCTCACGCCCTGGAGGTCACACCTTTGGCCACCGAGGTCACTCTTCCTCACTCTGCCAACATGCTGGCCCCCGAGGCAGCAGCAGCCACGCCCACCCCCCGACGATGGCCAGCCTCCCGGGGCAACAGCCCAGTCGGGGGAGCAGGCAGGGGGGCCACCCAGGGGGGACTGAGCAGCAGCAGGGACCAAAGTAGCACCCGGGGGTGGGGGGTCCAGGGCCAGGAGCCTATGTCAGGGCTGGGGGGTAGGACACCAGCAGCAGGGGAGGCCACAGGGGACCAGGACGGGGCAGACGGGCGGCACAGCAGCAGGCGCCCCACCCACCCCTCCGCCCCCGGTCCTGGCCCCAGACCTAGGGGGTGCCAGGCACCATTCCTGACAGAGGTGCCTGACCCCAAGGTTGAGGTCGATCAGGCTGGGCCCTTGTTTCCCCTCCCTTTCCAGGCTCTAGTGCTGCAGCCAGGGGCGATGGGTGTGTATGGCATGTGTCTGGGTGTCAAGGTGTGACCTGCATGCGGCCACGCCCTGGTCACCCTTGGCGGGATATGGTCACAGCTTGGACACTCTTGACTCGCACCTTACAAGTTGTGTTGCTGTAGCCGTGCCTGGCCTTGGAGGTGCCATTGCACCAGGCTGGCCAATCAGCTGACAGCAACTGGGTCTGAGCTCTGGGCTGTTATAAATATAGCAATAAGCATATAACATAGGGTTAGTCAGCTGCCAGCTGGCTGCCACGCTGGCAGCTACAGCAACCGCAGCTACCCACAACTCCAATGGGTCAGGGGATCCCCTGGCCATCACGCTGCTGGGTTTGCTCGGTGCTCAGGCTCATAGCAGCAGTGTCAGGCATGTGTCTGGGTGAGAAAGACAGTGACCTTGACAGTGACCTGCTCACCACCTCCTGACATGAGGACTGCTCTTGCGGGCTGCCGTCACAAGGCCTGGCAGGCTCAAGGCACAAGGTAGGAGCAGCTGGCCAGCTTATGATGGCTTGCACTGCCTCAGCCGCCAGCCATGAGGCTGCTTGACCACATCCTTGCAGAGGTTGAGTACTGAGGGAAAAGGGGGGGGGAAGGGAGAAGGAGGATGGGCAGGTGCCACCAGGCGTGTGGGGCAGAAACATATTGTATCAGGGTAGCATGAGGAGCAATGTCTACGGGCATGCAAAGGTTGAGAACTGGGTTCTGGGCTGGCGTGTGTCAGACGGGGTCAGGCTGGTACCCAAGCACCCTGGTACCCAAGCAGTTGCAATGGAAGTGGAGGGCTGTTGGGAACATTCTGTAAAAATATCTGCAATGCATCACACGGTCGATCAACAAAGCGACAACGCGGCACGTGCACTCCTTGTAGGCCAGGTGGGCGATCGACTTGGGTGTCGGCCTGTGTACTGCGTGTGTGATCGTGCGTACTGAGCTGTTAAGGGCGTTTGTCTTGGTGTTGGCCGGTATACTGGGCGCTACGTTCAAAGATTCACATGGGAGGTGGAGGCAACACGACAACAAAGGCGTCTGGGTGTGTCTGTCCCAGTTGCGTTCATCCGGCATCGCATGTGTGACAATGTGTATCAGTTGTGTCGTAGTTGTGTTCTTGGCAAGAAAGAAGCAAGTGTCAACGTACATGGTTCGGACCGTACATTTCCGTCCAGTACTTCCAGCACTTCTCTAAAACCGCGATTCCAATGAGGCGAGGCGAGGCGAGGCGAGATGACCATGTGTGCATCCTGGCCACTAATTTCAAATGTCGACGATTCCTGGCCACAGAGTGGCGCCTCGCCTCGCCTCATTGGAATCGCGGTGTAAGTACTTCCACTCGTAGTTGTGTTTGCGGCGAGATAAAAGAAACGTACCGGTGTGGGTGTGCCTGCGCCGGAAGGACCCGACGTTGACCAAGTTGACTGCTACGACCCACTGCCGTCAGAGTCCAACCAGATACGGCATCAAGAGAAAGGCTGCCGGACATCATAATTCTTGCTGTACCATCGACCGGGGCAAATCACCAGCTGATTCATAAAAGTCATAAAAGCAGATGCCGAACATTTGTCCTCCGTCATCCCAAACACGGTTGACAATTTAAGATATGGTAGTAAAAGGGAGACCACGGTAGGTGCACAAACATGTACAAACACTAGTCTACAGCATACACTAGTCCTAAGAGTTGTGCAGCCTGATGGCTGACGGCTTCAGCTGTGTCATTCACCACCATGATCCGTTTTCCACCTTTTTCGCCGTTATTTTCAGTGCGGTGTAAAGCTTACTCCACCTAGCTCGAGGCTCTCAGCACGGTGTCAACCATGATTGCCGTTTCTAGGCAGTTAGACGACTGACGGCTTGAGCGATGTCTTCATTGCCATCAGTGCAATTCATGACTGGTCCTGCCCAGGACAGGGCTGGCTGTATGCATTCATCACAGTGCTGGTCTCATCGCCCAGCGCCCACACCTAGCCGGCTGCACCCCGGTGAGTCACACGCTGGCCTTGCTGCTGCACCCAGAGCAGTTGCTGGCTGCGCACCCGGTGTGGGGGCTATGGGCCGCGTCCCTTGACAAGTACACTGGAGCCATGGGGGTAGTACCCGGGTTGAAAGCTTCTGCACAGTTGGCCCAGATGCCTGTGATGGCAGGCAGCAGCACCAGGGGGTCAGCCCAATAGCCGGATGGCTGCCGACTTCAGCATTGTATGTGTGATTCTGATTGCACCAGGCAGACAGGTGGTGCCAATGGATGGCAGTCACAACCATAGGGGTGGGGATCATGATGATGACCAGGATGGCTACGTCAGGCCAATTGTCTGCATGCCTGCCTGACCGCCTGCCTGCCTGGCTTCACGCCTGCCTGACCTCCTGCCTGCCTTCCCGCCTGCCTGATCTCTTGCCTGCCTGCCTATCGGGTGTTAGTGGTGGTGGTGGCAGCTTGCCTTTGCTAAATGGGTTGTGGAAGGAGCCGTCTGCAGTCTGCAGGTACTTGTAGCGGTGCCAGTTAGCTAGCTCATTGGTGGTCACATTGCGCGCTATCTGCAGCACAGAGGAGAGCGCCACAGCCAGTCAGTCAGTTAGTCAGTCGGTGAGTGAGTGAGTTGGTCGGTCAGTCGGTCAGTCAATCAGTCAGTCATGAATTCAGGCAAGGAGGCAGGTAGGAGGGCAGGAGAGCATGCAGGGGACAGGCAGGCAGCCAAAGGGACGCATGACTGGTGCTGCAACCAGGATCAACTGACTAGTTTCTGGCCGCCAGACAACCTTGCTTCAATGCTTTTGGTAAGGGAAGATGCTCAGGGCAACTGGTGCACTTGCCGCAAGCTCAAGCACACTAACAATCCCTCCCAGTTACAAGTTGCCCCCTCCCCTCAAAGTAGTGATGAAGAACGAGCCTTGAAGGAGGTGATGGTGGCAGCAGGGCGCAAGCGCAGGGGGCTGACCTGGGATGCTTGAGCCACGGCTAAGGCCGCCACGCTGACACCCACGAAAAGGTCCGCCACCACAAACGCCACCATCCAGGCCTGCGGGCACCACCACGAACAGCAGCAGTTGCAGCACCCACAGCAACAGCACATGGCTATGAGAGCACTTTCACACAGATTGCCCAGTCACCACAACAGGCTGCTGGCATTGCTCAGGAAACAGGCATGCCAGTCATGTGTCAAAACCCTATGTGCCCAAATCCGCTAGAATGCCATGCCAAGCAACGATGATGACGAACATGATGATGCTGAGTCAGGAGGTGTGATGAGGAGGGTGGGTCGGGAAGGCCCATAATGTTAACCCCAACCGCTAACATCAACGTCAACCACCACAGCAGCACCTTAAACCCCATTGCAGCAGCAATTTGGCCCATACATCAGGTCAAGCAGCATGTTGCGCCGCCCCTCAATGCACCACCTGACCACTGAGCAGCAGCTGACAGGCCCACAGCAGTAGCGGGACAAGCACTAGGTGCAGCAGCCTAACCATTTGAAGCAGCACTTCTCCCCCCACTGCAGCAGCAGATCTGGCCACTGTTGGGCATTGTTGATCTGAGGCTGGGCTGGTGCTGGGGCTGAGCATAGTTGGTTTGGGTTGTGCCAAGGCTTGGTCGGTTCAGGTTCCTTACCTGCGGCCCAATACTGCCCAGCCCTAGGGCTGCAGCGCTGTTGCTGGGCGGCGGGTCTGGCTGCTGCCAGCCAAGAGGTGCAAGCTCAGGACCGCAGTGGGACAAGCACCACCCAGGTGCCCAACCTTTTGAAGCAGCCATGAAAACCCCACCTTGAAACCAGCCATGAAACCCCGACCTCTTGGTACCCCCGTTGCAGCACCAGTATTCGCCCCCATAGCGGCACCAAGTGTGAGAGAGTGTCATTTGGTCAAGATACAAGAGGTAAAGACACAAGAGGTAAAGAGGTAAAGACACAAGAGTACCCAAGCTGTGTGACAGTAGCAGGCTCAACTGCATGTAGTGCGGCCCTTACTGCGCCCTGACCACTGTGCAGCAGCAGCAGCGCCAGGCCCAGGGCCACAGCGGCACCCATCAGAACTATGTACAGCAGCAGCCCAAGCCTGCCTCGCTCCAAGGCCCCAGTGCTTGGGCTGGGCGGCAGGCCAGGCTGCCTTCAGCAGCAGCAGGAGGAGGAGGGCGCTAGCCAGCAGGCATGTCTGGCAGGGAGGGATGCTGCACTTGTCTACTTCTTACAGGCAGCTGAGGGTGGGTGGTTTGGGTGCTTTAGGGGCTAGGGGCTAGGGGCTAGGTGCTAGGGGCTAGGGGCTAGGTGCCAGAGCGCTATGGTCAGCGCCCCATGGCTAGGGGCAGCCCTATGCCCTGGGAAGCATGAAGGACTGGGAAGCTTGCTGAACGACAGGTAGACATACCAGACGTACAGGTCCCTGTGCAGGCCAAGCTGTCACCAAGCCTGGCCTCAAGACAACAGTGAACAGCGCTGGCATCCAAGACATCAGACGACATCCTCCACAGTCCGAGTGCCTGGCGCATCTGCCTGCCAGCTATCCACACCACATAGCACCAGCAACCCACGCCATGCATCCACTGTCCACCCACAGCCCCCATGCATCTCCATGCGCCTGATCTCACTCCATGTGAACGTGTGACTCCATGCACTCACCATGCGGCTGGTGTCCCATGTCTCGCTGGCCGCATGGGCGTGGATGATGATGCAGGTGATGATGGCGCTGGTGGCCAGGCCATACAGCTCGAGCCAGAGGAACAGGATGAACCAATGGCGGTTGCCCTTGCCGATGGCATTGCCCACCTGCACCACCACCATCACCAGCAGCCAGGCAGCCTCATGACGGGGGCTGACCTGGCTACCCTGCCCTTCCACCCCTTTTCCACCCCATACCCAGGGGGTATTTGTAGATGGGGTGTATGTAGATGAGGGCTGACATAACGTGCAGCACAACTGCTATCTATGCTTTCATGCTAATATGCAGCAGTGTGGGTATGAGCCAGTTGTGCAGTTCAAGTCCTCAGTGTGCTGCCCTCCCCCTCCTGCTCACCCCCTGCACCCCTTCCCGCTTCTCACCCATGCACCACCCCTAGGGCGACTGCCTGCCCTGCCCTGCTTCCCCTCCAGCAGCCCCCCTCCCCCCCTGCTGCTCACCCAGGGACAGTAGTGGTCAAACACCTCGATGCAGCGGTCAGTGACGCTGCAATGCTTGGCCCGCAGCGGCCTGACGATGTGGCAGGACACGCACAGCTGGTGCCAATTGCCCGCCCACAACGCCGGAGAGTCCAAGGCCTTGAGCCTGGGGTTGCTGCTGCTGCTGCCGCCGCCCCCCCACCCCCTTACCCCCCTCCCCTGCCCCACTCCCACCTCTCGCAGCCCCCGGCCCCCCCTGGCTGTGCTGATGCCCTGGCCCTGGGCCTTGACGCAGCAGGTGGTGCTTTGAGTCCGCCAAGGAGGAGGTGGGCAGGGTGGTGGTGGCGGTGACGCAGCAGCTGTCTGACTCGCGGCGGTCAACGCAGCCGCTGTCTGCCCCCCGCTTGTCGTAGCGGGACGTCCAGGTGGAGGGGATGAAGCCCGGGTCAGCGGTGGTGGTCTTGTACAGGAAGAACAGGCCCAGGCTGCAGCAGAGCATCACGCTCCAGGACCAGGCCATCAGGGGCGGGCTCAGACCGGGCAGCATGACCTGCAGCAGCAGGGGGCAGCGGGGAGGGGGGAGGGGGGAGGGCAGCAGGAGGGGGGAGGGCAGCAGGATGTGGACAAGGCTGTTGGGTAGCAGCAGCAGGGGCAGCAGGGACAGGAGCAGCAGTGGGGGTGTGGGAGCCTGGGGGTGCTGGTGGCAGTAGGTGAGGAGGTGTGGGTTCCAAGCAGGAGGCAGTGAGTACACCAGGAGGTGGAGGAGAAGGAGGAGGAGGTGGAGGTGGAGGAGGTGGAGGAGGAGGGTGAGGAGGATGAGGATGAGGATGAGGAGGAGGCAGTGGATCTCATCACCTTGGTCATTGCTGGCTGGCTGCCTGCCTCATGGCTTGTGAGCAATGTGACTTCCCCTGTCTCATGCCCTGCGCACCTCCCTCCCCCACGCCGCCACTGCTGCTCCCTCCCCTACGCCTAACCTTCATTTAACCTTCAGCTTACTGGACTGGCGTTACTCCCCTCCCTGCCCCCACACCACCTATCAAGCATGGCCCTGCCGTCCACCACCGACAACAACAACAACAACAACAACCCACCACCAGGACCACCCCTGCCACCTGCATCTGCTGCCCTCACCTTGTGGCTGTACACCCCTCCCTCCCCTGCCCTCAGCCCACCCCTCCCTCCCCCTCCCCTGCCCTCAGCCCACCCCTCCCTCCCCCTCCCCTGCCCTCAGCCCACCCCTCCCTCCCCCTCCCCTGCCCTCAGCCCACCCCTCCCTCCCCCTCCCCCTCCCCCTCCCCTGCCCTCAGCCCACCCCTCCCTCCCCCTCCCCTGCCCTCAGCCCACCCCTCCCTCCCCCTCCCCTGCCCTCAGCCCACCCCTCCCTCCCCCTCCCCCTCCCCCTCCCCTGCCCTCAGCCCACCCCTCCCTCCCCCTCCCCTGCCCTCAGCCCACCCCTCCCTCCCCCTCCCCCTCCCCCTCCCCTGCCCTCAGCCCACCCCTCCCTCCCCCTCCCCTGCCCTCAGCCCACCCCTCCCTCCCCCTCCCCCTCCCCCTCCCCTGCCCTCAGCCCACCCCTCCCTCCCCCTCCCCTGCCCTCAGCCCCCCCCTCCCTCCCCCTCCCCTGCCCTCAGCCCACCCCTCCCTCCCCCTCCCCTGCCCTCAGCCCACCCCCTCACCTTGTGGCTGTACAGCGCCATGAGGCTGAGGCCAATGAGCCAGATGACCGGGCACAACTGGGTGCCAGTGAGCCAGGACAGCCAGCTGCTCTTGCCCCACCAGCTGCTGCTGCTGCTGCCCTCGTGCTTCTGCTTATACTCAGCCAAGTGGAGGCCAAGGTACCTGCACACAGGGGTCCTCAGGGCTCGGCAGGCAGGGCAGGGCATGGCGGAGCAGCGGGAGCGCCAGGCAGGGCGTGCTGGTGCAGTGTGAGGGTGCAGTGTGAGAGTGCAGTGTGAGGGTGCAGTGTGAGGGTGCAGTGTGAGAGTGCAGTGTGAGGGTGCAGTGTGCGGGTGCAGTGTGAGGGTGCTGTGTGAGGGTGCAGTGTGAGGGTGCAGTGTGAGGGTGCAGTGTGAGGGTGCAGTGTGAGGGTGCAGTGTGAGGGTGCTGTGTGAGGGTGCTGTGTGTGGCGGTGTTGTCAGGCTGTGCCTTGATGCTCATCATGGTGAGGTGGGGTGAGATGGAGAACAACTGGTGCGTGATGCTGGTGGTAATAATGTTTGCTGGCAAGATCTGCTGATGATGGGAAATTGGTGGTCGTGGCAACGTACAGTGAATAGTATGGATAGTGAAGGTAGTGGTATGACATCATACAATGATGACAGTAATGGTGGTGGTGGTGGTGATGATGATGATGAATGAAGGTGATGATGATGACAGTGGTGGCGATGTTGATGAGGAGGCTCCTGGATGGTGATAATGGTGCTGAGGTTGCTGTTGCTTGTCTGGTAATTGTTGGAGTAAGGAGGTTAAAGACAGTCAGGCCATCAGACTCTAGTCAGAGTTTGTAGGTGACTTGGGTCAGGGATGGGGTTAGGGGTTGGGACCCTCACCCCTAACCCAGATTGGGTAAGGGGTGATGGGGAGGGCGCTGTTGTGACCCAGGCAGTGCCTCAAACAGACTTTATGGTCACGTTGGCAGGCGAGGCCATGGTCCACCCGTACCCATATGTTCAACTGGCTGGCTGGCTGGCTGGCTCTGGCTGACCCACTGCTCCTAAGGCCTCTAGGTTGACCTGCTCAAGCCTGACCTAGCGCCGCATGCCACCAGCATTGCTGCACCACATGACAACGGCGGCCCAGCCACAGCTGCCACCACGGCTTGCATCTCTGCCCAGCTGATTGAGTTAGAGAGGGAGTGACTGCCTGTGCACTCTGGGCGGAGGCCATATGCTGCAAGGCCTCTCACCGGTGCCCCTTCTCAACCGCGAGCTGCGCAGGAGTCGAGCCCGTGACGTCCTTGTACGTAAGCACTGACACAGAACCGCCTTGCAGCAGAACCGTGCAAGCCTCGCCATTGCCTTTGATAGCCTGTGCGCAGCGCACGGCCCAGTCACAAGGGAGTCACAAGTGGAGTGTGCAGTGCACGGGGTCATAGCGCAGCGATCACACTCTAGGTGTAGCAGGCAGAGCGCAGCAAGGACCTGGTGGGGGTTGGCTGTGAACATGATGAGGTTGTAGTGGGATTTGCTTTGTGCAAGCGACCTGGGAAGGCCAGGTGCCAGTCAGGTCAGGTCAGTTAAACATAACAGGGGTACAGTGCGACTTGTCTCGTGGGGTCACCCCTGCCAAGGCCTGGTGTCATGGCTGCAGCTCTTCCTGTGCTGATGCTGCTCACCGCCCAATGAAGAGCTGTACATCCCTCTTTGTCTGCTAGTGTGCAGCTGGCCTCCAGCACCAGCAACAGGCGCAGCGTGTCTGCGTAGCCCTTGTAGGCTGCCCAGTGCAGTGGGGTGCGACCATCAGCGTCTGTGTGGGAGCATTTAAACAGAACCCTCAGCGGTGAGGTAGAGGCATTGCTGGGCTGCTGAGGTTGGTCACCAACCTGGGGTGTCCATGTCCACTCCCCACTTGAGGGCCAGGTGGTATAGCACTGCTGTCTGGCCATACTGTGCTGCAACATGGGCTGCGGTGTAGCCTCGGTTGTCTTGGATGTCGGGCGAACCCCCGTTCCTCAACAATGTCTCAAGAACTGGCAGCGAGCCGCGAACAGACGCCCAGTGAAGAGATGTTTGGCCCGTGTGGTCTATAGCATTTACCAAGGCACCCCGCTGCAACAAGAATGTCGCTTCTGCTACTCGATTGTTTAGAGCAGCCCACTGCAGCGGATAGTATCCTGACGCGTCTGTTTCATTCACACAAGCAGGTTGCGCGTCAAGAAATTGCTGGAGTTTGGTGTACTCTCCATATGCTGCAGCTTTCGAAACGGTGTCTATGTTTTCGTGAGGTGCCATCGCGCTCCTCGCAGACACATGTTTCGCCCGGACACGAGGGAAGCCAGAGACGGTTAACAGAGGTGGTTGAAGTGTCGCGCCCTGGATCATCATTTCCCTGCGCATGGCCACTGCGCGGCTGCGCAGCGCTGTGCCAGGGCACAGGCTCGTCCCGCCTGGTGGCCATTTCGGTCTTGGCAGCCGGCGCTGCTGCAGCCACATGGCGGAAGCAAGCGCCACTCCTTCCCTGCAGCCAGCCCAGCAGCCGAGCAGCAGCCCTGAGACCGTGGTGCAATACATTGTGCTCCGCCGAGACCTCTGGGGCCCTGACATGAAATGGCCCCTGGGCAGTGTGGTTGCCCAGGCGTGCCATGCATCAAGCGCAGCCATGTGGCAGTTCAGAGACGACGCTAGCACACAGCAGTACCTCGCAGATGGCAACATTGACAGCATGCACAAGGTCAGTGAGCAGGCAGCGGAATGCAGCAACGCAGCCAGGCAGTGTGGGTCTAACTACTTGAGGAGGTTGTAGCTGCCCACATGCTTTCAGCTACTTCCCTCCACCCTCTACCCTGAACCTAGCTGTTCACCTGCCTTCTGACCAGAACTACTGTATGTAACGCCTTGCACGCCCCAACACAGCCCCACTCCCCCCTGGACCGCCCCCTCCCAGCCCCCCCCATGCCCATGTCACACAGGGAGTGCTGGTTGTGCTGGTCTCAGGTGGTGCTGGAGGTCAAGGGCGAAGGGCAGCTCAGGGAGCTGGCGGACCGGCTAGGCGCCGCAGGTGCGCCAGACCAGAGCAGCCCGGCAGCCTGAGGCCGCCCCTCCCTCCCAACCCCTCACCACCCCCTGAGGGGGTCCGGCTGGAGGGGAGGCTCTGGGTCTGGGGGGCTGGGAGTCTGGGGGCCTAGAGGGAAGGCGAACTATCTCTCTGGGTGGTTGGAGGTGGAGGGGGGCGGAGACAGCCAGCCAGACATGTTAGGGACAGTGAGGAGAGTGGAAGGCTTGTCTGGCGGGGGGCCAGTGACAGGGGGTAAAGCAGGGGAGGAAGAGGGATGTGTGAGCCACACCGGCTGCGCCCAAGGCGTTGCCACCAAACCAAGGTCCTCCTCTCTTATGCCCCTTTGACGTCTAGCCGCACTGACTGGCAAGCAGAAGGGTCGCAGGGAGTTGCCCGCTGCCGGCAGGGTTACCCTTGCTGGGGGGAACAGGGTTGGTAGGTTGGCATTAGGGCTGGGGGTAGCGCCCTCCCAGGCGCATTGCCCACTCCCAGCTCCCCTCCCCCCAGGTCAGGAGCGCTGGGCCCAGGGGGGTCACAGGGGGTCACACGGGGGGTCACAGGGGGGGTCACAGGGGGGTCACACGGGGGGTCACAGGGGGGGTCACATGGGGGGTCACACGGGGGGTCACAGGGGGTTCGCAGGGGGGTCACACGGGGGGTCACACGGGGGGTCACACGGGGGGTCACAGGGGGGTCACAGGGGGGTCACAGGGGGGTCACACGGGGGGTCACACGGGGGGTCACAGGGGAGTCCATTGGCTGATGGCTGTGGCTCATAACACTGTGGCTGGTGGCTCATGACCCTGTGGCTGTCAGCGCAGGCATCCTGCACAAGCTGTGGGTGGAGCAGCCAGAGGACATCCCCACCTGCCTGGCCACCAAGCCCTACCCCAAGTCTCACATTGCCCCGCACCTGAAGAAACTGCAACTGTGCAAGACGGCGCTGGGCCAGGCTTGACGGCAGCAGATGGGTGACCACGCCATCACAGCCCTGGCTTGGCAGCAGCCAGACACCTGAGCTGCTGCCCATGGCTTGCAGGCAGTTGCTGAGCCCCTGGGCAACCCTGAGCCAGGCGTCCAGTGGTTCAGCCCTGTTTTGTGCTGGTGTGCAACGCAACTCCAGCGACCCTGAACCAGGCGCTGGGCCAGGCATGTGACGGCGACCATGCACAGCCAAACCTGACTGGCGGGTCCAGGACCTGAGGCGGGCTGTGGCAGGGGGCTGCAGGGGCTGTGACAGCCTCCTCACGTGACCCCGTCTCCAGTGGCGGGCTGTGACAACGTCTTCACGTGACTCCCACGTCCAGCTGACACAGTCTTTTGTTGGCCTCGTGTGATAACTAGAAAGGAAGGAAGAAAGAAAGACTAAGCCCTTGCCGTTGGGCGTGCATCAAGGGAGGAGAGTAGCCCTGGGGCATGACTATGGTGTGATGAGTGTGGCGTGGGTCACTCTGGGCCAGTGGCAGGCAGGACGAACACTCCTCACCTGCAACAGCATCAGTACATGTGCACATCACTGTTGGCAGGTATGGCTGTTGGGCCTGCCGAAGCACATTGTTTGCAGTCGCAACATTGCTCTTGATGTGGTCCCTGGCAGCGTGCATGTCCACGAGTGCATGCGGGTATGCCGCATCTCAAACTGATTGTAGCGGAGTGAATTACCTGCAGTCCAACTTGTTCCTTGTCGAATTAGTTATTTGACTGAGATGTGAGGTGATGTGTCGATGGTGCCCTGATGTGTCGATGGTGATGTGATGTGTAGATGGTGTCGTTGCTACCCAAGCAGTTGTGGTGCCTGACGAGGGATAGTGTGGCATATGAATCGAGGTGGCTGCGGGGTGCGGCAGAAGCAAGCGTGAAGGTGCTTTACATTCCTATCCAGCTGGTCCGATCACATCATTTCAAATGCAATACCCCAGCATCCTGCACTGCCGATCCGACACATTATGCTGAAACAACGGTGACTGTTTCGTGGCTGGCGCAAGCTAAAAGACACAGCACGTGTATCTACGCGCGACTTATATGGCATCATGGCGCTCGCGTCAGTATGAATACTCGTGTGCCTGTCCAATGGCTCGATGCTGCGTCTGACCATGCTCGGGCACAGCTATGCTCAGCTAGCAGCTGGAGCAACACTGCTCCGTTCCTCCCGCAAATCCCCACCCACCCATCCACACCCTCATCCTGCCTTGCTCTGTCACTCATCCATCCATCCATCCACACTGCCTGCACCCAGTCTGTGCGACGTACAGCAAACATCCAGCCACCAGGGCTGCCTTACCAGCCAGAACCAGCTCCGGATCTCAGCCATCACTTAGCTGCTGAAGCTGGCTGCTGCACTTCACCCCTTTGCAAGCCGGTCGCAGTTACTGTGCTTGATCACAGGCAGGTCCTGCTCCCGCGAGTGTGGATCAGCAGAGTCATGTAGCAGCCAGCTCCATCTAGTAAGCAGCGGTGCGCCATGCATGCCATGCACCAGCTGGCCATGGGACCAGCTTTACCTCCCCAGCACGCCGCCCTACAGGAGCTTGCGGTGCCCATGCATGCCTGGGGCTGCTGCTCATGTAGCCCTTGGTGCAGTTTGCCACGGTAGCAGCCAGCCAGTCATCCACTGGGGCTGCCCAGTCAAAGTTGGCGCAGAAGGGACCACCTGCTCAGAGCATATCCAACACACCAGGCACCGCGGCTGCTATGCAGCCCACATCACAAGATCAGCCGACATGGGCTGACTGCAGTGTGCGGATGTGCTCAGCCCAGCACAGGACCTGGAGCATGCTCACTGCTCACAGCCCGCTGCTGCTGGTGCTGGTGGGGCGTGCTGGGTGGCACTGCTGCTGCTGCTTTCCCAGGGTACCACTGCTGCCACAATGGCTGCCACAGGCTAGGGTTAGGGCCTTAGACACAGGCAGTACCAGGTGGTAGTCATGATGGGACACAGGTGGTAGCCACAGGCAGAGTTTAGGTAGGGTGGTAGCCACAGGTGGTAGTACTGCTACCATTGGTGCTGGCGCTGCCGCCTGGGACTCACTGTGCTGGGGTGGCGGGACGATGAGGATGGAGGTCAGGCCGTTGGGCCGGGCACTCGGCCTGCGTGGCACCATGATGTTGGGCGAGCTGCCCCACAGCGTGCCGTTGCTGCTGGTCACTCCGTCACGCCACCACATCAGGTTGCCACGCACGTCGCCGAGGGTGGCGTTGTTGCGGTACAGGTCACCCACTCCACGCTCGCAGGTGCCTGATCAGGCAACACCAGGCCAAGGGAGTGAGACAGGGGGGTGAGAAGTGGTGACATCAGGGACTTGGGTCTGGGACTGGACAGGAAAACGGTGAAGCTGGACACTGATTGAGAGGGAGCACTCGACCCCCCTAGGGCTGCCCCTGGGCCCATGGTCTCACCCGTGAAGCCATAGGCGTACACCTTCTGGTCACTGTAGGGCGCACCATCTGGCCCTGTTGCCAGTGCCAGATCTGCACAGCGTGCATGCATGCAATCCACCACCATCACCTTCAACTACTGCTGGCAGCGCATGTGCGATGACCACTACACAGCGGTTGAGCATTATGGCCATGCATCATCCCAAGGTGCATGGCAGTGCTCCTCATCCCTTCATGTTGTCACAGCGCCATGAGCGTGACCGTGCACATCTGGCATGCTCAGCAGATCGTGTCTGCATAGCTCGCTCTCCATGGTCAGCACAACATGCCATGCGGCTGGGGTCCAGTCCACAGGGTAGGAAGAACTCACAGGGGGTCAAGCTTGCAGTCACAACGCAGCTGTTGTCCATGTACAGGTTCAGCTGCAGGCAGGCAGTCGGCCAGCTGTAAGCAGGGAAGGACTCTGCGAAGGACTGGTGATGGGCAGCACGCTAGGAGTTGGGTGGGGAGGGGCGGGGACGAGTGGGCCAACACAGGGACATGGGTCAGCAGCAGGGTCTTACACACATCCAGGTCCCAGTACTAGTGCATGAGCGAGGGGGTGCTGCCAGGTCCCAGTGCGCCCTGCTTGCCTCATCGCCCACCAGGTGGAGGTGTGAACCATTCTCCTCCTCCTCATCACCATCGTCTTACCTCCACATAGCCAACCATGATAGAAGGGGGCCGACGCGTTGGTCACTGGCCAGAACGGGATGGCTCCGGGAATGAAGGCAGCGCTCTGCATGGCATGATGCGCAACGAGGGATCAGGAGGGATGCTTGACAGGTGCTTGCTTCGTGGACACGTGACAATCACGACATCCTCACTCTCTAGATCTTGCGCTCATCTGCAGGTCAGTGGCTGTGGTGCAGCACAACCCATCCTGACTGTAGCAGGGCGGTGGATAGCAACCTCTTGCTAGCCTTGCTGGGACTGTGGCCAGGAAGGAATGGGATGGGATGCCTGGGACGGACACAATCCCCCACCGCGCCAGCGTCATAGCGACGTGAAGTTCGAGGCGGTCGCCAAGGTAGTGTGGGTGTAGTTGTATCCTGCGATCACAGCATGACAAAACCAGCTCAAAGTGAAAATTCATGAAATTACCGCAGAACACAAACCAGCTCGAATGCGACGGAAGTGGCGAAGGTCAGCCAAGAAGATGAGGACGCTTGCGCAGTAGATGGCGGTAGGGGGCGCAATGGCATGAGGTGTCGAGCGGCCGCGAAGCCCAGCGACCCAGCGGCCGCACCCGGGGCCAGCACACACCGCACTCCCTCATTACACACCTGGCTCCGAGAAGTCCCAATCGTGCAGCGAGCCCCTGTACCCAGAGATTGTTGTAAAGTGCGGGTAAGCCGCAGTTTTGTGACAGGCGGGCGGTTGTCGGACGTGAGCTTACCCGTGCGCAGCTGCCAGTTTGGCAGTGGCCAGCACAACGAGGACCAGCCGGGCAAGATGCACGAAGTTGCCGGACGCAGACATCCTCAATGCCAGACCAGGGTAGCGATGGCACAGGCGGTGAGAATACTGGCCGTATCAAAAGGCAAGAAGATGTGAGCCCAGTCATTCGTCCTTGGTCACTCGTCCTTTTTCCATCAGGCCTAGCTGGCCCACCATCCGTAAAGATTCGAGAACGTGCATACAACGTACTTGTCTTGTGCACAGCGAGCAAATGAGCTGTTCAAGGCGTTGCCGGACATTGGCTTGCCTGGTCGCCTGCCTGGTTGCAGCAACTGACGCGCAGCTCTCGTGCCCATTCACCGCCCCGTCGTTGACAGCGGAGCAAATAACATCGATATGCGCCACCTGGCCCACATCGGCAGCCCCGGCATGCACGCTGCAGCGTTTGTGCGCCTCCAACGTCAGGCCGCCTGTGTTTCCGACCCTCTGTAACACCTCCCGGCTGGCAGCGAACTTGTGTCTTGACGACATCGCAGTAGCATCCGCAGTACCCGAGTGCAGCAGGTCAGTTCAGCACGCCAGCAGCCGTCAGCCTGCGTCGCAGAAAGCCTGGCTTAGCCTGGGCTGGGGTTTGGTCTGACCTGGGCAGAAGTACCTGAATGCGGTCAGTTGGCCCATGACCAACCTGTCACTGCCCCTCACAGCTTGCAAGCTCAGCGCACCTTCATCCGCTCCAACCCTGGTTGCGTGCAAGCCTTGGGGCTGCTGTCCATCAGCAGCACCGCCACAACGCTGCAGGCAAGCCCTTGTTTCCCAGCCCAGCACAAGGGATAGCGAGCTGCACCACAATCAGCACATGGTACAAATGATGAAGCCTGTCTGGGTATCAGGCAGGGGTGGCCAGGGCAGGGGGGCTACCAGGTGAGTAAGCAGCACATATGCTGCATGCCCATGGGTTGCCATTAGCACCTGTGGTTTGGAGCAGGCAGGTGCTGATGTCGAGTAACAGCGCCCCAGGTAGGGGTAGGGATAGGGTGAAGGAACAGTGCCCCAGGTAGGGCTCACCGCTTGTGTGTGGGCAGGTGGGTAGGCAGGTGGGTGTGTAGGAGTTGGGATAGTGCAGGGGTAGGGCACGAGTCAGGGCAGGACAGAGGGATGTGGATGGGTGTGCGCGCCATCATACCTCATGGGCTGGAGGCAGGCAGGGTGCTGGTCATCAGGTGCAGGGCCCTGGGTAGTGGTGAGTGTGAGTTTGTGTGACCCATGCCTTGGGGTTGGCTGGCCTGCTGCAGAACACCAGAGCTGCCTGCGATGCCATGGACGACATGCCCATGGACGGCTGTGACACCTGCCCCGCCATGGATGACTGCCCTGACCCCTTGGGTGAGGGGCTGCCTGCCTGCACTGCCATCACCTCAACCTCACCAGCATGGTCGTCATCACTACCACCACCTCCTCACCATCATCGCCAGGCTCAGCGCGTCATCTCCTCAGCTCCGCACCATCCTCGTCCTCCTCATCAGGCGCCACCATCATCTCAACCTCATCATAGCAACTTCATCATTTGCCATTTTCGATACCAGGGCCATGGTCACCTCGGCCCTCCTAGCAGCCAGCCCTCACCCCCCACACCTTCCCCTCACCACCATCACCCTTGTCACCCCACCCCGCACCTCCACCTGCCCCATGGGGAATTTTTGTGATGGTGGTAAACTGGCTGGGGGTGCCAAACAGGACCAAACAGGACCCAGTTGCCACCATCACCGCTTCTGCCTCCTGCTGCTGGTCCACCGCTGCCCTCACACCTGCTCCCCTGACCCCTGGGCAGGGCAGCCACCCCTGCCGACCTGGCCTGCCCCCTGGCTTGCCTGCAGGCTCGCTGGCAGCGGGGTGTGTGGAGATGCGGATGACCCCCTGCAGGACCTCAGGCTGGACCGCGTTCTGCTCAGACCCTGCCCAGGTCAGCTGGCCTGCCTGGCCTACCTGGGCTGCCTGGCCAACCTGGCCTCCAGCACCACACACGCACACAGCACACGCACACAGGAGCTTCACACGCACACGCACACAGGAGCTTCAGACGCTGAACCTGAGTTAGGGCTGCTTGAAGAGCTGCAGCCTGGGAGCCATCTGCATGCATCACCCAACAGGACAGATGTGAAGGGAGCAGCCTGTGTGGCAGCCCAGGGAAGAGCCTGCATGACACGGGGGCAGGGGAGCAGCCCTGAGGCCGCCCTCCTCTTGACACACACCTGTAAGCGAGGATGTAGCTCCCATGCACTCCTTCCAGTTGCCTCTCAATGCTGCCTTCTACAAATGTTGAAGCAAGCAGCCCCTGGACCTGTGCTGCAAGTGTGAATTGTGAAGCCAGAGTGTGAGGCAAGTGTGACATCAAAGTTAGTTGCTGGCAGGCATCACCTTGACTGGGGCTGCTCTGGCCTGCTGCAGGGCGGCTTGGGAGGTTTTGGCAGGGCGGCAGCTCACTTGTGCCTGGCACCCAGCCTGTGGCCTACAGTGCGCGCCCCTCCCAGCTTGCCCCCTCCCCCTCCCCTGGCTCCCCCTCCACCACCCCCCAGCCCTGCCTCCTGCCTCTCCAGCCCCAGCCTCCCCAGCTGTGCGACCTACACCTACCCCGCCGCCAACGTCAGCGCAGACATTGCCAAGCTGTGCGAAGCCATGCCGGACATGCCTGGCTGCAGCATCCAGGCGGCCTGCCAGGTCAGTGAACACATGCTGACCATCACGCGGACAACACAGAGTCCGGCCATAGAATACATAAATGCAGCCATAAATAATCATAAATAATCATATACCGTACTCTCCCTTTTGATTCGCGAGGCCCCGGATAATAAAATTAAATACTCTTTCCCGACCCAAAAACAAGATTGTTTACCTCTTTCCGGATGCAAAAAGTGCAGCAAAACACAGTTATGCGGGTGTGGGTGTGCTTATAAATAATCTAGACAACTATTCCTCGTATAACATGTCAATCCTCCGTGATTCACACACTGCTTGCACAGCCACCCGGTCACCAAGTCAAAGCAAGAGCACTGTCACTGTGCACCATGTTACCACCTGGACATTGCACTAGATAGGGCACTAAACCTCCCCCGTGCATATATAGTCACTATGCTCCTGTGGCATATCTCTTCATCCTCCTTTGAACACTCAATGTGTGCCCAAGCAGTCACCCATGCCATAGCCTTGGCCAAGGCAAGCACCCCAATGGTTGACTTGGTGGGGCCAGCCTCCCTCGCTGCTGCCCCAGCCTGGCCGGCCTCCCCACCAGCTGCCCTCATGCGGCCAGCCACCCCGGCTGATACGTTGTTAACTACTCACCCCTCGCTGCTGGCACCGCTATCGTCGTTGCTACCGTTGTCGCCGCTGCTATTGATGGCGCTGCTAGTGTTGACGCTACTATTGTTGGCGCTGCTGGTAGTGATGCACACCAACCGTGCCTACTTGCGTGTGGGTGTGGGCATGGCTTGTGCTATTGGTGCTGGCTTAGGCTTGTTAATTTGGTTTAGGGTTATTGTTAGGGTTAGGGTTGTGATTAGAAAGCCCTTTGATGGAGCATTTCATCACCTGGCGTACCAGATTATCGGCTGCGTCGCCGGCACAGATGCCACGGACCACAAAACGGTCCATCGCAGCATCTTTTACGCAACTAAAATAATTGTTTGACCACTTCGCGATTCGGAAAAAAATCACATTGTTTACTCGTTCGCGACTTCGCGAGGCCAAAAAAACGATTCGCGGACGCGAATCAAAAGGGAGAGTACGGTAAAATATAAAGTCATGGGCCATATAGAATCATGGGCAGCCATGTATGAGAAAAGCAGCCATATATTTGATCCTAAGCAGCCATAGAATACTTGAACGGACAATACACAGCTGTTCAGCATGCACCAGCAGCAGCATTTTGCCCCTCTGGACCCTTGCATGGATCCTTAAGCTGCAGGCTGCTAGCATTGAGCAGTGAGCAGCATGGCTGTGTTATAGCGTGGCTGTGTTCTCACAGCTGACTTGCTTAGTGGCTCCAGCTTGCGGCAGGTGTACAGGCTGGTGGGCCACTCCGCCCCTGTGGTCTCCTCCGCTGCAGGCTGGGACTGTGCCGGCTTCTAGCAGCGCCTGTGTGCCCTTCACGCTGCTGGCAACGCTGTGCACCGACATGCCGGGCATGAACGGCTGTGGCCCCTGGAAGGCGCTGTGCCTGCCCGCAGCCAGCCAGGTGCAGCAGTGCAGGACCTACCCACCCATACCCAGGTGAGCGCTACTGCAGCTGCAGCTCACGTCAGCAGGCAACGGCCGGTACTGGGTAGCAGCAGCAGCAGCTGTGCAGGTATCAGCAGTGGAAGCAGCAGGGGCGGTAGCCAGTCAGCACAGGGGCCGGAGCACAGCTCTTCTTGCTGCTGTGTGGCATGCATGTGGCCTGGCATGCCACTCTGCCTGGCCTACTCACCTCATCATTATCATCCTCATCACATGGCGTCCAACCCATGATCAGATGGCTATCAGTACCTACTGGCTCATGCTGGCATGCAGCCCTCCATGTGGCATGGCGTCCCCTGCTGCTTGCAGTGCCCCCTCCTGGATGGCATCCAGGCGCAGCGTGTTCAGCCTGTGCAGGGAGGAGCCCCAGGAAGAGTGTGCGGGCTGCACCCCGGTAGGCCACCCCACCCCACCCCACCCCACCCCACCCCACCCCACCCCACCCCACCCCACCCCACCCCACCCCACCCCACCCCACCCCACCCCACCCCACCCCACCCCACCCCACCCCACCCCACCCCACCCCACCCCAAGGTGGCAACAGCTTTGACAGGCTGCTGAGCCTGGGCCTTGAGTGCTGGGTCTCACTTGATAGTCATGACCTGGAAGTAGCACCTGCTGGCTGCTGGTCTTGTGTGGTGCCAGTGCCCTTGCCCTTGAGTAGCAGCATCCTCTTCGTTCACAAGTGCAACACCCACCCACCCACCCACCCACGGGTGCTGGTGCCCTCGCCCTGCCTCACTGCCTGCTGCGGCCTCGGTGCGTGCAGGCTGATTGCCCTGACCCCCTGGCCACGCTGTCCGCCCTGTGCCTGCGCACCATCACCTCACCAGCATGCGCTGGCTTTGCAGCCTGGTGTGCAGCAGCAAACACTGATGCCAGTTTGAACGTGTATTGCAGCTCGCCCAACCCCCCTCCCTCCCCACCCACCCCACCACCGCCATCACCACCCACCCCCCTCCCAACCCAGATGCCCCCAGTGTTACCCCCTTCCCCTTACCACCCCTCGCCGCCCAGTCCTGTCGAGCAGTCCCAGACCCCGGAGCGCAGCGAAAGCAGCGAACGCAGCGAACGCAGCGAACGTGGGCTTTAGGTGGAACAGTAGGCAGCTGGTGCTTGTGACCGGGGCGCATGATTAGGCGCACAATTTTGATGTCACCATCATCATCAACTTTCAGCACAGCTCAGTGTGATCAGTGCCTTGTTAGCGTACGTGCTTACAGCACAAATAGTATTGATGAGTGAGCACAGCAAGCCACTCCTGCCATCGGACGTATAGTAACGGACATGAGAATCATCGATGTAAGGATACTGGTTGTGCGGTACGGCTTCGTGATTCGTCGCAACAGCCCCTGCACGCCCCAGCTTCATGCACTGGCCTTACCGGGAAGGCCCGAAGCCGCCAAATGCGGTTACACCAACTCAGAGCAGCTCTTAATGCCTGACAACGGTGGGGAGCCGCCTTTGGCAGCAAGTATGACGTGTAAAGCAGGGCAAGCATTGAGGGATGTAATCCAGCACAATGGTAAAGTTCTATGGACGACAAAACATCAGGATTAGCGAGTTCGCTTGTAGAACAGGAGCACTATCAGCATCAAGCGCCGAAAGGCAACAGATACATATGTTCAGTTAATGGCAGTCAATAAAAATCAATCTGTCCTTGGTACCGCCGGCATACACTAGGTAGCTTCTCGGCGTAGGCAATGATTATGAAACAGCGCAAACGCAACCCCCACGCTGCCTTGCAATACATAAGGGAGGCGCATGGCAGACAGGCTGAGTTGGCTACGGTCCGGCCGGACATTGGCTTGCCTTGTCGCCTGCCTGGTTGCAGCAACTGACGCGCAGCTCTCCTGCCCGCTCACCGCCCCTTCGTTGACAGCGGAGCAAATAGCATCGATATGCGCCACCTGGCCCATCTCGGCAGCCCCCACATGCTCGCTGCAGCGTTTGTGCGCTTCCAACGTCAGGCCGCCTGTGCTTCCGACCCTCTGTAACACCTCCCGGCTGGCAGCGAACCTGTGCCTCGACGACATCGCAGTAGCATCTGCAGTGCCCGAGTGCAGCAGGTCAGTGCAGCACGGCAGCATCTTGCAGCGTGCGGCGCACAATGCATGGCTTGACCTGGCCTGGGGTGGGTCTGACCTGGTCAACGGCACCTGGATAAGGCCTGCTGGCCTATGACCTGTCCAGCTCGAGTCGCCCTCACTGACCCTTGCAGCCTTCAAGGTCAGCATGCCTTCGTCCAATCCAATCCTGGCTGCGTGCAAGCCCTGGGGCTGCTGTCTTCAAGAAACATCGCAGCAATCCTGCAGGCAAGGCTACCTGTTTGCAGTTGTGGTTTGTATGATACATTGCAACTCACATCTACATTGACTCCATATCTCACAATGAATGCAATGGCTGATACCACAGAGCCATCACCAAGGAGTAACTGTGGCGAGGTCGTTGAAGTCAGCTTCCGAACCTTGCCTCTCCAGCCCCAGCCTCCCCAGCTGTGCGACCTACACCTACCCCGCCGCCAACGTCAGCGCAGACATCGCCAAGCTGTGTGGAGCCATGCCGGACATGCCTGGCTGCAGCATCCAGGCGGCCTGCCAGGTCAGTGAACACATGCGCCGGACGAGGGCATGGCCACTCTCTGTAGCACCTCTTTCGCATCCTAGCACTATTCCCTTTTTCGTCATGAGCAGCAGGCTGAGGCAGCTCGTGTGCTCCCCTCCGCTGCAGGCTGGGACTGTGCCGGCTTCTAGCAGCGCCTGTGTGCCCTTCACGCTGCTGGCAACGCTGTGCACCGACATGCCGGGCATGAACGGCTGTGGCCCCTGGAAGGCGCTGTGCCTGCCCGCAGCCAGCCAGGTGCAGCAGTGCAGGACCTACCCACCCATACCCAGGTGAGCGCTACTGCAGCTGCAGCTCACGGCACCAGGTGATGGCTGGCTGGCTAGCAGCAGCAGTGGGGGCAGGGCACGAGGAGCAGCATTAGCAGCTGTGTAGGCATTAGCAGGGGAAGCAGCAGGGGCAGTAGCCAGGCAGATGCCGCTCAAGACTCTGAAGAGCAGGATAGAAGTAGGAGCAGCGGCAATGGCACCGCCAGCATCAGCAACACGTGGCCACCTGAAAGGGATTTGAGACACACTTCAATGATATTGATAACTTCATAGGACGCATGCTGATGCTTGCAGGAGTGTGTGGTCACCTACCACGCATGTCATCACAGATGCATGTGTAAGCTGTCCATGAACTTGCATGCTCGCCACGTGCTCGCTGTTCCCCCCTGTGCCCCTATGCATGCAGCGCCCCTAACTGGTCAGACACCACCAGCAATGTGGCAGAGCTGTGTGGTAGTGGCAGCGCTGCCGCCTGCGCCAACTGCACCCTGGTCAGTGCCAGGCCTTGCGTTGCTGGTGCCATGCAGCAACCGCTACTACCATCCATCCTGAGGCCGACTGAAATACCCTCACATGATACTCATGACCTGGATACAGCGTGGCAAGCATACTTGCACATAGCAGTCATGACCTGGAAATATCACTTGCTGGCTGCTGCCCTTGTGTGGTACCAGTGCCCTTGCCCTTGAGTAGCAGCATCCTCTTCGTTCACAAGTGCAACACCCACCCACCCACCCACCCACGGGTGCTGGTGCCCTCGCCCTGCCTCACTGCCTGCTGCGGCCTGGGTGCGTGCAGGCCGACTGCCCTGACCCCCTGGCCACGCTGTCCGCCCTGTGCCTGCGCACCACCACCTCACCAGCATGCGCTGGCTTTGCAGCCTGGTGTGCAGCAGCAAACACCAACGCCAGCCTCAACACATACTGCAGCCTGCCACAGCCACCAGCACCGCCTGCCCCAGCACCGCCTGCCCCAGCACCGCCAGCTGCACCACTGCCTGTACCTTTGATGATGAATGGCACAGCAAATGTGACCAGCGGACTCAACTCCAGCAGCACTGAGCCAGTGGCACCAACCCCCCGTGTGGGTGGCATGGTGGGCCCACCCAACATCGCCCCCATGACCATGTCCCCAGGCATGAGCATGACCCCCAGCCCCACCTCCCCCCAAGCCAGCCCTGCTGAGGCCTCCTGCCTCTCCAGCCCCAGCCTCCCCAGCTGTGCGACCTACACCTACCCCGCCGCCAACGTCAGCGCAGACATTGCCAAGCTGTGTGGAGCCATGCCGGACATGCCTGGCTGTAGCATCCAGGCGGCCTGCAAGGTGTGAGCGATGCTGCCTGGTGGCAGGCAGCAGCAGGGTTGTTGTCACCATGGCTCCCACAAGCAATGTAATTGCTGCCAATCAGTAAGGAGGAGGACGAGGACAAGCACGGCTGGCACCTCGCACCTGCCCTTGGCAGCATGACTGTGTTCTCACAGCTGACTTGCTTAGTGGGCCCAGGCTCTGGCAGGTGTACAGGCTGGTGGGCCACTCCGCCCCTGTGGTCTCCTCCGCTGCAGGCTGGGACTGTGCCGGCTTCTAGCAGCGCCTGTGTGCCCTTCACGCTGCTGGCAACGCTGTGCACCGACATGCCGGGCATGAACGGCTGCGGCCCCTGGAAGGCACTGTGCCTGCCCGCAGCCAGCCAGGTGCAGCAGTGCAGGACCTACCCACCCATACCCAGGTGAGCGCTACTGCAGCCACAGCTCACAGCAGCAGGCAACGGCCGGTACCAGGTAGCAGCAGCAGCAGCGATGGTGGCAGGGAGCTAGGGGCAGCGCCGACCCCCTTGTCAGCAATGCAGGCAGCAGGGGCAGCAGCAACAGCGAAATGGCAGCAGCTGGCTGAACTGCTGTTATGGGGCCCAAGCAGCCCTGCCCATGTGCTATTCTGTGCTGCTGCTGTGCAGTGCACCCTCATGGGCCGCCTCCCGGCAGGCGGTGTTCAGTGCGTGTGGCGAGATGGGCATGCCTCAATGCGAGCAGTGCCGCCAGGTGGGACCCTTGGCTGCTGTGAGAAGTGTGACCCCACTGACCCTACCTGGCACCAGCCACTACCCACCAGTGCCGAGCCACCTCCACTGTGCCCGCCTGTGGCTGGGAGTGAGTCTGTTTGCTGGGGGTCTGTCTGCTGGGTTGTGAACTGCTGGGACCGCTGTGGGATGCTGGTGTCTGCCTGCCTGTTTGTGCAATGCTGTGAGTCTGTCTGCCTGCTTGCGGCTGGGAATGCCTGGCCAGCCATTCCCAGCCCACCTGGCGCCAGCAGCTGCTCAGCTGTCAGCAGCAGATGTCACAGGCGGCCACACACATGCAAAACGTGACTATAGCATTGGATGACTGGGTATGTTCCAGAAGGGCGCACACATGAGTTTCAATAACCAGGTGCCGGCATAGGATGTGGTATGTGCTCCACCTGCTCTGCTGCGCAGGCAAGCTGCCCTGACCCCTTGGCTGCGCTGGCCGGCATGTGCATTGACATGCCCACCATGTCCCAGTGCGGCGTGTATGCTTCCTGGTGTGTGGCCGCCAACACGGACGGCTCACTGGGGGTGTACTGCAAGGGGGCTCAGCCTGGCGATGTGGGCCTGCCGTCCATGCTCATGTACTTCCATGAGCGGATCAGGGAGCTGGTGCTGTGGAGGACCTGGGTGCCCAACACGCAAGGTGTGACCCAGCTGTGTTGACAGGCAGCCTGCCTTCATTGCACTGCTGGACCTGGGCTGTGGCTGAAGTGCTTGACCTGGGCTGTGGCTGAAGAAAGTCCAAAGCACTGGCAGTAGGCTGCTTTGGTTGCCTGCACCATTGGGCCGTCAGGACATGGGGTTTGGGTCAAACACAGCAATGCTGGCTGCCGTCTGCCTTGCACTGCTTGACATTGGCTGGCAACCTGGGCTGTCGCTGAAGGACACCACAACACCAGACAATGTGGGCACACCCGTGCTTGACATGCGTGATGTGCATGGTGTGCATGATGGGTTCCTGTGAGTACGCCTGACACCAGCAACAGCAGCGAGCTGCTGCCAGCTTCAACAGCTGTTCTCACTCAGCCGTACTTTTTGAATGCAACCTTAGTCACGGGAATGCTGGTTGTTGTTGCTGTTATGCTGGTGTCTGCTGCAGGTCAGTACGCCGGGACTATCATTTGCATCATGTGCTTTGGCGTGGTGTCCATGGGGCTGAAGACCTGGGTCACGCTGCTCAACATGGACTGGAAGGTCCGCTGGCTGGCCACTGGCATGCCCCTGAGCAAGCACTGGCTGCTGCCCAGCAAGCAACAGCTGGGGCATGCTTGCATCAAGGCCGTCATTATGGGGGTGTCCATCACACTGGACTACTTCAACATGTTGGTAGGTCCCCTACCCAAGCCGCCATCTGACCACCCTGGCCACCTGACCACTGCCGCCTCACTTTCAGCATATCAGCTAAAGGCCAAGCTAGTGTGTGTCAGACTGTTTGCCTGCTTAAACATTTTGGCTGATCTGGGTTAAACATTTTGGCTGGTCTGGGTTAAACATTTTGGCTGGTCTGGGTAGTCCCTTGCTTCGCCCAGTGGGCAGTTCCTCGGCCTTTCGATGGGCCCCCCTGCTGAATGGCGGGCGCCCTGCCTGCCCTATACGTAGCATCTCAGCCTCCACATCCTGCCTGCTGCCACCTCTGCCTGCTGCCACCTCTGCCTGCTGCCACCTTTGTCTGCTGCCGCCTCTGCCCGCTGCTACCTCTGCCTTTCCATGGCCTTTTCCACCAATCGCTGCAGCTGCTTGCTTGCAGATCGCAATGACCTTCAATGTGGGTATGTTCTGTGCCGTGGTGTTGGGCTATGTGCTGGGCGTCTTTTTCTTCTCCCATATCCCTGACAACTGGGCAGCCCGCCAGCTGCATGCCAAGCAGGCAGCAGACAGGCAGCGCATGTACGGAGAGCCCAGGGATGTGGAGGTGCACATGCAGCCATCGCCGTCAGGCTCATGGAAAGCCATGCAAGACGGCCAGGACATGTCGGACACTAAGGAGGGAAACATGCCATCTTGTTGCCCTGGCCACCCGTAACTCGGGAATCGAATTCAAGGCACGGAGCGGCGTATAAGGCAGAGACTTGTGCATGTGCAAATGCATTTTAATCGGACAGCTGTGAGTATTGTTTCATCGCATCATTTCTGACGCTTGGTCATACCTAACATGCAGAATGTTGCGCACCGTACATGCTGATGGAACGGTGTCATACGGTTGTAACGTAGAGATTCGACTGCTTGGTGTAGGAGCAAGAACTTTTGTTGATGCAATGGCCGCCGAGAGTTGAATTATGGCAACGCTGTGCCTGTGGAGTCCGCTGTGTTCTCTTCTAGGGATCGTCCCATCTACGTAGATCTACGTAGATCTTAATGGTATATGTAGACTACTACGATGTCTGGCCGCCAGAGATTACCTACCCACTAATCTACCATGCAAACTGAGAGCAAAGGCATGTTGGGGTGTGGTGTGAACACAATCTGTACAACAGGGTTGTCAGGCTTCAACCATGAGGTTTGGACTTACATGTAGCCAACACGAAAGAGTACTGATGCATGGCACACGGCAAACGCATTGGAATATGCACATGTTTAGCTGTCACATGTTTGCTGGGTCAACGTTGCAAAACCTGTAATTGCTAGCATGGGAAATATCGCGAGTACAAGGTTTAAGCGCCACCCTCCCGTCCTCAGTACTTATGAACACATCTCACGCTGCTGAGAGAGGTTCAGGCGCCCCACTCTCTGCCGATCCTGAGGACTTTATTGTTGGGGGATTTCCTGACATTCTGCGCAGCTTGCCGGTCACAGACCTCGGTCGTTTGTGGCGCACGCTTGGGACAGCCGCGGACCGACTAGCTATATTTCAGACCTGTCGCACGCTTCGGAACGCGGCACTGCGCCACGCACAGAAAGTAACACTACGGGTGGCCAAGGGACCGCGAACGAAAGCCGTCGCGGGGCTCTTGACGCAGGCTGCTGCCCGGACATACCAGCCAGTCAGCTTGTGCATCGACGGACAGCAGGGAGGCAGCCAGATATGCCGCACAATTATCTGGCGCAGCACCACCGCGGGGCCATGGGTTGCCGTGCAGACTTTAATGTTGAAGGTGAGCATGACAGAGGCAAGGGGCGGGAGGATGGACTGTTGGCTCAATTTGCAACGATGACTTAAGTCCTGGCTGTTTCTGGTTGGCCCTGGCTGATCTCGCTCTTGGCCCCAGCTCTGCACCCCTTCCTAATCTCCACCCCTGGGTTGTATGTTTGCTTTGCAGAACCTGGTGTTATTCGACAATGTAGCAGGCCATCTGGGCCGCAGCCTGCCTTTCATAACCCATTTGACCCTGCACAAGGTGCAATGGGGGCTGCATGGGCTGCTGCCCTGCATACCCCTGCTGGCATGCCAGCTCACACATCTCACTCTAGCAGGCTGCGGTATGTCAGGGGCTGGGCCCTCCCCCACCCCCTCCACCCCCTCCTGCAGCCCCAGTAGCCAGAGCAGCAAGCGGGGCGACCGCCGCTCCCGCACCAGGATGCCCACCAACACACTCACCAGGAGCCGCAGGGCGTCTGGCTGCAGCAGTAGCAGCAGCAGCAGCGACAGCAACAGCAGCAACAGCAGCAAGGGGTACGGCACTTCTGGCTTAGGTGCAGGGGCAGCCAGGCATTCCCCACCGTCCGTGCACTTCCCATTTATCATAACTGACCTGGCAGCTCCTAGTCACCCAGCAGCTGACTGCATGCAACTAGTGCCCGGTGTGGGGGTTGTCACCAGCATCAGGGGCAGCAGTGAGGGTGAGGGTGGAGACGGGCTTGGGCAGGCTGGGCTTCCTCTGCTGGACGGCACTGCCCGGGGCCTGGGTCAGTTGCATCAGGGGGGTGCTGTGCATGCTATGCCCCAGGTGGGCCTAGGGGGAGCAGCAGCAGGTGGCAGCCAGGGGGGGCCAGTGCAGGGGGCCTGGGGTCTTGAGCAAGGTTGCTGGCAAGGGGGGTCGGAATTCAGGGGGAAGGTATCAGCAGGGGCAGCAGAGATGAGAGGGGCAGGGGGGAATGAGGGGGGCATGGCGGGCGCAGTGGGCGCTCTCTGGCAGCAGCTGGCCACAGGCGCAGCTCACTTGAGCCCTGCAGCTGGCCAGGCAATCTCTGGCTCCCCAATTATGACCCTGCTGGCCCCCCTACCCCTCCCCCTCCCCCTCCTGCTCCCCCTCCCCCTCCCCCCAGGATCCACATCTTCCTTCCCTTGTTCCTCGGACACCGCCCAGCCCCACTCCGGCCCCTTCAGTCCCTCCACCTCCCAGCCAGTGCCCCCTCTGGCCTACCTCCCCCTGCTGACCTCCCTGCAGCAGCTGTCGCTGATGGACCAGTCTCCCCCTGCCATTGTCCCAGGCAGCTCCTCAGGCAGGAGGCGGGCAGAGCAGCACACCCCGCTGGTGACGAGCCGCCTGCTGCTGGGGCTGACCACGCTGACCTCCCTGCGTGACTTGACCCTGGTGGTGCATGACGGCCTGCAGCTCCAGGCCCTCACCTGCCTGCAGCACCTGCTCACCAGCCTCAGGCTAGGGGGGGACGTGGTGGAGTCCGCAGGTGAGGGGGAAGTGGAAGGGAGAGAAGGAGGGGGAGGAGAAGTGGGAGGAGGAGCAGCAGTAGGAGGGGGAGGAGGGGGGCTGGGTCTGCTGCTTACCTGTCTCCTCCAGGCTCCTCGCCCACCTGTCACTGTGTCACCTGCACTTACAAGCCGCTGCTCACCGCTGCCTGCCTCCAGCCCTGGTACCAGTGGTGGCCTCCTGCACTGCCCTGCGCCACCTCAGCTGGCGGCTGGTGGACCAGCTAGCCCTGGGCCCCCCCGTGCACCTGAGTGCCCTCATCGCCCCCCTGACCGCCCTGACCTCCATAGACTTCACCCCTGACCTGCAGCCGGGGGACCTGCAGCAGCTGCTGGCCCAGCCATCCGTCACCCACCTGCGCCTCACCTGCCCTGCCAGTCTGCCAGGTCTGATGCTGCAGGGCCCCTGCTCCTGGCTGTCCCTGGCCTTGGTGCCACACACCGTGCATGGCCTGTCCCTAGCCCTGGGCCAGTCGTCTGGCGTCACCAACGTCAACGCCGCGGCCATCCGCTGGCTGCCGCTGCACAGCCTGACACAGCCCCTGGATGTCCTGGGCATCCAGCTGCCCCCCTCCGACCTGCCCGCTGACCTGCTGACCGCCTCCCTAGACAACCTGCTGCAGCCGGGGCGCTGTCGCGTCATGACCGTGCCACAGGGCCTGTTCTCCCTGCTGCAGCCCTCGGGGGGGCTGTGGTGCGCCGCGGGGGAGAGCAGCAGGATGATGAGCGCCCTGGCACCCCTGCTGCCCCACGTGACCCAGCTGGTGGTGTCCGGGGTGAGTCTCAATGCCGCAGGGGCTGCCTGCTTAGGCGCAGCGCTGGGCCCAAGGCTGGAGTCTCTCACCCTTGAGCTCTGCCAGCTGCAGGACAGCTTCTGGGGGGTGGCGGCGTGGGTGGGCCTGCCACACCTCACTCAGTTGAAGCTGAGCAGCACTGAATGCAATGCGGAGCTGCTGGATGTGTTCAGGCTGGCGCTGCCTCGGGTGGTTGTGACAGTTAGGCAGCCGACCAGGGCGCTGCGGGCTGCTGCCTCACGGCCTGTTGAGCAGCAGTGGTTTTCAGACTGACATCAGTCTTGGCCGAAGATGTGTGAGTGAGATGTGTGAGACGGGTGTGTGAGGGATCATGGGGAGAGAGGGAAAGAGTGGTGGGTGGGAGAGCCAGCACAGGGATGGGGTCAATGGGTGGAAGGAGCAGAGGGGGTGGAGGGCATCAGGCGAGGCTGGTGGGGAGGCTGATGTGGGTTCTCAGTCCTGCAGGCCTTGTGTCTGGGGTGAGAGCCCTGCGGCTGCCTCTACCTCTCGCTCAGCTGGGTCCTGTGGGTGGCTGTGTCAACCCTGGGTCCGCCCCAAGGCAGTGACCCTGAACAAGCAGGGGGCTGTTATCCTATGGGGATCCTCAAGGTAGCCCTGCGCCCTGACCTGACCTGATCTTGCGCTAACCCTTACCCTAACCCTGACCTGACCTAACCCTGACCTGAGCCTGAGCCTGAGGCATGGCAGGCGATGCACAACAGGGGGGAGCAGCTGTGCCACCAAACCCCTTTGCCCTTGGAGCCAACAGCTTGCTGCTTGCTAGCCACTACGCATGCTGGCAGGCTACACATCCATGTACGGTATGTATGCTACATGGCCATGGGTCAGGTGAGGGTGAGGGTCAAAGGCAGCATAAGGGCTAGTGGTATGGCTAGTGAAGAGTAAATGAGCACAATTATCAGGAATGCAAATGCAGGGTGCATGCAGACAAGCACATTGCATGGGGGCAGGTGCATGCTACATGCATCCAGTAGTAGAAGTTTTGGGGGGTTGCATGTAAGGTTACGGAATGCGCCAATATCGTGTGCTCAGTGCCAGGCTTGCAGAGCTGCACCAGCCGTGCCTAGCCTGCCATAGCTGTACGCATCAGGAATGGGGGAATGTGAATTGAGTGTGGTATGTCATGCATGTTTTGTTGGTTGAGGTTGAGAGAGGTAATGGAGTGCTTGTCGCCCATGCTGTGGTAGCAAACCATTTAGTGTTAGTGTCAGTGAGTGGGGCCTACGTTGAGTCAACATCCTGATGCATGATTCGAGTTGGAATGCGTTATGTAGGGAATGCAACTTCTTGTGAATGTGTCAAGTAAAGTGCCACACAATGCACTCGACATATACTGCATGGGGAATGGGTGAATGGTGTGCTGGAACGATCCTTGGTTGAGTCATTGTCCAGTTTTGCAAGTCAGGGTTGTCTGTAAGGTTAGTATGTAGCAACAGCTGCAACAGATGAGCATGGTTGCCGTGTGCTTGAATTGTAGCGAGGCTCGAGGGGACACCTCCAGGGCACTGACAAGCTTGGTGTACTGCTCCTCGCTACTCCTGGCTGCTCCCGGCTGCCCCCGGCTGCTTATGTGTAACATATCTGTATGGAGCTGCACGTTACGACACTCTTCGTGATTCCTTCATGCGATCATCAATTTCATGCATCTATGGTGACAGGCTGCCCCACCCTTGGATGTACAGCTGGTCTCATCGATACTTCAAGGTACAGCACTAGGGCACTAGGGTACAGCACTATGGTCCTGTTGCTTGCTGCGGAGTAAGTGCACGCTCTTGTACGAGAAGCCGTGCAGTGCCGCTCAGCGTCCATTACAAAGTGTTTTTTATGTACGCTGTTTCATGCAAGCATACAAGAGAGGGGTACAACCTCCATGCATAAAGTCAGCGTGACATTGTGGCCGGGTTTCACAGGTAGGGAGCGACCGCCAGCCTAGAAGTCTAAATTTTTCTAGCCTAGAATTCTAGGTTTTCGAGCTATTTTTTCTAGGTTTTTCTAGGTCCCTCTTGCCTAGATTTCTAGGCTTTTCTAGGAATCCGAGCCACCTAGAAATCTAAGGGCGTACCCTAGTCACAGGTTGCACAGGCTATCCTCACATCAACCAATCGCAGCAACCCGCCGATGAGCCTGACGGCTGTGCTACAGCTATAAGCCATCATCGGACGGTCACAGGTATTGCATGAATCACTCCATCAGGTGAGCGCACATGAGCCACATAGCTGCTATACTATGCCTCAGTGGCATCTCTCACCCGCCTGCACCATGTGAAATCACCACGTTGCCATGCCGTCTTCCCCTGACCCGCCAGGCAACCCAGCCCTGGCTTATCCCACCCTTCGCAGCAAACCCCTCCAGCCCTTGTCGCAGCCCGCCCGCCAGTGCTTTTCCAGCAGTTTGCCAGCCCGCCGAATCCTCCACTATCTAAACTACGCTGCTGCTGCCGCCGCCGCTGCTCCTCCCTCCTGCTGCTGCCGCTGCTGCTTGCCTGGCTGGCTGCCCCCTGCTTGGCGTGTTGCTCATTGGTCCCAACGACATGCAATGCTGCTGATGATACTTGCTGTAGTCTACGGTTTACATGGCCTCTGCTCCCACCAAACATGTGGAAGCTCCCATTGTGGCTGAGCCCATGTGCACCTTTGCTTTTCAAGTTCTTGCTGCAGGTCGCTGTCATCGTCCTCCTGACCCTCCCCCCTCCCTGGGCCTCCCAGCCCCCCCCAGGCCCTCCGGTCTGGGTAGGGGTGGCAGCACGAGCGGCCTGGCGGGCCCTTTGCATTCTTCTCAGGCGGCAGCTGGGCACCCTCTGACTGGTCACCCTCTGGCCCTCACTGCGTTGCACTGGACGCCAGGTCAGGCCCCCCCTTCCCCCTTGCCTAACTCCTCCTGCTCCCCCAACCACCACCCCACACACATGCGCCCCCGGGCCTGCTGCTGGCTATGCTGCGGCCCTGCCCAGTCTTCGGGCTGTGTGGCCACCAGCACGCTGCGCACCAGCTGGCACAGCTCGGCACTGGGGGGGTCCCCTGCGGCAGGCCAGGCAAGGGGTCAGGGCTCAGGGTCAGGGTTCCGGAAGTCCAAGTCAGGAAGGGTAGCTCCCTGTCAGGCTCCTGACCTACTGCTCTCCTTTCGCTGCGCCATCTGTGGTGTGGCCCCCCTGGTCTGCTGGGTGTGAGGCAAGCCTTGCATGTGTAGTAAGTGAGCATCAGCATATGCGGGGGTGGCGATGGCATGACCATCGCATCGCATTTCTGCTGCTGCTGCTGCTGCTGCTAGCCCAGCCTGCGGTCCCAGCCTGCATATGCGGGAGTGGCGATGGCATCGCCATCAAATGGTATCTTGTGATGACTATCACAGGGACACGACACTCAGGGTGGATGACTGGGAAGGCTCATGGATGGCTCAGTTGGATCATGCTGCCGTGAAGGGACAGGTGTGAAGGCACAGGTGTGAAGGCACAGGTGTGAAGGCACAGGTGTGAAGGCACAGGTGTGAAGGCACAGGTGTGAAGGCACAGGTGTGAGGCTGGTGTGAAGGCACAGGTGTGAAGGCACAGGTGTGAGGCTGGTGTGAAGGCACAGGTGTGAAGGCACAGGTGTGAAGGCACAGGTGTGAAGGCACAGGTGTGAAGGGACAGGTGTGAAGGGACAGGTGTGAGGCTGGTGTGAAGGCAGGAAGGGGGTTCTCCACACATCAAGGCAGGGAGGGGCGCCTGTTAGGCTGACGAACTTCCCCTCCCCATGACCTCTGGTGGGAAGGCGGCTTGGGACACACACACGCACTGCTACCCTCCTACCTCCATGCCCGCCACTGGCAACAAAGTATGAGAGGGACCACAGCTGGGCAGCGACAGCAGTAAGAGCAGCGACAGCACGAATGCAATAGACACGACATGACATCTTGGATGGTCCTGATGAAAGGCACTGCTTCCGCTGCTGCTGCTGCTTCCTTTGTTGCTGCTGCTGCTGCTGCTGCTGCTGCTGCTGCTGCTGCTGCTGCTTCCTTTGTTGCTGCTGCTGCTGCTGCTGTTTTGATTGTGCCTTTGCTGCCTCATGCCTGCCGCTGCCGCCTGGTACTGAGCTTGTGCCCATGCTGCCCGTGGCTACGTGTGAGGCGCGGCAGATGGCCACAGTGCTGTGGCGAGTGCTGTTGCTCGAGAGTGTGGCAGAGGCCTAGGGCTGTGCTGGAGGCCGAGCTAGTGGTGCTGCTCAGAGGTAGCTGCGGGAGCCAGCCGCTAGGCGCCTGCCGCTGCCTATGGAACCGAGCTTGCGCTCATGCTCCCTGTGGCTGAGCTAGTGCTGCTGCTAGGTGCTGCTAGTGCCCACAGCCGCCACAGCAGCTGGCCCAGCCCAGCCTGCCACTGCTGCTAGTGTTGTGCCTCATGGCGTGGCAGGTTCCTGTGGCTGCGCTACAGTCCGGGCTTATGGTGCTGCTAGGTGCTGCTGGTGCTGCTGGTGCTGCTAGGTGCTGCTAGGTGCTGCTGGTGCTGCTAGGTGCTGCTAGGTGGTGCTAGGTGGTGCTGGTGCTGCTAGGCAGACACACGCCCGGTGTCCCGTGGAACTGCCACTGCAGCTGACCCACCCAGCTGCCGACTGCTTGCCGCTGCAGACTGCTATTGAGCGTGGTGAGTGGTGCTGCTAGGTGGTGCTGGTGCTATGTAGACTTACGCCCGGTGTCCCGTGGAATTGCCACCACAGGTGGCCCCGCCCCGCCCCGCCCCGCCCCGCTCCGCCCCGCCCCGCCCCGCCCCGCCCCGCCCCGCCCCGCCCCGCCCCGCCCCGCCCCGCCCCGCCCCGCCCCGCCCCGCCCCGCCCCGCCCCGCCTGCCATGCTGCCCCTCACCTTCAGGGCAGCGCAGTCTGGCCAGCGCCCGCACAAGCTTCACCAGCTGCTGCCTGTTGGCCCGTGGGCCCTGATGGGAGCGTGCCTGGAAGCCGCGCAGCACTGCCTGCAGCCAGGGCACCTGACCCTCCAACACACCCCTGCCCGTTGGCTTGGCAGCTGTTGGGGCAGTGGCTGTGACGCTGGTGTGTGGGCCCACAGCAGCTGGAGCAAGTCGCTGACCAACTGGTGGGTTGGCTATGGTCGATGTCGAAACAGCTGTGGCGCCCCTGCCTTCAACACCCAGGCCGCCAGCTGTACGGCCAATGAGACCAGCACTAAAGGTGCCAGCTGTTGTGTAGGCTTGCCTGCTGTGTAAGCTGCTGCCAGGGCAACTGCTTGACCTCACGCCCGGCTCGCCTCCAGGCCCGCCCTCTTGACTGCCAGCCTGGTCGCTGGCTTGGTCAGGGCCTGGGTGGGTGGTGGGTCGGGCTCCTGCAGGAGGGTGTCTGTTCACAGTGCCATGGCAGAGGTTCAGCTGCACCCCCAGCGCCCCCAGCCCTTGGAGCAGCTGCACCAGCTTGGTCCGGCTGAACCTGGGCAGGGCCTTGCGGTTGGCAGCCAGCAGGTCCTTGAGCCAGAGGCTGCCTGGCTGTACTCCCCAGGCAACCAGAAGCTGCAGGGTGGGAGGGGGCAGGGGGGGGAAGGGGGGAGGAGGCAGGTCAGGGTGGGTGGGGTGAGGCGGGGGCAAGGGGTCAGGTCAGGGTGAGCAGGGGGTGGTGCCACTGGGGTGAGGGGTGAGGGGTGAGGGGTGAGGGGTGAGGGGTGAGGGGTGAGGGGTGAGGGGTGAGGAGCAACGGGCAGGAGGATAGGGTGGGTGGAGGTAGGGGTGAAGTGAGGGTTAAGCAAGTGGTCAGGCCAGGCCAGGTCAGGCCAGGTCGGATCGGGTCAGTCAGGTCGGGTCACGTCGGGTCGGGTGGGGCTCAGGGTTAGGCTCAGGGTTAGGTGGTGAGGGAGAGCATGCCATCAGGGGGGTGTGCGAAGGTCCCCACCTTGAACAGCTGCAGGGTCTGTAGGGCCGGGAGCTGGTGGCGCCGAGCATGGACCTCCTCCAGCCAGGCACTGCAGAACTGGTGCCACTGATCCTGCTGATCCTGCTGATCCTGCTGCCCCTGCTGATCCTGCTGCACCTGCCCGCCCTGCTGCCCTTGCCTGCCCTGCCCACCCTGCTGCCCCTCCCCTCCCTGCTGCTCTGATACCGCCCCCCTCCCCCTGCAGCCCCCCTCCAGGGACTTCAGCCCGTCCCCGCACTGGCCCTGAACGGCCTCTGCCACCCTGTCAGCCGTCCGCCCCCTCCCTCCAGGAAGCTGCTGGGAAGCTGCAGGTCCCACTGGCAGGACCTGGGCAGCAGGTGGCGGGCCCCAGCCCAGCAGCTGCAGCTCCCTGGCCAGCTGCACCAGCTGCGCTGCGCTGCACTGCCACAGGCGGTGCTGAAGGGAGGCAGCCAGGCTGGCCAGGTGCAGGGGGGTGAGGTGTACTCGCAGCCGCCGGAGGCTGACCAGCACCTGGTGCAACTGGGGGGGCCGCAGGCGGAGGGGCAGGGGGGGGGCAGCAGGTGCCGGGGGGACGAGGGGGGCTGGCCCTCCCTGCCTGCCCAGTGCTGCTCCCCCCGAGGGGGCCTGGCCTGCCTGCGGCCAGGGGTGGAGGCAGGGGGGAGGGGGGGGGCCAGCTGCCAGGCTAGCCAGCAGCAGGTCGACCAGGGGCTTGGAGGGGGGCCAGCCCAGCAGGTCCAGGCCGGACAGCAGCATGGCGGCGTACTCAGGGGCGGTGCCCTGGAGGCTGGGGGCCGGAGGGGGCGGTCCGGCAGCAGCTCTGGCTGCTGCTGCTGGTGTGGGTGCTGAGGGTCTGGTGGCCACTGCTGGGGTGGCTGGCGATGGCGCGCCGTGCGGCCTGGCCATGGCTGATCCACGCATCAGAGGCCTTGCTGCTGTTGCTGCAGCAGGTCGTGCTGCCACAGCCGCAGCCGGTGCCGCTCCTAGTGGCGTGGGGGACGCTGCAGCAGCAGGTGCTGGCAGCCAGGCGGGCAGAGCTCCTGTGTCTGACTCTGGTCTTGGTGGTGCGGGAGGCGGAGTTGATGCTGGTGCTGCTGTCACTGGAGCCACTGCCACTGCTGCTGCTGCTACTGGAGCTGCTGCCACTGGTGCCACTGCTGGTGGTGGTGGTGGTGGTAATGGTGCTGGTGGTGCTGCTGCTGATAGCGCTGCTGCTGCTACCGGTGGTGTTGCCACTGGTGCCACTGCTGCTGGTTGTGGTGCTGCTGATGGTGCTGCCTCTGGTGCTTCTGCCACCGCATCCGGCGCTGGTGCTGCTTCTGCTGGCGTAAGCTGCAGGAGTGGCCGTGATGTCACGGGGTCCAGGGCGAGAGTGAGGGGGTGTGACACGGGCCATGCAGTGTGAGCAGTGCTGGCAGTGCAGCCATCCCTACCCTCCACCCCTACCCTCAGGCTGTTGGCAAGCTGGCCTGGTGGCCAGGGGCGCAGGAGGGTTGTGCTTGGCCTGGCTGCAGGATCCGACCAGGAGGCAGGTGCAGGGGCAGCGGGGAGGCGCGGGGCAGGGCCCGTACTGGTTAGGGTGCAGCCTGGCTCAGCCCCCCGCTGCTGCTGCTGCTGCTGCTGCTGTGGCGGCTGAGGCTGGCTGTCATGCTGCTGGAGCTCCTGCTGCTCTTTGGACGGCTGCTGCTCAGGCTGCGTGCTGGTGCTGCAGAAGGCCACTTGCTGGGGGTGGATGGAAAGGGGTGGGGGTGTAGGTGGCTGTGCAGCTGTCTCAGCTGACTGGGGTGGTGATTGTGGTGGTTGTGGTTGTAGCTGCAGAGGTGGAGCGGTAGGATTTGCCATGGCATGGCTGTCTGGCTGCCCCATGACCGCACCTGGTCCACTGCACCAGGCAGCAGCGGCACCAGGGAAGGATGGCATGGGTGGTTGGGAGTTGAGGTAGTTGAGCGGTTGGATTGGCTGGTGATGGTTTTGAAGAGGGGGGCTGGGCGGGTACAGCCCAGTGCAGGTCTGCAAAGGCTGCTGATGGCTAGGGCCAGGGCCAGGCAGCAACCCCAAGGCTGTGGCTGCAGGGCTGATGGCAGCAGGGGGCAGCCCCACTTGCCGCCCACTGCCGCCACCGCCACCACCACCACCACCACCACCATTGCTTGCACCATAATAGCCAGCTGCAGGCCAACCCAAAGCTGGGCGAGCCACTAAGCGCAATATGTCCTGTGGCACCACATTGCTGCTGACGGTGCTGCCGCCTCTGAGCCTGCTGCGGTGTGACGTCACGGGAGTGAGCCCAGACCCAGGAAGCTGGGCGGCAGCCAGGTCAGCAGCAGGCTCCTCCCAGCTCCTCCCCCCCCTGCCCCACAGGCCGTGCCCTGCCGGCCCCCTGGGCAGCTCTACTGAGCCAGGTGTCCAGGCTGGCTGACCCCCCAGCGTAGGGAGGGGTGGGAAGGGGAGGCTCAGGGAGGACCAGCTGGCACTGCCACCGCCTGCTGTAGGGGGCGGCACCCCAGCCGCAGCAGTAGCAGCAGCAGCAGGGTGGTCAACCAAACCTGGGTGCCAGCTGCTTCGGCCCCCCTGGCCTTCAGAGGCTGACACATGCGGCCACAGCCAGGTGGGGTGCTGAGGGGCAGTGCCTGACCCCACATGGGCCACTATGGCAGCTGTGGGGGGCCTGGGGCTGCTGCCCCTCAGGCCCTGGGGCGCTGCTTCCTCATGGCCAGACATGGCAGCAGCAGGCGGGCCCGAGCTGCTGCCTTGCTGACCCTGGCTATGTGAGCCACTCCCCGCTGACATGGCAGCAGCAGGGGACTTTGGGGCAGCAGGGGAGCAGCTTTGGAGCAGCAGAGGAGTTTGGGGAGGGGACTTTGCAGCAGCTAGGACAGTAGCACAGCCCTGCTCACCCTGGCCTTGAGGCCCCTCATGGCCAAGCGTGGCAGCAGCAGCAGCAGCAGGGGACCCGGACCTGCTGCCCCTGCTGCCCTCGCACCCAACACCCTCCAGGGCTGACATGGCAGCAGCAGGGAGATGCAAGCTGCTGTCCTGTTTTGCTGTCCTGCTGTCAGGCCCCCCACCCTTCTGGATCAACACGGCAGCAGCAGGGGGGCCCGGGCTGCTGCCGTTTTGACCCTGGCCCCGAGCCCCCTGCTCTGCTGACGTGGCTGCGGACAGTGACCCAGACCCGCTGCCTTCCTGACGCCGACCTTGAGGCCCCTCCTGGGTCAACATGGCAGCGGCTGTGTGCCCTTGCCTTCCGCCCCCCAGCCCTGCCTGACCTCCCCCAGCCCCAGCCCCAGCTTCAGCGCCCCCCCCAGCCCCAGCCCTGCCTGCTCCAGCGCCACCCTGGGCCAGCCCAGGGGCACCCAGGGGAGGGGATGGGCTGAGGGCAGCGGTCACTGCCGCCTCCAGCTGCCCCAGCCAGTCTGGTGAAGGGCCCACCCCACCCGCCTGCCTGGCTGCCAGCTGGCCCAAGGACCAGCACAGCAGCGCCAGCTCGGACACATTCATCCTGCCCAGCTGCGGGCCCTGCAGCGGGCCTGGCAGAGGGCCAGGGGGAGCAGCAGTCCTACCGCCGGCCAGACAGCTGGCCCCCGGCTCCCCACCGTGACCACCCCTGGTACAGAGCTCCAAGGCCTGCCACCAGGCAGCGGGGGGCCCGGGCAGCAGGCCCTGCCAACCCACAGGCCCTACCTGGCTCTCAGCTTCTCTGCCCCCTCTCCCCTCTCTCCCCACTCCCCTCACACTCAACCCCACCCACCTAGCCCCTCTCAGCCCTGCCTGCAGCTCAGGCGCTCTGCCTTGACCCCCCACTCCCAACCCCACCCCCTCAGCCTGCCTGAGCCCAGCCTGCCCAACCCTCAACCCAACCACGCGCTGCCCAGCCTCAGCCTGCCTGCTCACCCTCCCTGCGCCCACATGCCCTGCGCTGCCCTGCAGCTGCCAGGCTGGGCCAGCAGACAGCCGCCTGTGAGACCGCGCTGCTGGAACCCCCCTTGCTGCAGCCCTTGGTGGCATGGCCCCTGCCAGCTCTGCCGTGGCCTTCACCAGCTTCACCAGCTGGCGCTGGGTGCAGTGCGGGAAGGCGGCAGGGCTGCAGAGGTACAGCCAGGACAGCACTTGGACACGCAGGCTACGCGCAGGCCTGGATCCCTGCTGCTCTGCTGCTGCTGCCCCCGCGCTTGCTTGCTCTGGCACAGCCGCTGCCCCTGCACTTGCTTGGTCTGGCACAGCCGCTGCCTCTACTCCTGATCCTGGCTGTGGCCCTGGCCCTGGGAACCCCCTGGCCCCTGACCCTGACTCAGCCCCTGGACCCCCCTGGTCCCCTGTCCCTGGCCCTGGGCCCGCCCCTGCCCCTTGCGCTGTGTCAGCCTGTGTGGTGGGAGCACTGGGCTGGCTGCTCCCACCCTGCCTTGTGAGGGGGTGGGGAGCAGCAGGGCTAGCTGGGCCCAGGCAGTGGGCAAGCTGCCCCAGCGCCCAGGCTGCATGCACCAAGGTGGACACGAACAGGGCTGCAGGGAGAGGGGCGCGGGGAGGCCTGCTGCCGCTCTGCCTCCAGCTGCTGCTGCTGCTGCTGCTGCTTGACGTGACCTTTGCTCTGCTGCCTCCCCCCCTGCTGCTTTTGGTGCTGTTTGCACTCCAGCCGTATCGGCTGCTGCTGCTGCTGCCAGCGGTGTTGCTGCGGGTGTCAGTGTTGTGGGGGTCAGTGGCAGCAGTGGTGCCGGTGGTGACGCTGTGCCCGTGATTGTCTGACCTGGGTGCCTCCTGCTGAAGAATGCCAGGGAGGGATATTGTGACTATGTGGTTCACAGGCGTAGGGACAGGTCTGTGGCTGCAGCTGGCTGGGCTGCCAGGCTTGGTGCCAGCAGCAGCAGCAGCAGCAGCAGCAGCAGCAGCAGCAGCAGCAGCAGCAGCAGCAGCAGCCAGCAGTGCACTGCCTGTGCCCTCAGGGGGTGATGGCTGGCGGTGGCGGTTACTCTGCTGTGCCACATGGCTGGTGAGGAGGCAGCTGGTGAGAAGCTGCACAGCCTGGGGGGAGATGGCCTGGCGGGCCCCTGCCGCGTCAGCCCTGGCCAGGGCATGCAGCACCAGGGCAGCTGTGGAGGCTGGCAGCACAGGCTGCTTGGCCCCGGCAAACACTGCGCCACTGGTCCCCTGCTGCTGCTGGTGCTGGTGCTGGTGCTGCTGGTGCTGCTGGTGCTGGTGATCTCGTTGCTGTGCCACCTGCTGCTGCTCCTGGCCTTCCCGCTCCCTGAGTTGTTGCTGCTGTGTGGTCCCCTGGCGCTGGTGGTGGTGCTGGTGGGTGTGATGCCAGCTGCCCTCACTCACAACCTGCTGGCCTAAGCTGGCGGGGCTGCAGCTGGGTGCAGGGTGGTGGCTGGCGGCGCCTGCCTGGGCAGTGGGCAGCAGGAGCACCCAGTGGCACAGCATGGCGCACAGGCGGCGCAGTGCAGCCTTATCCTCAGGTGCTAAGGGGGCCGCCTTCTGCCTGGATCCATAGCCCTGGCTGATGTTGACCTGCTTGGAATCTGTGTCAGTTGAGGGCTGCTGCTGCTGCTGCTGCTGTCCAGCCCTTGCCTGCTGTTGCTGCTGCTGCTGCTGCTGTCCAGTCCTCGCTTGCTGCTGCTGCTGCTGCTGCTGGCCAGCCCTTGCCTGCTGCTGCTGCCAGTGTGCCTGTGGCTGCTGCAACTGCTGCCTCACCTGTGGGCTCTGCTGCTGGTGCCCCTGCCCCTGCTGCTGTTGCTGCTGCTGTGGGCTACAGGGAGGAAGTAGGGGCAGCCGTGCTGGCTGCTGCTGCTGCTGCTGCTGCCGGCCGCCAGTATCACTGCTGCTACTGCCACCCCTCACTGCGGTGTTGTCAGTAGGCAGCTGCTGGGCAGGTGCAGTCAGGCGCAGCAAGCATGCCGCGGCCCCAGCAAGCAGGTGAGGCAAAGCCGCCTGGGAGGCGGGCAGCTGCTGGAGGAGGACGCAGGGTCTGAGGGAGCCAGTGGCTGGCCTCCAGGGGCCCCACGGCCCCACTGCTGGGTCAGCTGGCAACGTGGCATGGGCATGAGCATGGAGGAGGGGAGGCGGCGGGCGTTGCACAGGGACAGGCTGGGGCACCGGCTGGGGCCAGAGCAGCGGGGGCGGGGGCCAGGGGCTCGGCTGCCCTGGCTCATGCCAAGCGCCTCCCTGCCCTGGGCCTCCATGTCCTGGGCCTCCCTGCCCTGGGCCTCCCTGCCCTGGGCCTCCCTGTCCTGGGCCTCGCTGCCCTGGGCCTCCCTGTCCTTGGCTGCCGCTGACTTGCTGCATGTCAGGGTGGGCTGAAGCACTGGGAGATGGGAGCCCCGGCTGACCACGCTGGAGAGCAGGGGGCGGAGGCAGAGGAGGGGGGTGCAACGCTTGTGGCCACACGTGTCCTGGGCCATGGGCAGCAGGGGCTCCAGGTCTGCCTCCTTCATGTGGGCCTGGCCAACTTGGTCCCTGCAGGCTGCTGGCAGGGTGAGGGTGAGGGCCCTGGAGGGCAGGCTGGCGCTGAGGCAACGCAGTGGCCGGCAGCAAAGAGGGCAGCGCCATTCCCCTCCCCAGCTGCTGCACCGCCAGCCGGCTGCAGATGAGGAACAGCTGCTGCAGGTCTGCAGCCTCCTGCAGCTGGGTCGTCCACACGTGAACGTGTGGGGCGTGTGGTGGACTGTAGCTGCTGTGGTGGACTGTAGCTGCCAGCTGAGTGTGCTGGATGCTGGGGCCAGGAATGCTGCAGGAGGGCTTGGCAGCCGCAGGATGAGAAAGAGGCGCTGGGGGCCTCTCATTGAGGGTAGGTGCTTGCTTGGAAGGGATGGGTGGCTGGCAAGTGTGCATTGCCGCAGTGGCAGGGGCCTGGGCACAGAACACCAGGTTAAGTAGACATGGAGAAGGGGGAACCCCTTGCTGGATTGCTTGCCTCATGCGATGCGAGGGCGAGGCCATCCCAACCCCTCACCAGCTCCTGAGCAGCACCCACAGCTCGCAACGACGAGTTGCAGACTCGTCTTCGACGGCTTGCAAATTGCCCCGCGGTCGTCGTTGCGCCCGGCAATGACCATCCCTGTTGTGAGCTCATCTCAAAGCAATCAGGCCCGTCCAGGCCCGCGCTTTTCACATTGAGATGTGTATTGTGCTGCAGCCGGTCTGGCAGCTAAGCATGCTCGAGGGGCGATAACCTCGTCAATAAGCAAGCCTGGGTATGCCTGCAGAACGCCATGCAAGCCACGGGATAAGATTAGGAAACACATCATGTCACAGTGTAGTTGGCTGAAGTGTTTGCGGCACACCTACTTTCCCACATCTGGCTAGCTCTAGGTATGTCAGCTTGAATAGGACAAGTTCATACGAACAGTATACCATTATGCTCGAATACCAATACTTAGGCTTGGCAGCTCTTCAACCAACCCCCTTTGCATGCCAGGAAAAGGGGAGTGCTCAAAACTCGTGTTAAAAGTAGCCAACCCACATGCAAGATTGCAAGTACAACTAACACACGGCAAGAAAACGACTAGTAAAACAGCTCAGCATTCTACGACACTTGCTTGCAAATGGAAGCGCACTGCACATCGGCAGTATATATTAGGTCGTAGAAAAGAAGGTGAATGCCTCGACGCGAGCGCCTTGTTCCTTTTTGTATCATTTCTAGCTGCTGCTGACTTGACGGCTTGACGCCTCTGTCGATCGACCTATCTGTCTGTTCGTATTTTCCCAAGAGGGGGAGTCCCAGGAGCTGGTACGTACCAAGACACCCGCGTTTACTGTCTTACAAGATATACAGTGCGGACAAAGATCGCCGCGACTTGCATTGGCCTTTCTGCAGGGGGCATGACAGCCGCTGAAGACCGTGGAGGGCAGCACCATGGCCACTCACATAGCCAGCACAGCACAGCGCGGGGTCCATCCCGTGGTCTCTTCTTTGGCATGCTTGCATTTGTTGGTAGGTTGTAGCAGAGTTGTGAGGCTTTGCATTCTGTGCTGTAAGCCTGTACTGAGGCATGCCCCCTCATGCTTGCTGCTATCATTTCATGTAGGCATCGCAGTCTATGTGCTCATCGTCACTCACCACCTCAAGATTGACATGCATGGTTTACATCTTCAGGTATGTGCAGCATGGCAGGATTCTGCTTGGCCACTGCTGACTAGACCCGCCCCCTGCTGCTTGTTTCTGTATCCAGTCGCATGGACGGTCGTCTGGAGGCACGTCAGGACCTGCTGAACTCATGAAGCGTGCAGCAGTGGATCCAGCAGCAGCAGCCCACTTCACAAAACGCATGATATCAATTGGTGCTTACTCCAGGTACAGCAGGACTCGCACAGGTGCTGGAGTGTGCTCTAGGCTCACTCAGGCAGCGTCTAACTAAAGTGCACGGGCATCACATCACATCCCTGCCTGAACCAACCACACACAACTCTTACAGGTTGAGGCTGCCACACCTGGCACACTGCAAGCATGATGGTACACAACAATGCATGCATGCCCTGTATGCGTCTAGCTCATTCTTCACCTTATCTGTGCTCGATCTTCACCAGGTATGACGCTGACAAGAATGGCCAGCTGAGCCAAGCTGAGTTCGAGGTGTTCCTAAACGACCTGGCAAAGTCAAACATCCTCGACCCCATGGTATGGGACTTGGTGGCGCCAGCTGGTGGTCACCCTGGCAGTTGCGCCCTTCCTTGCCTTATGCCAAACCCTTTCTCGCTAATGCTAGGTGTGCACGTCTTGCCCTGTGCCAGGCTTTGAATAGTGATCACGGTACGGCGGCGGACCTGGTGATCCGACAGCAAACGGTGTCAGCTGTCAATGCAGCGACAGGAGCTGGTGGCGAACAAAACAAGCAGGCAGCCAAGACAGACGGTGTGGTTGTGTCAGAGCCCCAGACAGCAGGTAGGTGGCCCGCTCTATGCTTGCAGTTGTCCCCTCACATGCCACCAACCTGCTGGTACACTGCCACAACCTCTGCTGGCAAGAAGTATTGAGAGTGCTGAGATGCAAGATCTGGCATGCAGTTCTTGACCTCACGTGAGGACTGCATGTGTGATGTACGATGTGCAGCTCAAGCCTGCCCTGAACTGTCCAAGGAGCTGGTGGCGTCGTTTGCAAAGGACAACACCATCATCCTCACAGTCAGCGATTGGCGTATCTTCCAGAACTTTGGTGAGGAAATGTAGTCACGCATTGTTATGCTGTGGTAGTCATGGAGTTCTCTACTTGCATGCTTGCATGGGCGGTATGCCATTGGACAAGGCTTGCCTCATGGCTAAGTGTTCACCAGGATTGACGTGTCCTGCCTTGCATTCCCAAATGCCTGAGAGCAACAGACATGCTCTGTCGTCCTCAGTTGTTGCCGCTGCCCTCGTCCTAATGGCAGGGGTCAACTGGATGAAGCACTTGAAGCGGCTGGGTGTGGAGAATTACCTAGTGGGCGCCACCGACAAGAAGACGGCGGCATTCTTAGGCTCCCAGGTGAGCTGCACCCATGCCACCTCTGCTTGTGCTCTCTTGTGGCAGGCTATGGAGCAAGTTTGATTAGATGTGAATGTGGCGACATTGCCAGCATCTGTTTGCCGTCCTCACTGTCTCACAGCGAGGTCATGAAGATATGGAGGGCAGGTTCCATAGCAGTATGGTTACAGTGTTATCATAATACATTTGAGGGGTCGTCTTGTGCTGGGTGTGCATCATGACATCATGGTTCCAGGGTCGCCACCCCTGCTTCAAGTTCTTTGAAGAAGGACCTGACCACTCAGACAAGGAATACAAGTGAGTCACACGTGTACTTGACTTGCATTTCTTGCTACAATTGAGTCACACTCACTCCAGAATGCTTTGTGTTTGCTTTAGCATGGCGTCATGGTCTTTTTCCTGCTGCCTGCCAACATCAGTGCTGGGGCTCCGCCAGCTCCCTGCCTGACCCACTGCTCAGCTGCTGCTGCAAGCTCTCAGGTACGGGTCCGAGCACTATGTGGCGGCCACCTGGCGCAAGGTCACCGTCGTGCAACAGATTGTGGGCTGGGGCTTCAACGTGCTGCACTCTGACGTGGATGTTGTGAGTGTCTATGTTAAGCCCCAGCCCCAACTGTCTTTGTCTGACAGCTTTGTCTTTAGATCTCAGTGTCCAGTAGCTGTTGTTGTACACCTGTAAGTGTATGCTCTGTGAGCAACAGCGTGCTGGTGGTGACGTGCTGGCAGGTGTGGTTCCGTGACCCCTTGCCCTACATGTTGGGCCCTGCATTAAAGGACGTGGATATGGCAGTGTCCACTGGTGAGACCTGCACTGCTGACCATCAGCTACTGGTCTCGCTGCTTGCCAGCTACTGTCGCATGAGACGATGGTTGGCAGCTGCACCACAGCTTGCGCTTGTCAGTTCACAGTGGATGTTGCCAGCTTGTCAAAATCACTGGCAGCCTCACAGTGGGGTGTTGCCAGGTGGTCAGAACCTTGGTGGCGCCCAGGGCAGGGGCATGCCAGGGACCCAGCCAAAGTCATTGGGCTGCTGCTGCTGATGATAATGCCGCAGACCTTGTGAGCACGGGCAACTCGAAGCGTGACGAAGGGCTGGAGGTGAGCTGCAGACCAGCCATTGCAAGGCCGTGCTGCTGTGGGTGCAAGATTCAAGGAGTATCCAGTGCTGCATGCTTTCCCCCCACAGGTTACCATAACTTGCAATCATGTGTTGGTGCATTGTGGTGTGCTGGGTGCAGGTCAGCGTCCACCAGCATGTCAATGTCAACACAGGAGTGTACTTCGTCAAGGTAACGACACAACCAGCCCCTCAGCCGTGGCAAGTAAGCCTGCAGCTCAAGTGCGTGCTGCACCTATCCTCATTGCTAGAGGAGCAATCTAGGGCGCCAGGAGGGGCGTCGTCTTCATTAAGGATGACAGCTGGATCAAGGAACAAACTGTAATAGCCATGCCTTACTACTCACCATGAAGTGACTGCTGTGGCGCGCACTGGCTGGCATGCGCTGCGGAGGCCGCTGTGACACAGAGCTGCATGCGGCAACAGGGCACCATGCTATGGATAGCTCTCAGCACACCCTGTGCCACCCTCGGGGTGGGAGCTAGCACTCTTCAATGCGTGTGAGTGTGACCTCACCCAACAGGGTGGTGCACCAGATTCCCCCGTGCAGCACTGCCACAATTCCTATAGCCTTAACCTTACCCGGTGGGGTGGTGCACCAGGTAGGTTTGCACAGCACTGCCACGACTCCTGTAGCAGGCAGCTCCTTGACTGTGCCGTGGTCATGCTGCGCAGTCCACACCAGGCGGCCAGGCCTTCATGCTGGCTTGGGCAGGCCTTCGCAAGACCTTGATACACGACAATGACCAGGTGAGGTGCCGCAACTGTCCCAGTGGCTCACTGTCCCACTGTCCCAGCATCTAGTCCCGGCTGTGTCAATGGCCACAAGCAAGCAGCGTGGCATTGGTTGGGTTGCTGTTGACTGTATAGTATCAGTAGCCTGATGCGCAGACTGATGGAAAGGCCATCTCACTCTCTCACTGTTTCACTGTCCCAGCACTGCAACTGCACACCTGCCGTCCTGTGCCTTGCAGACAGGTTTGTACCAATGGATCCGAGGCCAGTCCGCAGAGGTGGACGGGCAAAAGCGCTTCGTGCAGCTGCATGTGAGCGCCACCCGCAGCCAGGCAATGACCACAGTGGCCATAAGGCAGTGCTGCACCCTTCCCTGCCGCCCTCCGGGCACTTCAGCAAAACCAGGATCCTTGTTGATGGCTTACACTGCAGGCAGGCACTGCAGGTCAATGACAGGCACTGCATCACTGCTGTGTGGCTGTCGTTGCTGGTGGTGTTGCCTCAGGCTGGTGAGACGCCCTTCCGCCTGGGCCTACTATCTGTCAGCATGCTGCTCAACGGCTATTCTTACTTCATCCCTAAGCTGAACGTGTACCAGAACGTGTCAGCCCTGGTGAGTGCCACGAGTCATGAGCCATGCCCCACGATTCATGAGACAGAAGCCTGGTGCGTGCCATGAGCCATGACTCATGTCATCACATGCACCATCTTGGCCATTGGCACTGGGAGCACTAAGAGCTCCATTCACGATGTATGCGCAAGGCTCAGGTGCCACAGGTGTTATGAATGCTGCTGTGCTGCTGACTGTACCGTTTGGCAGACGCACCATGCCAGGCATGCTTTCAATCATCAGGCAGCTGCATCATCACCATGAACGTGTCATGGCCATTCAGCTGCTTCATCATGGGTGCCGTCTGACTCAGTGATGCACTGATTCACTAATCCACTGCTTCACATTGTCACTGATTCGCGTCGTCTGAAGTGGTGGTCCTCATTGCTGCTCTGCTGCCTGGCCGCCAGGGCATCCACCTCACCTGGGTCCCCCTGTCAAGGGAGGGCAAGTTCCACCGCATGCGAGGTGAGCTGCGCTGCTCTGTCCAGCAGGACCTCTGCAAGGCAGCCCATGCAGAGCACCATGCACAGGGGCACACCTGGCCTGTACTAGCTGTGTGACTAGCTGTGTGACTAGCTGTGTGACTCGCTGACCATGCGGAGTTGTGAACGGCCTCCACCTACGCCAGCAGAACCCACCTGTGGGGCTGAGTGGTGCAGTGCATGATGCAGCATGACAGAGGTTCCATTCATCCAGTGCCCCACCCTTCACCCCCTGCAGATGGCATGCTGTACAATGACGAGCCAGAGTATTACTCGGGTCCGCAGTTCATCACAGCAGGTGCGCCCCCGCACCACTGCAGGCTCTGCTTCGCAACAGGCTTGCTCTGCACCAGCGTCCTGCTGTGACGCCCTACTCGACCTGCAAACCTCTTAGATGTGACTACTGCTGCCATGGCTTTTGTGCAATGACTCGTGAGAGGCTCATTAGCACTGGGAAGATGCGTCATGCTGCAGGTTTGCAATTGGCACTTAGTGGTAGTTTGCAGTTTTCCTCTTTGTTTTCGTCAAGAATGCAAAAGCTACCTGTTGCTGTTGTTGTTGTTGCTGTTGCTGCTGCCACTGCTGCTGCTGCAGACATTGACTTCCCTCCAGTGCCACCGGGGTACAATGAGATGCGCGACACAGAAGCCATGATCAAGATCCACCTGGCCAAGATGAAGGTGCAGCTGAAGCAGGTGAAGCGACTGCAGTGCTGTGCAGCAGCAGACAGGGCTGCCCGGTTCCTCAACGGCCACAGCTTTCTCATGTCAGGCCCTGGTCCATCTGCTGCATCAGACTATTGTTTAATCTCTGTTCTTGGGGAATACTTTGGATCGAGGCAGGGCCGAGTCAAGGCTGGGGCTGTTACTCCAAGCTGCATTGAAAATTCGATTGGGTTGCATTGAACACTGTCAACACTACCCGTATAACTCCTCGGCTAAGGCTGGGCTAAGGCTGGGCGTGGGGATGAGGCTCAGCCAGAGCTTGCAGCTGTGCAGCTGGGTGCAAGTGATGCAGGGCAGTGACGCCTACTGCAGGGACCCTGACACCTGCCTTCAGGAATGGAAAAATACTGTTTAGCAGGGAGGTAAATCTTCAGGATGCGTTTTTCTCTGCTCTGCAGATGTACCGGGTCATGGCAATTGCAGTTATTATGAACCGCACCCTGGTGAGCGCTTTGGGGTCTGCATGGTCAGCGGCATGACCGCGACCTGCAGTCACATTGCAATGTTTGTCATGCTGTCACATTGCAATGTTTGTAATGGTTGCACGCCAGCATAACGGTGATGCCACCTGCGCTGCCCATGTGGCCTAAGCTGCATGGCATGTGCTGCAGGTGCTGCCCAAGCTGCAATGCTTCTGTTACAAGAACTGGTTCATGATGGAGCAATGCAGGCAGGTGGCAGGCCAGTGGCGGCATGACATGCACAAGCCCCTGGTCCAGCTTCAGCCATGGCTGGTCAGAGTCATGTCGTCACAGCTGCCTGGTGTGCAGGCCCAAGGCAGCGCTGCGTGTGAGATGCCATGAAATCAGCTGTGCCGTCATGCCTGCACCATGCAGGATACCGGGCGACCGCGCCACTGTGTACCCCATGGAGTGCCAGCTGGACCAGGTGAGCGGGCCCTTAGGGCATGGAGGTGCGGGTGAGGCAGCCTGCTCTTTAATAGGGATGGGAATGGTGGTCAAGGGTGAAGGGAAGCGGGTGAGCGAGGGCTCTTAGTAACTGAGGGCACGGCCCTGAGGGTGAGGCAGCCCAATCTTTGATAACGAGTGGGATGACGGATGGGGTGTTCAAGGGTGAAAGGAGTGCTGTCGATACTTGTGTGCATGCATGGAGCCTTTGAGTTCTAGGCCGCATGCAGCCCTGCTGCCAGCACTACACACGGCTGTACACATCACACCCTTGCGCTGAAAGCGCTGCACCCCATCATCATGATCACCATCATCACGGGTTAGGGTTAGGGTTAGGGTTAGCACCCCATCATCATGATGGCCATCATCACCATCGTTATCACTGTCGTGACCATCATCGCCATCATCGTCATCACATGCCACTTGAGAGTGTGCAGCATAGTTGAACACCGCCAGCATTCCTGCGCCCCTGCCACAACCCCGGTGTGTCCTCTGCTGCCTGCAGTGGCTGCGGCCCAAGGTTCTCTACAACTACGGCCCCAACATTGTGGGCAAGGACGGCCCCCAGACCTTCATGTTCCGGGAACACACCATGTTTGAGAACCCTAAGTGAGGGGCAGCACACTGCAAGGGTCAGCGCTCCCCAGCCAACATTCCCAGCTCCATGCTGCCGCCCAGCAGCATCCTCCTGCATTCAAACTTGTCATGCGCGCTCCTGACGTTGTCTTGTCAGGCATCCTGCGCACTGTCTTGTCAGGCATCCTGTGGCGGGTGCCCTGCGCTCACACCCTTTCCCTCGTCTCATCACTCAGCATCGGCTTGCTGCCCAGCCAAATCTGTGTGGCTCCGCCATCTCTCCACTGTTCATCACCACCCAGCCTCATGCAGCTCAACCCAACACTACTGGCTGCTGGGCTGCCGCAGCTTTCCAAAGAAGGACCTGGAGTCCGAGGTGGTGGTGGAGCCTGCTGATGTCCCTACAGCCAAGGTGGACACCTCCTCACCCAAGACAAAGGTCAGCACCCCAGCAGGTCACCTCCGCAGCCACTGCCTGCTCTGTGTCTAGGCAGCGCTGGGAGGCCCGCTTGTTGACCTCACCATCACAAGGGCAGGACAGCAGACGCAAACGGCCGCAAGGTTGTGCTCGGCATCACATGAGGACGCAACAAGGCGTACGAGGCATAGTGTGCTACATGAGGTGTGCAGCCCACCTATGCCCATCCTGCTTGGCTGCAATCTCCAGGTGTTGATTCCCCAAGAGGGGCTGAGGCAGACTGCACTGAAGGCCCTGCTGGAGGTATGGCCCACTCTGCTGCCACGCTGCCTCAAACCATGCTGCCCTCTGACACCATTAAATGCCCCCTCGCCCCTCCTGAGCAGCACATGCAACACATGTGTTGCACAGTTGACACGCCTGACAGCAGCTCCCCTGCAATACAGCCATAGCCTGGCAGCCTAGCAGCAGCTCCCCTGCCAGGCCTACAGCCATAGCCTGGCAGCCTAGCAGCAGCTCCCCTGCCAGGCCTACAGCCATAGCAAGCAGTTTGGGGGCTGGTGTGACGCCCTTCTGGGCACCATTCTGGCTCAGGTCTGGCTAGGTCGGCAAAAGCCATGTAATGGTGATGGTCTGGCTCTCCACACAAGCATGCCCTTACCATCCTTCCTACTGCTGCACTGGTAGACGGGCCCAGGCATCCGCCCTTTGCTGCCAGCACTTCAAACCCATCATTCGTTTGCTTGCATGCGTTGCTGACCTGCTGAACGGCTCAGGGCCTGGGCCCCACGGCCAAGATCATCCGCATCCGCCACCCTTCACAAGTCTTTGCTGGGTGGGACGACGACAAGCTGGAGACCAGCTTTGAGGTGCGTCGTGTGCTGCAGACTCACCAACGGGCAGCCACCCAGCTGGCCATAGGGCCTGAGGGCTCCACGCTGGCTGCAGTCAGGGGCGTGGTGGGACAGGGGGTGCGTGCAAGCAGTGTGACATTGCTGCAGCAGCGGCAGCAGCGCCTGACTGCTGGCTGCTGGTGGTCATGCACTGCTGGGGTGGCTGCTGCTGATGCTGGGGCTGCTGACGCTGGCGCTGCTGCAGGCATTCCTGGACAAGGTGGCAGGCAATTGGTGCTGCCGTGACAAGCCCTTCATAGCTAAAGGTCTGAAAGAAAAGGAAAAGCTGGCCATCTCTTGGTAGCCCCGCACTGCTCCCCAGCTGCTGCCCAGGAGGGCCTGGCTTGCAGCATTGGGCAGTGCTACCTCACCCACAGGCAGCTCCTGCAGGCCCTGCTGCACGGCACTACACAGCTCTCAGGCACATAGCCCGAAGTCGCATGGTGCCCGCACATGGTGTCACTGAGGCGTGCACTCCATGGCAGTACAACATGGAAATGTTTTGTTTGCATTAGCCTAGTGAGGCTACATGACCTTGCCCATGGGCAAGTTGGGCATTATGCATGACAGGACAGACCTACTTGTGTGCCAGTAGGGCAACAGGGCTAGGCGAGGAGAACCATACTGGCACTACCTCCCTTCTGCTGCTCATCTCTAGGTCATTCTGCTTGGGCAAGGACCCATAGCAGGGTCCAAGGACGAGACCCTATTAGTATCATCATCGTTTGTAATGGGGCCGAGGCAAGGGGCTTTTACTATGATTATTTTCTGGAAAAGACGTGGCTTACACTGCTTATGCGCGGTAAATGAAAGGAACTCCCTCAGACCGTGCCTTCTCCACACCCAACCCTCCATTGCCCAACCTGAACCTGGTCATGCTCGCCCGTGTGATTGAACCATGCACATGCGACCACCTCTCCCAATGCAGCGTCTCAAGCCGCCTCCGCACCCAGCCCAGCGCCTTTACCACCTCTCGAGCCACTTACGACCTTGATGGCCTTGGTGCCTAGCCTAGGCCCTAGGACTATGTCAGGGCTAAGCGTCAACTTCCCCATGTGCCTAGGACCTGGCTCAGGGTCAAGTCCCCCGGGCTCTTTGGCAGCAAGTTGGTATGGAGCGATCCAGCTGGCCCGGCAGCTATTGCCTACGAGCTTGTTGTCCGGTTCTGATACTGGGAAATGCACTGCTATGAGCTATGGTGCTAGGTAACGCCATTACATGGGAAGCTGTTGGCCATGCAAAGGTTTCCATTGAACTCATGCACCCCCTTGCAGCCCGGCTGACCTTGTACAAGGCCAGCCCCACTCACTCTCAACCTACACGACCAGGGACCCTTCTTCCACCATCTGACCTCCATAGCTTTAGTGCCCAAGACCCTGCAAGGTGTGGCAGTGAACTCCCACCCACCACCCACTCCCTCCGTTAGTCTGGTGTGAGGGTGTCAGTGATCATTGTGGAGTACCATAGGGGATCGGCAGCAAGGTCATGCAGGCCCAAGCGTCACCCAATGTGATCAACCACCACCGCCATTGCCACCCGCGCATCATCTAGCCCCACCCCTAAGCCAACTGGCCCACAGGCTTGAAATGTGGTAACTGTAACTCCAGCCAAGCCACGGCGGACACTACTAGACAGACAGCTGAGGAGGAGGCACAGTGGGGCTGCCATGAGGAGGGGCTCAATGACTCGCTGCTTGCTGCAAAGGTTCCCCCACTAGCTGACACAGTACGGCAACAATAGCAGTGCAGGGTTTGAGGTGATGAATAAGAGGTAAAGCCTGTACCAGGCTGCAATTTCTGGCAGCTACTGTGTTGCTTATAGCTGCGTCACACCCCTGATCACGATGTGATCTCAGCACCAGCAGTGTGTGTAAGTGTGTGTGTTTGGGGGTTCAGAGTAACATGTGCAGTGCTGCAGGGTCAGGGTGCTGACCAGGACACCCTACTGGGCGAAACTGCAGCCTGGCTGCAACCCTGACCCCTAGACCAGGACAGTGACGCAGCTGTAGGTGTGACCCTAACTCCCCACAACCATCACAGTGTGATCAGGTCACGCTCCAAACTGTGCTAGGCAACATACTTGACGCAGCCCTGCACCCAGTCTGACCCAGTCTTAGCGCTGGCCCTGGCGACCCACAATGGTGGGCCACCCCACCCCCCACATACCCCATTCAATTCCTGGTTCAGGGCGTCACCCTCCCCCCCACATACCCCATTCAGTTCCTGGTTCAGGGAGTTCCCTACACCCCCACACCCCCACATACCCCATTCAATTCCTGGTTCAGGGCGTCACCAGCACTGGCAGCTACTACTGCTGCTAACCCCCGCCCCCCACACCCCACTCCCTGCTGGCAGTGCAATGTAAGGCATCAGGTTCTCATAACCCAGGCGCAAGGTAAGAGAATACGGTGCCTGCTTCAACTAAGCCTGACATGGCCGCTCTCCCCAGTTCACCCCTACACACGCACACCTCCCTCCTGGCTGCTGCTAACCCCACCCCCCATACCCCGCTCAGCTTCCCCCCCACTGTGCTATCCTCCCACGAGAGCTGGGTGGGGGTGTTTTCCGTGGGGGGGGGTGTATCAGGCTACTGGGGGGGTGTTAACGGGGGAAGGGATGTCCGGCTACCAGGCGCCCCCCACTCAGCTCCCTACCCCTCTATAGTGTCATTGGTGGCCATGGCCACGGTCTGCCTCTGCTAGCTGCATGCAGCTGGAGACAAGCGCTGCTGACGCTCAGCCCCATGGCTCAGTGCACCTCATCCCAACCACAAGCCCCTTAAAACTGCCCATTGCCCTGCGCTGCATGCCCCACCCTACCCTCCACCCCTCCCCAACAACAGCCCATGGGAATGGGTCTCAGCTCCTTATGTTTCGACCTCTGCCTGACAGCACCTCCTTGCAGCCCCAGCCCCTGTACGCCAGACCCTCACCTGCCTGCACCGTCAGAGGGCCTGCACTCCGCACTGCTGAACCCCCAGGAGTGGCAGCAGACCACTTGCCAGCCCTGTAACCGACCAAAACTGCAGCCACTACTCGTCCCAAGCCAGGCAGCCGACAGCCGGCAGCATGCTCACAGCTCCCCAGCCAGCCACTGACTGCCCAGCCTGCTGAAGCTGCCGAGTGGGGCAGGCACGCCTCGTCACCAGGGGCTGCTGCCAGGCAGGCTGGGGCTCTGGGTGCAGCGCCTGAGGCGGTGGGACCAGGCGCCTCTGGCAGCGCTCATGACGCCTTGTGCCCAGCGCACAGCCCTGTGCCTCCCTTGGTATTGAAGGCTGGGAAGGTCCGGAGCGCGCCACTGTGACAGGGCCCCTGGTGACGTGCTGGGGTCAGGCAGCCCTGGGCACCGGCACTGCTGCCCTGGCAGCTGAAGACCTCCATGTGTCAAATCTTGCTGTGAGGGCTGTGCTGAGGGGGCCTCATCCCATCTGGGATGCTCGCATTGCCTGGCTGCTTGTAGTGTCCCGCTGGTATGGCTGGTATGGCCTCTGGCCGGCTGCTTGTCGGGGCAGGTGGCGAGCTTGCTTTGGCGAGGGCCTCAGGGGCGCTTCCTGGCACCTGCAGGCTGTGGCCGCGCCGAGCCTGGTCTTGCAATGCGCATGGGTGATTGAGCGGGGACGAGGCTAGCTTTGCGTGCCGAAAGCCGAGCAGGCTGCCCTCGGACTGCACTGACTGCAGGTCGTGCTGTTCAGAAAGTCGCAGATAGCGCTTAGGGAGGATGTACTGGCTTTCGGCACTGACAGCTGGCAGCTGGCAGCCGGCAGCTGCTGAAGGCGGCCAGGCCCTGCTCCGTGCAGGCTGAGCGCGATGATGGGCTCGACTCGGGCGTTGTGAGCGTAGTGCTGTTGAACGCAGTGGGCTGGCGTATGGATGTTACAGACGCAGCTGGGCTTCGGAAGGCGGCGACGCAGAGGAAACGAAAGTTGCATCGCAGGCATCATGAAATCGTCCTTATAAGTAAAAGATAGAGCCGGTACTAGACTCATTGGGGGCAGCGCCATAGGGTTTAGTAGCACGCCTACCGGCGGCAAAGAGGATCCCCGCCCATGCATGCTGGAAATCATCCGGTCGTTGCACCTTTTGCCGACTGAGTAGAGTCATTACTACGAAAGTATGCCATGAATGACTGCAACCTGTCCAGCGGTCATTAAGGGTTATGATGTGGAATATGACCGTACTGTGAAGGCTTCACTGGTCAAGAGTGTTCGCTGAAGCCTCTTATTCAATAAGTTATTGAGCAGGGTGTTGAAGATGTGGACTGACACCCCTCCTCTAGCCAGAGACTTGTCAGTGTGCTACTGCCATCGCCATCACCGCCACCCACACAGGGCACACTGCGCATCCCCTCCCACCGTGGACTTCCCATGATGATGCACGCGACGCTCCAGCGATCGCCATTGGTGGCTGAACGTGATGCAGTTTACAGGTGCAGCAGCTTCCGCTCTTACACCGCCACGCATCGTTGGGGCCCACTGTCACGCAGGAGGCGCTGCATCACCATAACGACTCGTCCATTAGTACTTGGCGCGGTTCGTTACAAACCTCCCTCTCTTGCGAAAAGTCCATGACGGAGTCTAAGTCCCACTGTATGCTTGCAGTGAAACAAAACTCATTCAACAGGGATGTTTGACGGTGGGTAATCTTACTCAGCTTGCTTACGTTGAAGCATCCTCGGTCGCACCCTTGATGACTGCCAACCCCACATCGATGGCACGTTCCTCCTAGACCACTGGGCACCTCATCAAAACCAGTAGCTTGATGCTTAACCAGTACCGTGCAACCAGTACCGTGCAGCCGGTCCATGCCACGATGTTGCCTGCAACCCATTCATTTCATTAAGCTGCCAACGGGCAGGGCTCACACGCGTAGCCACAGCAGACCGTACCCAGGGCACTCTCTTGACCACCACAGGGCACGGCAGCGCACACAGGACATGATGCCGCGGCTTGTGAAGCTGCCATTGGTGGCGCCATCCGCTCTTCACCGCCGCCACGCCTGGCTGGTCTCCAGCGCTAGTGCGGCGGAGGTTGCACCTGCAGGGAAGACATCCCATGCTGCGGCTGGTGGGGTCAGGGCACACGCGCACAACTTGAGCTTGAGGACATGTCAGCAGGCAGGGAGGCTGGCATGGGCGCTTGTGTCGCCACTAAACACAAGGTACTGAAAACTACTTGGCTCAGAGGCAGCTGCACCCCACCACTCGACATACCAGCAGGGGCCTTAGAGAGGCCAGTGCCGGCCAAGTATGCTGCCAAGCATGTTAATCTCACACTATCCTTGGATTTCACACTACCTGAGGACATTGCTCGACATTTGAAAGACCATGTTGTCCAATGTCATGTTTTTTGTTGTTGAGGGTTTGAGGGGGCAAGTGGCAGGGCCAAGGGGTGCGGGTGGGTGGGTATATGTGTGGGTGTATGTGTGGGTGTGGGGGTGTGTGTGTATGTGTGGGTGTGGGTGTGGGTGTGGGTGTGGGTGTGGGTGTGGGTGTGGGTGTGGGTGTGGGTGTGGGTGTGGGTGTGGGTGTGTGGAGGTGTATGTGAATGTGTATGTGTGTGTGGGTTTAAGCAACCATGTGTTCCACTATGGTGATTTTGGGTGTTGAGGGGGTGGGGGGCCCAAGGCAGGGCCAGGGTGTGTGGGCGTGTTGTTGTTGTGTGTGGTCCAGGGGTGGGCTGGGGAGCAGGTGGAGCGGAGCCAGGAGGGGTGGAGTCCTCACTTTGGAGCAAACTGAGGACATGGTGAGGAGGGCACACTGTGGACTGTGGGTCCACTCAGTCAACCAGGAACTCACCAGGGGCCCCCCTGCCCTGGGTTGTTGCACCCGCCCCACGGCTCCCCTCCCCGCCCCCCCTCCCCTCCCCATCTCCCCCTCCCAACCTGCATCACGGTCTCCCCATGTGCTGAGTGCGCCACCAGCACTGCCAGCGCTGCCACCTTGCGGGGCCGGCCGTCGCTCAGGCTCCAGTGGTCAAACCTGGGGGCAGCAGGCAACAAACAATAGGCAGCAGGCAGCAGGCAGCAGGCAGCAGGCACCAGGCAGCATGTGCGCTTGCATGGCCCACATGGCTCGCATGACACGCATGGCGCATGGTTCGCGTGGCTCGCATGACACGCATGGCGCATGGTTCGCGTGGCTTGCATGACACGCATGGCGCATGGTTTGCGTGGCTCGCATGACGCGCATGGCGCATGGTCCCTGGCTGGGTCCCACCTGCCCAGCAGGTCCGTGTAGCCGTCCTTGTGGAAAGCAGGGGGGGCTGTGGCACTGCCCTCACCAGAGCCCTGACTGAACACCTTGACGTAGGCTGCTGCCACAGCCTGGCCTGCGACCACCGACAGCAGCAGCAGCAGGGCTGACCCCCTCCTCACCTCACCTCCTTGCCTGCTCCTGAGCTGCAGGCTGACGGCTCGCAAACAGGCTCCCAAGCAGGCTCCCAAAAGAGGCTCCAAAACAGGCAACAAAATAGGCACCGAAACAGGCTCCAAACAGGCCGAGTCGCCCCTCAGCCCTCAGACCTCAGCACACAGCCCCTCCCCACCTCCCAAAGATAGGACACAGCACCTGCCCCCCCCCCCTGCCCCCCCTCTGCCCCCCCCCCTGACCCAAGCTACCCATAGGGCCTGACCCGGCTGTGATCTGGACAGTGGGCGGCAACCAGGGGGGGGGGCGACACTGCCAGCATGAGGCCGCCCTATGAGACTGCCGGGATGACACGAAGCATGCAAGGGTGCGGGGTGAAGGGGGGTGGGGCGGGGGAGAGGGGCCGGGAGCAAGGTCAGGGTTGCGGGGTAGGGTTAGAGGCGGGTTAGGGGCCAAGGGGGGGGGGGCGGCTCTCACCTGACTGCTTCTCCACCACCTGCAGCAAGCCCAATGCTGGGAAGGTGTGCACCAGCAGGCTGCAGCAGAACAGGGGGTGTAGGGCCACCAGGCCACCGCCTGCCACCTGTCACCAGCCGCATGCCCCCGACAGGCAGCCACACAGCCAGCGGCAGCAGGGGGTGAAGGTGAGGCAACCGTCGAGCAGTCAGACAGGTGGGGGGCGGGGGCGGGGGCGGGGGCCACTCCCTAACACTTGGCGCGCTGCCCCAGCCATTGCTGCAGGCAGGCAGGCTGGCTGGCCAGACCCACACCTCCTGGTCGAGCCCCTCCAGCCTGCTTGCCCCCACCCCCCTCCCTCCTTGACCCACCTGCACCATAAGGCTGGTGTTGGGGGGCAGGCCGGGCAGCAGTGTGGGCAGGTGCAGACAGCGTCCAGTGCTCCCCCCTGCAGCCACCACCCAGCAATCACTCAGCTCAGGAGGGCGGGTGTATTTGGCCCCCTACCCCCTGCCCCTGCCCCCTGCCCCCTGCCCCCCTGCCCCCTGCCCCCTGCCCCCTGCCCCCTGCCCCCTGCCCCCTGCCCCCTGCCCCCTGCCCCCTGCCCCCTGCCCCCTGCCCCCTGCCCCCTGCCCCCTGCCCCTGCCCCTGCCCCCTGCCCCCTGCCCCCTGCCCCCTGCCCCCTGCCCCCTGCCCCCTGCCCCCTGCCCCCTGCCCCCTGCCCCCTGCCCCCTGCCCCCTGCCCCCTGCCCCCTGCCCCTGCCCCCTGCCCCCTGCCCCCTGCCCCCCTGCCCCCTGCCCCCTGCCCCCTGCCCCCTGCCCCCTGCCCCCTGCCCCCTGCCCCCTGCCCCCTGCCCCCTGCCCCCTGCCCCCTGCCCCCTGCCCCCTGCCCCCTGCCCCCTGCCCCCTGCCCCCTGCCCCTGCCCCCTGCCCCCTGCCCCCTGCCCCCTGCCCCCTGCCCCCTGCCCCCTGCCCCCTGCCCCCTGCCCCCTGCCCCCTGCCCCCTGCCCCCTGCCCCCTGCCCCCTGCCCCCTGCCCCCTGCCCCCTGCCCCCTGCCCCCTGCCCCCTGCCCCCTGCCCCCTGCCCCCTGCCCCCTGCCCCCTGCCCCCTGCCCCCTGCCCCCTGCCCCCTGCCCCCTGCCCCCTGCCCCCTGCCCCCTGCCCCCAGCCCCTGTGGCTTGGCCTGGGTGTGGCAGCAGCAGAGGCGCAGCTCACCTGGGGCGTGGGGCAGGCTGGTGAGGGCCAGGCGGTCAAGGCTGTGTGCTGGGCGGATGAAGGAAAAGGTGCTGCCTGCTGCTCTGCCACCGCCCCGCCCGGCAGGGGCCTGAGAGGCGGTGGCGAAGGCATTGAAGGGGTCCTGGCTGAACAGCAGCTCCACATCCAGCTCATACACAGCCAGTGACACCTGCAACACCCCAGGTCACTCAGGTCGACCACACTCAGGCCACACCCATGTCACACTCAGATCACACCCAAGCCAACCCCTCGGTTCAGCGCATGCGGTGGCCCCCTCTGGCACCCTCCCCCTCCACCCCTCCCCCTCCACCCCTCCCCCTCCACCCCTCCCCCTCCACCCCTCCCCCTCCACCCCTCCCCCTCCACCCCTCCCCCTCCACCCCTCCCCCTCCACCCCTCCCCCTCCACCCCTCCCCCTCCACCCCTCCCCCTCCACCCCTCCCCCTCCACCCCTCCCCCTCCACCCCTCCCCCTCCACCCCTCCCCCTCCCCCCCTCCCCCTCCCCCTCCACCCCTCCCCCTCCACCTCTCCCCCCCCTCTCCCCCTCTCTCCCCCTCTCCCCACCCTCCCCCCCCTCTCCCCCCTTCCCCCTCTCCCCTCCTCCCCCCCTCCCCCTCTCCCCCCGTCCCCCCTCCCCCTTCCCCCCCCCCCTTCCCCCCTCACCTGCTCCACACCAGCAGCCGCCAGCACCAGGCCATCCCCCTCCTTCCCCAACACCAAGCTGGCTGGGCCCCCCCCCTGCCTCTGCCCCAGGCCAGTGCTGCTCAAAGGCATGGGGGCAGGGGCTCCAGCCAGCACCTGGCTCACCTCCTGCAGACACGACGATGACGGGTGATGCTCACACTCATGCCCTGACCTGAGATCAGCTTCACCCCAGCTACCAGCGCAAACAGCCCTGGCCGCACACAGGGCCTTGCCTGGCTCAGGGCAGCACAGCACGCGGCTTTTCCGTTAGGAGCTTAAATTGTCAGAGGGGTTTCGTCACATTGCTTTGGTCGAGGGCTTGGCTGAGAGTGCGGTCGGAGGTTGGGACACGGAGGATAAGCCTATAAGTTTGCCTGTAATTCTATAAGTTTGGTCGGAAGGAGAGGAGTCGAGGCGGGCGACAGAGGTCCCGGATCGCAGCTGCCAGGGCGTTCCGCGCACCTCGAGCGTGTGGGTCATGGCCGCCCAGCGCGCCCTCCACCGGGGCTCCGCGGCCCCGCAGCGCCTCGCCCAGCCGGCCGCGACCGCGACTCCATCGCGAACCTTGGACTGGAGGCGAGACTGCGGGGCGCTGCGCACCCCGCACACAGCGCGCCCAGCGGCTAGTGCACAACAATATGGCGACGAGACATGCGTGTTGCGGAGCCAATGAAACACCGGCCGGTGCGCAGGGACAGTGTGATGAGGGTGAGTGCGTCGCAGCAGTTTCGATTTGAATGACGCCACGTGGCGAGGGAGCGTCAAAGCAACTTGCGAGTAAGATCGCTCACGTGCCCACGCGGACATTTGAGCAGATGCCTACTTGATGTTCACAGGTCTTGAGGTCGCAGAGGATGCAGCAACACAGCGCGCCGCCTTACCTCCGGGACGGCACTACCGAGACGCCGGAGGGTACCGGCGCGTCGGGATCCACTCCCGCCAGAAGCAGCCACAGCCGCAGGTAGTCGCGCTGCAGCGCCAGCTCGCCCCCATCTGCCCCCGCCGCCACCTCTCCTGACGCGGTCACCTCCGCGACTGACTGATCCCTCCGGCACCGACGCCTCTGGTGCCGGCAGCGCGGTCGGTGTCCAGTGCGGCGCCAGCCACTGGGTCACATGCGGAAACAGCGGGAGTGGGTGGGCTGGGCGGTTGGGCCGCGTCTAGTCGTTGCAGCAGGCCAGCGGCCGCTTGGTGCCTCTCCTGCGCCCGACAGTGGCAGCGGCGGCATGCATCGCGGAGATGGGCAGCAGAGGCAGCACCGGCCGCACTTCAGCAGCTTTCAAGTGGGGTGGCCGCCTCCGCCTAGTTGTCAGTTTTCGGGTGTCGGTTGTTGTCCCGTGCTTCCCCTTCCAACCCCCCTTCGCCCCAAGCAGCATCCATGCGTCCGAGCCCCTCCCCCTCTCCCCCTCTCCCCCTTCGCTCCCCCTTCATGCCCTGCCCCCTCCTTCCCCCCCTCCCCCACACTACCCTCCCACCCCCTGCCCCTACCCATGCTTCCACTCCCCCCTTCCCCCACACACCCCTCCCCTCCTAACCCCCCTGCAACGCACACCCCTCCCCCAACCCCCTTCCCCCACACCCCCTTCCCCCACCTGCAGCACCATCATCACCGCGGCCTGCAGCAGCTGCTCCGGCCTAGCGCCCTGCGGCTGCCTAGCCACCTGCTGCAGCAGAGCCTCCCAGGAGCGGGCCGCCTGGAGGTTTAGCAGGCGGTTGGAACGCAGAGCGGTGGGTGTGGTGGTTGAGGCGGTTGAGGTGGTTGAGGAGGCGCCGAGGGCATGCGCCCGGGGGTTGTACCAGGGGCCAGTATTCCCAGACCCAGCTCAGCAGTGGGCTCCTGGCCAGGCGACCTGGCAGGCAGTCAGGGGGGCAGGATCAGGTTGCCTGGCAGGCGGGTAGGGTGGGGTGGTGAAGCAGGGCAAGGCCAGGCAGGCTCTGCCACATCAGCAGGTGAGCTGCCTGGCAGTTGGCACTGGGTATCTTGGCTTCAGATGAACGCACGCATGCCATGCAAGCATGCAACCTGGCAAGCAGCGCTGGGGCAGGTGTTGGGGTGCAAGGCAGGCCAGTAGTGTGGGGGGTGGGGGGGCCAGGGGGGGTGGCGGCAGGGCCCGGGGGGGGGGGG
>JASKMD010000028.1:1075169-1110500 GCA_030144725.1 Haematococcus lacustris | reverse complement strand
ACAGGCTGTTTCAGATCGGACAGGACCTGTGCCTGTTCAGCTGAACACTCCGCATCCTTGCTTGCCCATGTTAAACTGAACTGCTGCCAAAGGCTTGGTGAGGATATCTGCCAGCATGCTGGAGGTGTGGCAGTAGTGAAATGCTACCTCACCTCTGCTGATGCGCTCTCTGACAAAGTGATGGTGTACGTCAATGTGCTTTGCTCGTGAGGTGGCCATGGGGTTGTGCAAGAGCTGAATGGCTGCCTGATTGTCACAGCCCAGGTGCACACAGCTGGCATCCAGCTGCAGATCCCTCATGAGCTTGCGCAGCCACAGAGCCTCCTTGGCTGCGCTGGACGCTGCCATATACTCTGCTTCTGCTGTTGACATAGCCACAGTCGGCTGGAGGCGGCTGGACCAGCTAATGGCACCCCCATTCAGAGTGAAGATATACCCAGTGGTGCTTCTGGCTGTGTCCTTGTCCCCTGCATAGTCTGCATCAGAGAAGCCCTGCAGCCCTGACACACCACCAAACAGAAGTCCTTGATCTGCAGTGCCCTTCAGGTAGCATAGCACACTGCAGGCGGCCAACCAGTGCTGCTTAGTGGGTGCAGACATGTGCCTGGCCAAGGCGCCCACAGCAAATGCAATGTCTGGCCGTGTGCAGCAGGTCAGGTATAGCAGGCTGCCCACCAGGGCACTGTAATGATACAGAGTCGTGTCCAAGGCATCCCCTTCCCTGACTAGCTTAACAGCAGGAGCCATGGGCAGAGGCTTGCTGTGGGCTGCTGACTTGCTGTTGGCTGTGACCAGCTCCTGGATGAATTTGTGCTGGTCAAGCTTGATGGTGCCCTCAGCTCTGTCCCTGGTCAGCTGCATCCCTAGGAACCACCGGGCCTCACCCAAGTCCTTCAGTTTGAAGGCTGAGGACAGCTGCTTCTTCACGTAGGCCAATCCTGCGGTGTCCCCCTGCTGGGTGCACAGAAGGCAGTCGTCCACATACACTAGCAGGTACACCATGCCAGTGCTCAGCTGCAGGGTAAACAGGGCAGGGTCTGCCTCAGAGGCCTTGAAGCCAATGCTCAGCAGCTCCTCACACAGCCTAGCATGCCACGCCCTGGGGGCCTGCCTTAAACCATACAGGGCCTTCTGCAGACGGCACACAGTGTTAGTGCTGCCCTCTTCAAAACCCTCTGGCTGCTGCACATAGATGACCTCCCCTGGCTCTAGCTTGCCGTTCAGGAAGGCTGTCTCAAAGTCTAACTGATGAATCTCCATGTCCTCAGCTGCTGCCTTGGCCAGGAGGGTGCGCAATGTGGTATGCTTGCTGACCGGTGCATAGACATCTCCTACATCCACACCTGATTGTTGATAGAACCCCTTTGCCACTAGCCTGGCCTTCAGCTTCTCAATGTTCCCTGCAGCATCACGCTTCACTTTAAGTACCCATTTGGTAGGCAGCACACGTGCATTGGCAGGACGCTCTTCAAGGCACCATGTTTGGTTTGCATGCAAGGAGGCCAGCTCAGCATTCATGGCTTCAATCCACAAGTCTGCCATGGGACCAGCCAGAGCCTCTGCCACAGTGGGTGTGTCATTGATGGGAGAGTCTGACACAGTCAAGGCATTCAGCTCAGGCTGCCTAATCTTGAGTGGTGGGCGTCGGTCCCTTGGTGGGTTGCGCCGTGGCTGGGGTGCACCAGGTGCCTCAGGCGAAGAGGGCCGTGAGTCAGGTGCATCAGGCATGGGTGCAGATGGGTGCACAGATGGGCGCACAGCAGATGGGCGCACCACAGGTCTGGCTGCTGAGGGTGCTGCGGTTGGTGCTGCTGGTCTTGCTGCTGCTGATCTTGCTGATGCTGCAGCTGGTGCTGCTGGTCTTGCTGCTGTTGGTCTTGCTGATGTTGGTGCAGCTGGCGCTGCTGGTCTTGCTGATGCTGGTGCTGCTGATGCTGCTGGTCTAGCTGCTGGTGCTGCACCTGGTGCTGCAGGTGCTGCTGCTGGCGCTGCTGCTGGTGCTGCAACTGGCTGTGCTCCCACTGTCTCCCTGGCTAGAGGCATGGGTTGAAGACTGAATCTGCCTATTCCTGGTCTGGGTAGTCTGTTGATGAACTCTAGTTGCTGTTGGTGCCACATGTGAGATCCTGGCTCATATCTGGCAGTCAGGCTGACTTGCTCACTGGGTTCTTGCTCACTGGGTGGAGAGTCTGAGCTGCTGCTGTCTTGCTGATGTGCCCCTATGCCTTCCAGCGGTCTGGACCGTGGTCGCTGTGCACTGCTGCCTGGCCTGCTGATACTGCTGCTGCTCCCACTGTCCTCAGAGCTGCTGCTGCTGGTCTGTTGCTGCTGCTGCTGCTGCTGCTGCTGCTGCTGCTGCTGCTGCTGCTGCTGCTGCTGCTGCTGCTGCTGCTGCTGCTGCAGGCTGTTGCCCCCCTCAGCAGGAGCTACTGGGGTCAGTGGCTCAGAGGGGTTGTTAGGGCTCGGTGGGAGGGGTAAGAGAAACACAGGCTGTGCTGCCTGGTCTTGCTGGCGAGTAGGCTGCAGGACTGACAGTTCATCAAACACTATGTCCTTGCTGCATGTCTCTCGACCGTTGACCAGCACTTTGTACGCTTTAGAGCCAGGCTCATAGCCTAAGAACAGGCCCTCAACTGACTTGGCCTGTAGCTTGCTGCGCTGGTGGTCAGGAACATGGAGCCAGACTCTGCAGCCAAACACTCTGAGACCTGACAGATCAGGCTTGACACCATAGAAGGCTTCCCAAGGTGTGAGTGGCTGGCCTGACACAGGTAGCAGGCATCTGACATGGTTGGCAAACTTGACTGCATGAGCCCAGAAGCTGAGAGATATGTCTGCTGAGTGAATGATGCTGCGGGCCTTCTCAAAGATAGTCCTGTTCAAGCGTTCAGCTGCACCATTCTGCTGTGGGCTGTAAGGGGCTGAGTGCTGGTGTACTATGCCCTTGCTGCGGCAGTACTCTTTCATGCGGCTGTTGACGTACTCTGTTCCATTGTCTGTGCGGATGGCCTTGCAGCGGAAACCTGACTGGGTCTCAAGCTCCTCAATGACTGTCCTAACTATGTCAGGTACTTGAGCCTTGCTGCTGATGGGCATACACACTGACAGCTTGGTGTGTTCATCAAGGAAAGTTGCCACATAAAGGCTGCCATCCCTGGCACTGGCGTGCATGGGGCCACAGACATCCATGTGGATCAGCCCTAAGGGAGCTGTCACTGGTGCTGCATTGGGGGAAGGTCCTGCGAATGCGACATTCTTGTGCTGCTTGCCCTTGACACAACCTATACACACAGCTGGATCAGAGGCAGCCGCTCGGAACTGTGCAGCTGTGATGGGTACTCCTGACACCATGCCTTCTGACTGCATGCGTGCTAGAGCATCATAGGAAGCATGACACAGACGCTGGTGCCACACCTGAGGAGAGTTGGAGGTGGCGCTGTTGGCGGAGGGAGCAGCCACGTTGGTCAGAGGCTCCAGCTGTACCCTGTGGTCAGGCTGTAGAGCTGACTGCCTGATGCCATACAGCTTGGCACCCTGCTCCTGCTCAGAGTCAGTGTCTGGGCCATCTGGCATTGGGACAGCTGCCAGGATGTAGGAGTTTCTGATCTTGTGGGCGTTGACCCTCAGCATGCTGCCAAACTGGTTGCTGCTGATCTGGCACAGATCTCCACGGAATAGAAAGCTGCTGCCTTCCTCTGTTGCAGCTGCCACGGAGATGAAGTTCTGCTTGCTGTCAGGAACATACAAGGCATGGCTGAGGAACCAGGAGCCACGCTTGGTGCTGAGGAACACGCTGCCTGACCCAACTGCCCAGACCCTGTGGCCTGCAGCTGCCAGCTTAACAGGCCTGTGCTTGTCTGGCGCAAAGGCTGTGTAGTCGTAGAAGAACTGCAGGTCTTTCAGGATATGCTGTGAGGCACCTGAGTCAATGCAGAAGGGGCTGTACAGGTCGCTGTTGAAGTTCAGTCTGGGCTGCACCATCTGCATGAGGACATCATCAAAGTCATCATCATCATCATCATCAGCAGCAGCAGTGGAGCAGGTGAACAGACTGGCTCCCCTGGATGAGCTCTGAGCTGCTGCCCTGCCAGGGGTCTGGGCCCTGCCTCTGCTGGGGCTGGATGTCCTGGCTGGGCTGGAGCTCCTGCCTGGACTGGGTCGTCTGCCTGGGCTGCTGGGCCTGACAGGGTTGCTGAACAGAGTCTTCATGCGGTTGCGCTGATCCCTGTCAAAGGTGAAGCATTCAGACATGATGTGACCTGGCTTAGCACAGTAGTTGCAGGTCAGGTGAGCATGTGAGCTGACGTCCCTGGTGGACCTGTCAGGCGACTGTGCTCTGGGCTGCTGCTGCTGTGCTGGGCTCTGCTGCTCACGAGACTGCTGAGGAAACCTGGGCCTGCCCCTGCCCCCCTGTCCGCCTGAACTACCAGCCCCCCTGCTGTCAGAAGGGGAGGAGTAGGACCAGAGTGAGGATGAGGAGGTGCTGAGTTGCTGCTGCATCTGCTTGCCGAGCAGGTCTGCTTCCTTGCTCAGCAGCACCCGCTTGATGCGCTCGACCTTCAGGTCTGCGCTGGTCTGATCATAGCGCAGGCGTTCGACTGTGCCCTCATACTCAGATGGGAGAGCTGCCAAAATGGCGAGGACCACTGTGGATTCAGAGGTCTCACAGTTGCAGGCTTCCAGCTCAGTTAGCAGCTGCTGCAAGCGCGCAAAGAAGCGCGCAACAGACTCGCCTGGCTCCATGCGCAGGAGGGAGAGTCGCTGCTGAAGTTGCGACTGTCGCGCGACTGACGATTCGGTGAACTGGGATTCGAGGGTCTCCCAGGCGTCTTGCGCTGAGTCTGCGTGCTTGACAGTAAAGATGTGGAGGTTGGATACGTGCCGCTGGATAAAGGCTAGGGCTTTGCGGTCCAGCACGCTGTCTGCACGGGAGCGGGCTAGATCTGCAGCATATGCTGCCCGCTCCTCCGGAGTGGCGGTGTCTGCTGGCACAGTGGGTAAGGGGGTGACGCCGTTGGCGACGACGGACCAGAGGTTTGCTTCGACCAGAAGGCCCTCAGTCCGGATGCTCCAGATCGGCCAGTTGTCATCATCGAGAATGGTGGGAAAATTGCCAGAGATTGGGGGATTAGTTGCCATCGCTGGTCGACTCGGCTGTCAACCACACGAACCCTAGCCAGCAACTCACTGGAGTCCTATCGCGCGTCAGCGCGTGGGCCCATAACCTGTTGGAAGAGCACGGGCAGACGCGGACACCAGTTCAGGGTAGTTACATTGATCTGCCACAACTGCTAGCGCGCAGCCTTGCGCCTACCTGTTGGAAGAGCACGGGCAGACGCGGACACCAGTTCAGGGTGCCTACGACTGCCGGGTGTCTGCCCTAAATACGGCAGTCACACTCGCACTCATCGCGGCCGGGCCGCTGGCAGGCACACCCTACAATCCCGGTGCTTGATCTCAACTGCACCGGGAGGGTATGCAACTAACAACAGCCCTGTCGCTGAGTCAGCAGGGGTCCGGGAGGGCAGGCCCAGTGTGGCTGAGCGGCAGCAGCCGGCCCCTCCCCCCGGCCCCTCCCCTCCCCCCGACCCCTCCTCCCGGCCCTCCTCCTTTGCCAGGTCCGCCTACCCTTCCTAGCCCACCCACCCTTCTCTACACACGCGTAGCCCGCGCGGGGGCGAGCCAGGACTAGCCATGCAACGCCCAAGTGTGGCCGCCAGGTTCATGGAAGTCACCCTCAACGTGCAGGGCCTTGCCCAACCGCACAAACTGCAGGCTCTGCTTGACTGGGCCGCTGACAGCCCGGCGCAAGTGGTGTTCCTCCAAGAGTGCCATAGGGCGGAGAGCGTGTGGCAGTGGGCAGAAGCCCACTCGGGGGCCAAACCCGCCTGGCGGGGGCAGTGGTTTTACACCCCTGGCATTGGCAGCTCCCAAGGCTGTCTGGTGTTGGTCAAGCCCTCCACCATCCTCCAGGGGTGCACCCAGGTGCAGCTGCAGGCAGAGGGGGCCCAGGGGCGGGTGCTGCAGGTAGATGGGGAGCTCGTGGGCAGGCCGGTGTCCCTAGTGTGCGTGTACGCCCCGGAGCAGCAGGCAGAGCGGCCAGCGTTCCACGCAGAGTGCCTCCCCGCTTGCCTCCCGCCAGCCAGGGTGGGCCACGCCGGTATCCCCGCCACCGCAGCTGCTGCCTCCTTCCAAGCATGCGCCAGCAAGGGGTGGCAGGGCTGAGGCACAGGGAAATGACGGGGTAGGGGTGTGGGTGCGGCCAAATGCGGAGGGCAGGGCGGGGGCGAGGGGGGGGGCGGGTGTGAGGGTGTTGATGGATAGAAGGGGGGGAGTGGAGCCTTGCCATCCCCCACGCGCCGCCATTGGTGCCTGTTTGCTACCAGGGAGTGTCCCTCGGCTCAGCCAGCTGCCCTTCCGTGGGCGAGGTTGCCTTTGGATGGGCAGCAGTAGCTATGAATGCCGCCGCTCTCCCTTGGCGCCCACAAGGCCTAGATATGTTCCGCAAATGCAAGCGGCACAACAATGCCTAGCGTCGAAGGTCATCTACCAGCTGGCTTTCGTGCAGCCCTAGCCGCTGCTGAGTAGGCAAAATGTTAAGGCGGTGAAGCACTTCGTGGCCGCCTCGGACCTGGCCGTGAAGGGCAGCCTCAGCGTGACCTGCCACTACGCCAAGGAGGCAGCTTGTGTCGTGCCCCGGCGCAAAGATGGGCTGGAGCTGCCGGATCCACAGGTCACCAACACCGCCATGCTAGCCAGTACTATGGCCCAGCTGAACTCACTCAGAGTCCGGGAGTGGCAGACCTCATGCACATATTGCTGACTTACCTCATCATGGCCTTAGCACCTGTGTAGTCACTGACCTCACAGCCTAATCGGTGCCCAGTCTCAAAACTCGTCCGCAAGCCCACGTCACAGCCATTGCCCAACTCAGGCTCCACCGCGTGGTGGCCCCAAACGCCCAAGCCCACTGGTCGGGGTTAGCATAGGTGTTGTGCGTCATGCTCTTGTCAAGCTGCGGGGCAGGCTTAGGCAGTGGTCCCCTGGCAGCTGATGCTCAGCGCTGGCCCAACGTTGACCACGCGCGAGAGGCCCTTCATCGCCGCTTGGACAAGCCCAGCTATCGATTGAGTGGGGTTAGGGGCTGACCCACCTCCTAGGGCCCTCACTCTGCCTCAGCTGCTGCCGCCCCCCTGCAGCGCACCTCAGTTGGAGGTGGCAATGCTGGGGATGAGGGGGCCCGGGTGGCGCAGGGCGCCCAGGTGGCCCAGCAGAAGCAGAAGCACAGCCCTTGGGTGGGAGCGGGGGCGGGAACAGAGGCTGCAGCAGGGGCAGGGGATGAGTCAGGGGCTCAAGGGTCTCGGGATCCATCCGTCTGCTCCGCCCCGTGGAAGGCCTTCCCGGTTCGATAGCACCTGGGGCCCAGCTACAGCAGAGCGTTCTGGTGGGACTCCGTGGATGGGCCCGTCCTGGGCTGCCCAGGTGTGTTCAAGGGGTGAGTCAGCGCAGCCGGGGGAGCGGGAGGTGTAAGGTCTGTCGCCGAGCAGCTCAGACGCCCCCTCCACTAGTCAGGGGCCCGCGAGTCGGCCTTTCCCGCTTGGCGGTGCGACAGCAGCACCTACACGAGGCACGAGGCTGGGGCTGGGGCCGGGGCCGGGGCTGGGGCTGGGGCTGGGGCTGGGGCTGGGGCTGGGGCTGGGGCTGGGGCTGGGGCTGGGGCTGGGGCTGGGGCTGGGGCTGGGGCTGGGGCTGGGGCTGGGGCTGGGGCTGGGGCTGGGGCTGGGGCTGGGGCTGGGGCTGGGGCTGGGGCTGGGGCTGGGGCTGGGGCTGGGGCTGGGGCTGGGGCTGGGGCTGGGGCTGGGGCTGGGGCTGGGGCTGGGGCTGGGGCTGGGGCTGGGGCTGGGGCTGGGGCTGGGGCTGGGGCTGGGGCTGGGGCTGGGGCTGGGGCTGGGGCTGGGGCTGGGGCTGGGGCTGGGGCTGGGGCTGGGGCTGGGGCTGGGGCTGGGGCTGGGGCTGGGGCTGGGGCTGGGGCTGGGGCTGGGGCTGGGCTGGGGCTGGGGCTGGGGCTGGGGCTGGGGCTGGGGCTGGGGCTGGGGCTGGGGCTGGGGCTGGGGCTGGGGCTGGGGCTGGGGCTGGGGCTGGGGCTGGGGCTGGGGCTGGGGCTGGGGCTGGGGCTGGGGCTGGGGCTGGGGCTGGGGCTGGGGCTGGGGCTGGGGCTGGGGCTGGGGCTGGGGCTGGGGCTGGGGCTGGGGCTGGGGCTGGGGCTGGGGCTGGGGCTGGGGCTGGGGCTGGGGCCGTGCCTTCTCCGATGGTTTTGGATCGCCCACGCCTTACCCGTCCCTTGCCCACTACCCTTTTCCCAACGCCCACCACCTTTGAGCCCAGCGCCTTGCTCTGTCCCGGCCCGTTGCGCGCTTGCCCCCCGCACCCCTCTTTCCACCCCTCTGCCCTCTGTCCCCCTCAGCCCCCCTTGGGCCGCCCCTCCCCCCCTTGTTATCCCTCCCGCTGTCCATCCCGGGCCTCATGAGGGGTCTGTTGGTACTGGCTCCCTTGCCGGTATTCCCACATTAACCTCTCCGCGCTCCCTGGGGCACTTGGGGTTGCTGGGTAAGGCCCTCTCTAAGGGCGCGGTGCTGGCCTCCAAGGGCAAGCTCGCTGCCCGTAAGCTGAGAGATGCCACAGCTAGGGGCCTAGCCGCAGCCGGGCAGCGGGTGGGTGGGGAACCTTCCGCCAACTCTCCCTCCCTTGACCCCATGGACGCCGAGGCAGCGGCCCCCACCGCCCCTTGCCGCACGGAGGACACGGGGCCTGGCGCACTTGCCCCTCTCCCAGCCCAAGAGCTTGGTCCCTCCACCGGCCTGGCAGCCGCTTCGGCTCAGTGCGGGTTGGGTCCGGTGAGCTGCAGGGTAGTCAGCCTCCCCGCTGGCTTGACACCGACGCGAGGGCCACTCCGCGCCCCTCCCCGGATGACAGAAGGGCTGGGAGGGAGGAGAGGCAGCGGGAAGCTCAGCGTAGGCCGAGGAAAGGCAGCGCTCAGCCAGCTGTCGAGCCAGCTCGAGGTGGGCCTTGCCGGCGCCGGTATGGCATTCCCTCTTCCGGTTCCAGCTCGGAGGGAGGGGAGGCTCTGCGGGTAAGGCTCGTTCTAGAGCCTCAGCCGAGGCCGTGGCAAGCCGGCAGGCAGCGTGCTGCGCAGCTTGGATCCCCACACGTGCGCCGCTACGGGCTGCTCAGCCCCACTGCAAGCCTGGCCAGCTCGCTGGGGGCCTCTTGTGACAGCCCTGTCGCTGAGTCAGCAGGGGTCCGGGAGGGCAGGCCCAGTGTGGCTGAGCGGCAGCAGCCGGCCCCTCCCCCCGGCCCCTCCCCTCCCCCCGACCCCTCCTCCCGGCCCTCCTCCTTTGCCAGGTCCGCCTACCCTTCCTAGCCCACCCACCCTTCTCTACACACGCGTAGCCCGCGCGGGGGCGAGCCAGGACTAGCCATGCAACGCCCAAGTGTGGCCGCCAGGTTCATGGAAGTCACCCTCAACGTGCAGGGCCTTGCCCAACCGCACAAACTGCAGGCTCTGCTTGACTGGGCCGCTGACAGCCCGGCGCAAGTGGTGTTCCTCCAAGAGTGCCATAGGGCGGAGAGCGTGTGGCAGTGGGCAGAAGCCCACTCGGGGGCCAAACCCGCCTGGCGGGGGCAGTGGTTTTACACCCCTGGCATTGGCAGCTCCCAAGGCTGTCTGGTGTTGGTCAAGCCCTCCACCATCCTCCAGGGGTGCACCCAGGTGCAGCTGCAGGCAGAGGGGGCCCAGGGGCGGGTGCTGCAGGTAGATGGGGAGCTCGTGGGCAGGCCGGTGTCCCTAGTGTGCGTGTACGCCCCGGAGCAGCAGGCAGAGCGGCCAGCGTTCCACGCAGAGTGCCTCCCCGCTTGCCTCCCGCCAGCCAGGGTGGGCCACGCCGGTATCCCCGCCACCGCAGCTGCTGCCTCCTTCCAAGCATGCGCCAGCAAGGGGTGGCAGGGCTGAGGCACAGGGAAATGACGGGGTAGGGGTGTGGGTGCGGCCAAATGCGGAGGGCAGGGCGGGGGCGAGGGGGGGGGCGGGTGTGAGGGTGTTGATGGATAGAAGGGGGGGAGTGGAGCCTTGCCATCCCCCACGCGCCGCCATTGGTGCCTGTTTGCTACCAGGGAGTGTCCCTCGGCTCAGCCAGCTGCCCTTCCGTGGGCGAGGTTGCCTTTGGATGGGCAGCAGTAGCTATGAATGCCGCCGCTCTCCCTTGGCGCCCACAAGGCCTAGATATGTTCCGCAAATGCAAGCGGCACAACAATGCCTAGCGTCGAAGGTCATCTACCAGCTGGCTTTCGTGCAGCCCTAGCCGCTGCTGAGTAGGCAAAATGTTAAGGCGGTGAAGCACTTCGTGGCCGCCTCGGACCTGGCCGTGAAGGGCAGCCTCAGCGTGACCTGCCACTACGCCAAGGAGGCAGCTTGTGTCGTGCCCCGGCGCAAAGATGGGCTGGAGCTGCCGGATCCACAGGTCACCAACACCGCCATGCTAGCCAGTACTATGGCCCAGCTGAACTCACTCAGAGTCCGGGAGTGGCAGACCTCATGCACATATTGCTGACTTACCTCATCATGGCCTTAGCACCTGTGTAGTCACTGACCTCACAGCCTAATCGGTGCCCAGTCTCAAAACTCGTCCGCAAGCCCACGTCACAGCCATTGCCCAACTCAGGCTCCACCGCGTGGTGGCCCCAAACGCCCAAGCCCACTGGTCGGGGTTAGCATAGGTGTTGTGCGTCATGCTCTTGTCAAGCTGCGGGGCAGGCTTAGGCAGTGGTCCCCTGGCAGCTGATGCTCAGCGCTGGCCCAACGTTGACCACGCGCGAGAGGCCCTTCATCGCCGCTTGGACAAGCCCAGCTATCGATTGAGTGGGGTTAGGGGCTGACCCACCTCCTAGGGCCCTCACTCTGCCTCAGCTGCTGCCGCCCCCCTGCAGCGCACCTCAGTTGGAGGTGGCAATGCTGGGGATGAGGGGGCCCGGGTGGCGCAGGGCGCCCAGGTGGCCCAGCAGAAGCAGAAGCACAGCCCTTGGGTGGGAGCGGGGGCGGGAACAGAGGCTGCAGCAGGGGCAGGGGATGAGTCAGGGGCTCAAGGGTCTCGGGATCCATCCGTCTGCTCCGCCCCGTGGAAGGCCTTCCCGGTTCGATAGCACCTGGGGCCCAGCTACAGCAGAGCGTTCTGGTGGGACTCCGCGGATGGGCCCGTCCTGGGCTGCCCAGGTGTGTTCAAGGGGTGAGTCAGCGCAGCCGGGGGAGCGGGAGGTGTAAGGTCTGTCGCCGAGCAGCTCAGACGCCCCCTCCACTAGTCAGGGGCCCGCGAGTCGGCCTTTCCCGCTTGGCGGTGCGACAGCAGCACCTACACGAGGCACGAGGCTGGGGCTGGGGCCGGGGCCGGGGCTGGGGCTGGGGCTGGGGCTGGGGCTGGGGCTGGGGCTGGGGCTGGGGCTGGGGCTGGGGCTGGGGCTGGGGCTGGGGCTGGGGCTGGGGCTGGGGCTGGGGCTGGGGCTGGGGCTGGGGCTGGGGCTGGGGCTGGGGCTGGGGCTGGGGCTGGGGCTGGGGCTGGGGCTGGGGCTGGGGCTGGGGCTGGGGCTGGGGCTGGGGCTGGGGCTGGGGCTGGGGCTGGGGCTGGGGCTGGGGCTGGGGCTGGGGCTGGGGCTGGGGCTGGGGCTGGGGCTGGGGCTGGGGCTGGGGCTGGGGCTGGGGCTGGGGCTGGGGCTGGGGCTGGGGCTGGGGCTGGGGCTGGGGCTGGGGCTGGGGCTGGGGCTGGGGCTGGGGCTGGGGCTGGGGCTGGGGCTGGGGCTGGGGCTGGGGCTGGGGCTGGGGCTGGGGCTGGGGCTGGGGCTGGGGCTGGGGCTGGGGCTGGGGCTGGGGCTGGGGCTGGGGCTGGGGCTGGGGCTGGGGCTGGGGCTGGGGCTGGGGCTGGGGCTGGGGCTGGGGCTGGGGCTGGGGCTGGGGCTGGGGCTGGGGCTGGGGCTGGGGCTGGGGCTGGGGCTGGGGCTGGGGCTGGGGCTGGGGCTGGGGCTGGGGCTGGGGCTGGGGCTGGGGCTGGGGCTGGGGCTGGGGCCGTGCCTTCTCCGATGGTTTTGGATCGCCCACGCCTTACCCGTCCCTTGCCCACTACCCTTTTCCCAACGCCCACCACCTTTGAGCCCAGCGCCTTGCTCTGTCCCGGCCCGTTGCGCGCTTGCCCCCCGCACCCCTCTTTCCACCCCTCTGCCCTCTGTCCCCCTCAGCCCCCCTTGGGCCGCCCCTCCCCCCCTTGTTATCCCTCCCGCTGTCCATCCCGGGCCTCATGAGGGGTCTGTTGGTACTGGCTCCCTTGCCGGTATTCCCACATTAACCTCTCCGCGCTCCCTGGGGCACTTGGGGTTGCTGGGTAAGGCCCTCTCTAAGGGCGCGGTGCTGGCCTCCAAGGGCAAGCTCGCTGCCCGTAAGCTGAGAGATGCCACAGCTAGGGGCCTAGCCGCAGCCGGGCAGCGGGTGGGTGGGGAACCTTCCGCCAACTCTCCCTCCCTTGACCCCATGGACGCCGAGGCAGCGGCCCCCACCGCCCCTTGCCGCACGGAGGACACGGGGCCTGGCGCACTTGCCCCTCTCCCAGCCCAAGAGCTTGGTCCCTCCACCGGCCTGGCAGCCGCTTCGGCTCAGTGCGGGTTGGGTCCGGTGAGCTGCAGGGTAGTCAGCCTCCCCGCTGGCTTGACCAATCAAGTCTCCCGGTAAAAGTTCCCCCTGTACGGGGGAAGTTTGTTGGCTGTAGATGGGGGAAGTTTTGAATTGCCCAACGGCGCTACTCGACAAGCACGAGCGACTAGCCACCCACACAACGGCTTGCTGGGCTCCTCCGCATGCTTTGACTCGCAACCTTGACTGCCCAGAGGTGGTTAGGGGTGGGCGGTTACTGCCCAGCAAACGCAGCCCGCCTGGACCGTTCTTATTTCGATAAGCTCAATCGCGAGGGGAGCGGTTACAGGGAATGTAGCCGCATTAGCGAGCCGCAGCTTAAGCGGCGAGCCAACAGGACAGGCCAAATCCCCCCACAACACCCAAAAATAGCGACGGACACAATGCAGTGCCAGACGAGCTACAGGAGGAACCGCAGCGGGAGCAGCACCTGCGTTCTGCAGCTTTTCTGCCTTGGCAGGAGCGCAGGGAGCGGTCAGATGCCGCTGCCCGTTCCAAATCGGAGCAGCGCAAGCGGGAATATGTGGAGCTCAAATGACAGCCCTGCAGTCAGGTATTCAAACAGCTATCAGCGAGGATTGGCTGCACCATGCTTGTGCCTCTGGGGCAACTAGACTAGAAGATTCCCCCTTGAAGCCACTTCAGGTGATGCAGGTGGAGTACATCAGCATGCAGGACCGCTTTAAGCTGATGCTCCCTTGCGCTTCACGCAATCAGTCGATCAGTCCCAACCCTCTCTCATTCTTCTGCTGGCCTAGCAGCCAGACCCACGCTAAAACGCGGTATGATGTGATAGTTCTGCGCTCCTATGCCCAGATGCAAGGGTGTGGTGTCTCCATGGGAGGTCAGCCATCGCTAGTCACCGGCGCTGTAGACTGCGCCATGCACCACCCATGCGTATCATCAAGTGTGTTTGTGTGTGCTGTCATGTAGCCTTCCTGGAGGCGCTCAATGCCGCTCACTATCGGCACTGTACGCATCTCAGCAGATCAGAACAGACAGCTTCAGCCAGGCATTCTTTGACTACCTGCGGGCCATTGACCGGCTCCTCTCCATGCCCAGCTTGTTGCAACAGCGCTCAGACCTACAGGCCCAACTCCCCAGAGGAGCATTCAGTGACTGTCCCATCTGTGCGCTCGTCCCAGGTACTTGGTCGCATGCATCTGCTGCCATGCAGGAAAGCTGTGTGTATCATCATCATCATCATCATCATCATCATCATACGACAATGGGTGTGTATGTGTGTGCGTGTGTGTGTGTCCATGTTGCAGGTGTGCCACAAGATGGCTACGAGCATTGTGTTGCTGGCAATGCTTGCAACAAGCACAGCAGATATGCCGGTGTGGCCAAGGCCACCCGTGACCTAGTGCAGCACACAGATACATACCTGGATTGTACAGGGTTGGAGGGCGCAGTGCAACAGCTGCATGACAGTGGGCAACTCAGTCTGTTTGGAGCATTTGCAGCGGCCAGAGCTACAACAGAGGCAACAGGAGCTGGAGCAGACGCAGCGGTAGTATTAGCAAGCGTGGACAGTGAGGCAGGCGTGGACAGTGAGGCACATGACTGCTCAACCTTGCTGCCCTATTTTAGGCCTGAGACCAGCAACATAACAGCCAGCCTTGTGCAGTGCGTGGTGTGGTTGGCTTTGTGTGCTGCCATGACGTGCCGCTACTAGCGCTGTACTGCAACATGCGCACAGCGGAGCAGTTTGTGTACTACCTCCTGGCATGGCATGCTGCATGCGACATGTTGCATCTCTACATTGACTTAGCCTGCCAATTCCAGGTTGGTTGTTCGCCATGGAGAAGCACCATGGCAGTGCTGAGGGTGAGAGCCCTCTCTTGCACGAGGCCTGGTGCTCCTGGTCGAAGGTCAAGTCTCAAGGTGTGTGTGGCATGGCAAGGGTGCAGAGTGTTCAGGGTGAGGTGTGGCACAGTTGGTTGAGCGCGGTGTGTTGTAGGTACCGTACCCAGGTGGAGCAGCTCACCACAGTGTGCATGAGCTGGGGTTGCAACGCGACCGTATGGGCCAGAGCGACAAGGACACGCGCGCAGCAAGCAACGCCATCAAGGCAAAGCTTAGGACAGCTCGTCAGCTTCTCAAAGAGGCAGCACTCAACCAAGCGCTAGGGAGTGGTGAGGATGCAGCAGCTGTCAGCATGGTGAGGGGTGAGCCAGCTCCATGGGCTGAGGCCTCCACAGCAACCCCCTACGGCAAGCTGCTGCACTATGGGCGGCAGCTGCACCATTTGCAAAGCGATAGGGATAGATGCGTTGAGCAGCAAGCTATGCTGCGTATCGAGCATTGTGTGCAAGGGGGCATGCAGTGAGCCTGAGGCGCATGGCGAGGCTGAGTCAGGGCAGCTGCAGCAGTCATGGCACATAGGGCGGTTGTTCTATATCAAACAACACATGCAGCAGTACCAAGACATGCTAATCAAGGCTGAGGGCATGCACATGAGCTAGGAGGGCAGGGGCACTTGCAACACCCCTATTGTTCTCTTGTATCACTTGTAACACCCTTGTACCACTTGTAACACCCTTGTACCACTTGTAACACCCTTGTACCACTTGTAACACCCTTGTAATCCCTTGTAACATGGCGGTCATGTAATGCTATCCAACCAACCGCTTATGTGATCCCTAACCGTTGAGAGCTGACCTAACTAGACTTCATTCCAGAGTCACCCGGTCCCAACCTCTACATACCATGCATGTAACCAACCGCATCCCTAGGTGCCTAGCTCCTACTTGCACTAGAAGCTCTTTGTAAATAACAATAGACAAGGCTAGACAAGGCTATCCAAGCCAAATGAGAATGGCCGCGCTCAAGTTTAAAACCTGTACCTAAACACTATTAGCACCGCCTTGCCTCCTAGGCTGGATCCCTAGCTAGCCCAGCCCAGCCTAACCTATCACTGCCAGGCTAGCCCATCCCTAGCCAGCCAGCCAGCCCATCCCATCCCTAGCCAGCGCATCCCTAGCCAGCCTATCCCAGCCCATCCCAACCCAGCCTATCCCTTGCTAGCCCAGCCCATCCCATCCTAACCTATCACTGGCAGGCCTGCACTTGCTAAGCCCGACCGTGATGCATACATGCATAGGGGGTATGTAGCAGGTGGCTACCACGTTTGCGGCATTAGCGCATCACCGCGTGGTGGTGTTGTCCATACAAGGGGCGTAGGTATCATTTGAGAAGAGGATACACGGCTAATGACCTCCACCGTTTTCTTCCTTACATCTTACAATTTACATCTTACAAATCACGTTGTGTGGCATGGAACTGAACGGAAGCTCTTTAAAAGCTTTTTGAAAGCTTTTGTACCATGCAACATACTTCTCAGATGGGCTCAAAGTTGCTGCTAATTGCTAATACAAGACTGCACTGCCACACACCTACAGCCTGGTGCTGCTGCTGCTGCTCATGCTCTGCAGCACATGCACTGCAACCTGCTGTCGCTGCTCATGCACTGAAGCACACCCGCAGCCTGCTGCTACCTGCACTGCCACACACCTAAAGCTTGCTGCTGCTGCTGTCCATGCACTGCTGCTCATGCACTAAAACACATGCACTGCAGCCTGCTGTTGCTGCTCATGCACTGAAGCACACCTGCAGCCTGCTGCTACCTGCAGCATGCACTGCCACACACCTACAGGCAGGTCAGGTCAGGTCAGGTCAGGGCAAGTCAGGTCAGGTCAGGGGCAACGCAAGGCTGGGAGGGGGTGGGGCAGGGTTGGGCAGGGAGGGGAGGGGCAATGCAAGGCAGGGATGAGGTGGGGCAGGGCTGGGAGGTGGTGGGGCAGGGATGGGCAGGGAGGGGAGGGGCAACGCAAGGCAAGAAGGGGGTGGGGCAGGGTTGGGCAGGGAGGGGAGGGGCAATGCAAGGCAGGGATGGCGTGGGGCAGGGCTGGGAGGGGGTGGGGCAGGGCTGGGAGGGGGTGGGGCAGGGCTGGGATGGGGTGGCATAGCAACAACACCAAAGGCATGACAACAACACCAAAATGCAGATGGGTGGGTGGGCGGGTGACTGGGTGCACCTTGCTGTGTAGCGGCACTACGGCTGCCTCCCCAGCCAGCTGCGGCACAGAGCTTGCTGCCCCTGCTGCTGCTGCCCCTGCTGCCGCTGCCGCCGCTGCCGCCGCTGCCGCCGCTGCCGCCGCTGCCGCCGCTGCTGCCGCTGCTGCCGCTGCTGCCGCTGCTGCCGCTGCTGCCGCTGCTGCTGCTGCTGCCGCTGCTGCCGCTGCTGCCGCTGCTGCCGCTGCTGCCGCTGCTGCCGCTGCTGCCGCTGCTGCCGCTGCCGCCCCTGCCGCCCCTGCCGCTGCTGCCGCTGCTGCCGCTGCTGCCGCTGCTGCCGCTGCTGCCGCTGCTGCCGCTGCTGCCGCTGCTGCCGCTGCTGCCGCTGCTGCCGCTGCTGCCGCTGCTGCCGCTGCTGCCGCTGCTGCCGCTGCTGCCGCTGCTGCCGCTGCTGCCGCTGCTGCCGCTGCTGCCCCTGCTGCCCCTGCTGCTGCTGCCCCTGCTGCCCCTGCTGCTGCTGCCCCTGCTGCCCCTGCCGCCCCTGCTGCTGCTGCCCCTGCTGCTGCTGCCCCTGCTGCTGCCGCCCCTGCTGCTGCTGCCCCTGCTGCTGCTGCCCCTGCTGCTGCTGCCCCTGCTGCTGCTGCCCCTGCTGCTGCTGCCCCTGCTGCTGCCCCTGCTGCTGCTCTTCTTTCTTCTTCTTCGTGTCCAGCAGTTGCATTGGGGTGGGCCCCCCGTTAGCGGTTGGTCTGTAGCTGCCTCCCCCACCACCTGCAGCACAGGGGTCGCCAGCAAAAGCGAGATTGGATTCCACGCCAGCAGCGTGTGTGCGACTGTCCTCAGCGCCAAGAGCTGCAGCAACGGTAACAAAACCATTGCTACATTACTGCCTGCTTGCTTGCATGCTACTCTGGCTGGGCCTGAGCGGACTTCCAAGCTGCACACTGACTTGCTCTAGCATCTGAGATAGCTCGCCAATCCTTTTGGCAGATGGTTGCTGAGCTGGGCTGGGGCGTGGGCTGCGCAGAGAGGTGCACAGGGGGGAGGTAACTGTATGCACACAAGCATCAAATCACATCACAAATCAGACTCAAGATCATGCAATCCAGCAGTCATGCAAGCCAAGAATTAGACACAGCGGTAATCCTGTATCATCAAGTAATCCTGTATCATCAACGACAACAGCATTAGCGCAACAACACTAGCACTATTGCATAGCATACCTTGGCAAGGGGATGGGGATCCTCGCTGATAGCTGTTTGAAAAACTGACTGCAGGGCTGTCATCTGAGCTGCCAAGCGCTCCTGATGCTGTGGCGGAGACTCCACATATTCCCGCTTGCGCTGCTCCGATTTGGAACGGGCAGCGGCATCTGACCGCTCCCTGCGCTCCTGCCAAGGCAGAAAAGCTGCAGAACGCAGGTGCTGCTCCCGCTGCGGTTCCTCCTGTAGCTCGTCTGGCACTGCATTGTGTCCGTCGCTATTTTTGGGTGTTGTGGGGGGATTTGGCCTGTCCTGTTGGCTCGCCGCTTAAGCTGCGGCTCGCTAATGCGGCTACATTCCCTGTAACCGCTCCCCTCGCGATTGAGCTTATCGAAATAAGAACGGTCCAGGCGGGCTGCGTTTGCTGGGCAGTAACCGCCCACCCCTAACCACCTCTGGGCAGTCAAGGTTGCGAGTCAAAGCATGCGGAGGAGCCCAGCAAGCCGTTGTGTGGGTGGCTAGTCGCTCGTGCTTGTCGAGTAGCGCCGTTGGGCAATTCAAAACTTCCCCCATCTACAGCCAACAAACTTCCCCCGTACAGGGGGAACTTTTACCGGGAGACTTGATTGGCTTGACACCGACGCGAGGGCCCCTCCGCGCCCCTCCCCGGATGACAGAAGGGCTGGGAGGGAGGAGAGGCAGCGGGAAGCTCAGCGTAGGCCGAGGAAAGGCAGCGCTCAGCCAGCTGTCGAGCCAGCTCGAGGTGGGCCTTGCCGGCGCCGGTATGGCATTCCCTCTTCCGGTTCCAGCTCGGAGGGAGGGGAGGCTCTGCGGGTAAGGCTCGTTCTAGAGCCTCAGCCGAGGTCGTGGCAAGCCGGCAGGCAGCGTGCTGCGCAGCTTGGATCCCCACACGTGCGCCGCTACGGGCTGCTCAGCCCCACTGCAAGCCTGGCCAGCTCGCTGGGGGCCTCTTGTGACAGCCCTGTCGCTGAGTCAGCAGGGGTCCGGGAGGGCAGGCCCAGTGTGGCTGAGCGGCAGCAGCCGGCCCCTCCCCCCGGCCCCTCCCCTCCCCCCGACCCCTCCTCCCGGCCCTCCTCCTTTGCCAGGTCCGCCTACCCTTCCTAGCCCACCCACCCTTCTCTACACACGCGTAGCCCGCGCGGGGGCGAGCCAGGACTAGCCATGCAACGCCCAAGTGTGGCCGCCAGGTTCATGGAAGTCACCCTCAACGTGCAGGGCCTTGCCCAACCGCACAAACTGCAGGCTCTGCTTGACTGGGCCGCTGACAGCCCGGCGCAAGTGGTGTTCCTCCAAGAGTGCCATAGGGCGGAGAGCGTGTGGCAGTGGGCAGAAGCCCACTCGGGGGCCAAACCCGCCTGGCGGGGGCAGTGGTTTTACACCCCTGGCATTGGCAGCTCCCAAGGCTGTCTGGTGTTGGTCAAGCCCTCCACCATCCTCCAGGGGTGCACCCAGGTGCAGCTGCAGGCAGAGGGGGCCCAGGGGCGGGTGCTGCAGGTAGATGGGGAGCTCGCGGGCAGGCCGGTGTCCCTAGTGTGCGTGTACGCCCCGGAGCAGCAGGCAGAGCGGCCAGCGTTCCACGCAGAGTGCCTCCCCGCTTGCCTCCCGCCAGCCAGGGTGGGCCACGCCGGTATCCCCGCCACCGCAGCTGCTGCCTCCTTCCAAGCATGCGCCAGCAAGGGGTGGCAGGGCTGAGGCACAGGGAAATGACGGGGTAGGGGTGTGGGTGCGGCCAAATGCGGAGGGCAGGGCGGGGGCGAGGGGGGGGGCGGGTGTGAGGGTGTTGATGGATAGAAGGGGGGGAGTGGAGCCTTGCCATCCCCCACGCGCCGCCATTGGTGCCTGTTTGCTACCAGGGAGTGTCCCTCGGCTCAGCCAGCTGCCCTTCCGTGGGCGAGGTTGCCTTTGGATGGGCAGCAGTAGCTATGAATGCCGCCGCTCTCCCTTGGCGCCCACAAGGCCTAGATATGTTCCGCAAATGCAAGCGGCACAACAATGCCTAGCGTCGAAGGTCATCTACCAGCTGGCTTTCGTGCAGCCCTAGCCGCTGTTGAGTAGGCAAAATGTTAAGGCGGTGAAGCACTTCGTGGCCGCCTCGGACCTGGCCGTGAAGGGCAGCCTCAGCGTGACCTGCCACTACGCCAAGGAGGCAGCTTGTGTCGTGCCCCGGCGCAAAGATGGGCTGGAGCTGCCGGATCCACAGGTCACCAACACCGCCATGCTAGCCAGTACTATGGCCCAGCTGAACTCACTCAGAGTCCGGGAGTGGCAGACCTCATGCACATATTGCTGACTTACCTCATCATGGCCTTAGCACCTGTGTAGTCACTGACCTCACAGCCTAATCGGTGCCCAGTCTCAAAACTCGTCCGCAAGCCCACGTCACAGCCATTGCCCAACTCAGGCTCCACCGCGTGGTGGCCCCAAACGCCCAAGCCCACTGGTCGGGGTTAGCATAGGTGTTGTGCGTCATGCTCTTGTCAAGCTGCGGGGCAGGCTTAGGCAGTGGTCCCCTGGCAGCTGATGCTCAGCGCTGGCCCAACGTTGACCACGCGCGAGAGGCCCTTCATCGCCGCTTGGACAAGCCCAGCTATCGATTGAGTGGGGTTAGGGGCTGACCCACCTCCTAGGGCCCTCACTCTGCCTCAGCTGCTGCCGCCCCCCTGCAGCGCACCTCAGTTGGAGGTGGCAAGGCTGGGGATGAGGGGGCCCGGGTGGCGCAGGGCGCCCAGGTGGCCCAGCAGAAGCAGAAGCACAGCCCTTGGGTGGGAGCGGGGGCGGGAACAGAGGCTGCAGCAGGGGCAGGGGATGAGTCAGGGGCTCAAGGGTCTCGGGATCCATCCGTCTGCTCCGCCCCGTGGAAGGCCTTCCCGGTTCGATAGCACCTGGGGCCCAGCTACAGCAGAGCGTTCTGGTGGGACTCCGTGGATGGGCCCGTCCTGGGCTGCCCAGGTGTGTTCAAGGGGTGAGTCAGCGCAGCCGGGGGAGCGGGAGGTGTAAGGTCTGTCGCCGAGCAGCTCAGACGCCCCCTCCACTAGTCAGGGGCCCGCGAGTCGGCCTTTCCCGCTTGGCGGTGCGACAGCAGCACCTACACGAGGCACGAGGCTGGGGCTGGGGCCGGGGCCGGGGCTGGGGCTGGGGCTGGGGCTGGGGCTGGGGCTGGGGCTGGGGCTGGGGCTGGGGCTGGGGCTGGGGCTGGGGCTGGGGCTGGGGCTGGGGCTGGGGCTGGGGCTGGGGCTGGGGCTGGGGCTGGGGCTGGGGCTGGGGCTGGGGCTGGGGCTGGGGCTGGGGCTGGGGCTGGGGCTGGGGCTGGGGCTGGGGCTGGGGCTGGGGCTGGGGCTGGGGCTGGGGCTGGGGCTGGGGCTGGGGCTGGGGCTGGGGCTGGGGCTGGGGCTGGGGCTGGGGCTGGGGCTGGGGCTGGGGCTGGGGCTGGGGCTGGGGCTGGGGCTGGGGCTGGGGCTGGGGCTGGGGCTGGGGCTGGGGCTGGGGCTGGGGCTGGGGCTGGGGCTGGGGCTGGGGCTGGGGCTGGGGCTGGGGCTGGGGCTGGGGCTGGGGCTGGGGCTGGGGCTGGGGCTGGGGCTGGGGCTGGGGCTGGGGCTGGGGCTGGGGCTGGGGCTGGGGCTGGGGCTGGGGCTGGGGCTGGGGCTGGGGCTGGGGCTGGGGCTGGGGCTGGGGCTGGGGCTGGGGCTGGGGCTGGGGCTGGGGCCGTGCCTTCTCCGATGGTTTTGGATCGCCCACGCCTTACCCGTCCCTTGCCCACTACCCTTTTCCCAACGCCCACCACCTTTGAGCCCAGCGCCTTGCTCTGTCCCGGCCCGTTGCGCGCTTGCCCCCCGCACCCCTCTTTCCACCCCTCTGCCCTCTGTCCCCCTCAGCCCCCCTTGGGCCGCCCCTCCCCCCCTTGTTATCCCTCCCGCTGTCCATCCCGGGCCTCATGAGGGGTCTGTTGGTACTGGCTCCCTTGCCGGTATTCCCACATTAACCTCTCCGCGCTCCCTGGGGCACTTGGGGTTGCTGGGTAAGGCCCTCTCTAAGGGCGCGGTGCTGGCCTCCAAGGGCAAGCTCGCTGCCCGTAAGCTGAGAGATGCCACAGCTAGGGGCCTAGCCGCAGCCGGGCAGCGGGTGGGTGGGGAACCTTCCGCCAACTCTCCCTCCCTTGACCCCATGGACGCCGAGGCAGCGGCCCCCACCGCCCCTTGCCGCACGGAGGACACGGGGCCTGGCGCACTTGCCCCTCTCCCAGCCCAAGAGCTTGGTCCCTCCACCGGCCTGGCAGCCGCTTCGGCTCAGTGCGGGTTGGGTCCGGTGAGCTGCAGGGTAGTCAGCCTCCCCGCTGGCTTGACACCGACGCGAGGGCCCCTCCGCGCCCCTCCCCGGATGACAGAAGGGCTGGGAGGGAGGAGAGGCAGCGGGAAGCTCAGCGTAGGCCGAGGAAAGGCAGCGCTCAGCCAGCTGTCGAGCCAGCTCGAGGTGGGCCTTGCCGGCGCCGGTATGGCATTCCCTCTTCCGGTTCCAGCTCGGAGGGAGGGGAGGCTCTGCGGGTAAGGCTCGTTCTAGAGCCTCAGCCGAGGCCGTGGCAAGCCGGCAGGCAGCGTGCTGCGCAGCTTGGATCCCCACACGTGCGCCGCTACGGGCTGCTCAGCCCCACTGCAAGCCTGGCCAGCTCGCTGGGGGCCTCTTGTGACAGCCCTGTCGCTGAGTCAGCAGGGGTCCGGGAGGGCAGGCCCAGTGTGGCTGAGCGGCAGCAGCCGGCCCCTCCCCCCGGCCCCTCCCCTCCCCCCGACCCCTCCTCCCGGCCCTCCTCCTTTGCCAGGTCCGCCTACCCTTCCTAGCCCACCCACCCTTCTCTACACACGCGTAGCCCGCGCGGGGGCGAGCCAGGACTAGCCATGCAACGCCCAAGTGTGGCCGCCAGGTTCATGGAAGTCACCCTCAACGTGCAGGGCCTTGCCCAACCGCACAAACTGCAGGCTCTGCTTGACTGGGCCGCTGACAGCCCGGCGCAAGTGGTGTTCCTCCAAGAGTGCCATAGGGCGGAGAGCGTGTGGCAGTGGGCAGAAGCCCACTCGGGGGCCAAACCCGCCTGGCGGGGGCAGTGGTTTTACACCCCTGGCATTGGCAGCTCCCAAGGCTGTCTGGTGTTGGTCAAGCCCTCCACCATCCTCCAGGGGTGCACCCAGGTGCAGCTGCAGGCAGAGGGGGCCCAGGGGCGGGTGCTGCAGGTAGATGGGGAGCTCGCGGGCAGGCCGGTGTCCCTAGTGTGCGTGTACGCCCCGGAGCAGCAGGCAGAGCGGCCAGCGTTCCACGCAGAGTGCCTCCCCGCTTGCCTCCCGCCAGCCAGGGTGGGCCACGCCGGTATCCCCGCCACCGCAGCTGCTGCCTCCTTCCAAGCATGCGCCAGCAAGGGGTGGCAGGGCTGAGGCACAGGGAAATGACGGGGTAGGGGTGTGGGTGCGGCCAAATGCGGAGGGCAGGGCGGGGGCGAGGGGGGGGGCGGGTGTGAGGGTGTTGATGGATAGAAGGGGGGGAGTGGAGCCTTGCGCCCCACGCGCCGCCATTGGTGCCTGTTTGCTACCAGGGAGTGTCCCTCGGCTCAGCCAGCTGCCCTTCCGTGGGCGAGGTTGCCTTTGGATGGGCAGCAGTAGCTATGAATGCCGCCGCTCTCCCTTGGCGCCCACAAGGCCTAGATATGTTCCGCAAATGCAAGCGGCACAACAATGCCTAGCGTCGAAGGTCATCTACCAGCTGGCTTTCGTGCAGCCCTAGCCGCTGCTGAGTAGGCAAAATGTTAAGGCGGTGAAGCACTTCGTGGCCGCCTCGGACCTGGCCGTGAAGGGCAGCCTCAGCGTGACCTGCCACTACGCCAAGGAGGCAGCTTGTGTCGTGCCCCGGCGCAAAGATGGGCTGGAGCTGCCGGATCCACAGGTCACCAACACCGCCATGCTAGCCAGTACTATGGCCCAGCTGAACTCACTCAGAGTCCGGGAGTGGCAGACCTCATGCACATATTGCTGACTTACCTCATCATGGCCTTAGCACCTGTGTAGTCACTGACCTCACAGCCTAATCGGTGCCCAGTCTCAAAACTCGTCCGCAAGCCCACGTCACAGCCATTGCCCAACTCAGGCTCCACCGCGTGGTGGCCCCAAACGCCCAAGCCCACTGGTGGGGGTTAGCATAGGTGTTGTGCGTCATGCTCTTGTCAAGCTGCGGGGCAGGCTTAGGCAGTGGTCCCCTGGCAGCTGATGCTCAGCGCTGGCCCAACGTTGACCACGCGCGAGAGGCCCTTCATCGCCGCTTGGACAAGCCCAGCTATCGATTGAGTGGGTTAGGGGCTGACCCACCTCCTAGGGCCCTCACTCTGCCTCAGCTGCTGCCGCCCCCCTGCAGCGCACCTCAGTTGGAGGTGGCAAGGCTGGGGATGAGGGGGCCCGGGTGGCGCAGGGCGCCCAGGTGGCCCAGCAAAAGCAGCAGCACAGCCCTTGGGTGGGAGCGGGGGCGGGAACAGAGGCTGCAGCAGGGGCAGGGGATGAGTCAGGGGCTCAAGGGTCTCGGGATCCACCCGTCTGCTCCGCCCCGTGGAAGGCCTTCCCGGTTCGATAGCACCTGGGGCCCAGCTACAGCAGAGCGTTCTGGTGGGACTCCGTGGATGGGCCCGTCCTGGGCTGCCCAGGTGTGTTCAAGGGGTGAGTCAGCGCAGCCGGGGGAGCGGGAGGTGTAAGGTCTGTCGCCGAGCAGCTCAGACGCCCCCTCCACTAGTCAGGGGCCCGCGAGTCGGCCTTTCCCGCTTGGCGGTGCGACAGCAGCACCTACACGAGGCACGAGGCTGGGACTGGGGCCGGGGCCGGGGCTGGGGCTGGGGCTGGGGCTGGGGCTGGGGCTGGGGCTGGGGCTGGGGCTGGGGCTGGGGCTGGGGCTGGGGCTGGGGCTGGGGCTGGGGCTGGGGCTGGGGCTGGGGCTGGGGCTGGGGCTGGGGCTGGGGCTGGGGCTGGGGCTGGGGCTGGGGCTGGGGCTGGGGCTGGGGCTGGGGCTGGGGCTGGGGCTGGGGCTGGGGCTGGGGCTGGGGCTGGGGCTGGGGCTGGGGCTGGGGCTGGGGCTGGGGCTGGGGCTGGGGCTGGGGCTGGGGCTGGGGCTGGGGCTGGGGCTGGGGCTGGGGCTGGGGCTGGGGCTGGGGCTGGGGCTGGGGCTGGGGCTGGGGCTGGGGCTGGGGCTGGGGCTGGGGCTGGGGCTGGGGCTGGGGCTGGGGCTGGGGCTGGGGCTGGGGCTGGGGCTGGGGCTGGGGCTGGGGCTGGGGCCGTGCCTTCTCCGATGGTTTTGGATCGCCCACGCCTTACCCGTCCCTTGCCCACTACCCTTTTCCCAACGCCCACCACCTTTGAGCCCAGCGCCTTGCTCTGTCCCGGCCCGTTGCGCGCTTGCCCCCCGCACCCCTCTTTCCACCCCTCTGCCCTCTGTCCCCCTCAGCCCCCCTTGGGCCGCCCCTCCCCCCCTTGTTATCCCTCCCGCTGTCCATCCCGGGCCTCATGAGGGGTCTGTTGGTACTGGCTCCCTTGCCGGTATTCCCACATTAACCTCTCCGCGCTCCCTGGGGCACTTGGGGTTGCTGGGTAAGGCCCTCTCTAAGGGCGCGGTGCTGGCCTCCAAGGGCAAGCTCGCTGCCCGTAAGCTGAGAGATGCCACAGCTAGGGGCCTAGCCGCAGCCGGGCAGCGGGTGGGTGGGGAACCTTCCGCCAACTCTCCCTCCCTTGACCCCATGGACGCCGAGGCAGCGGCCCCCACCGCCCCTTGCCGCACGGAGGACACGGGGCCTGGCGCACTTGCCCCTCTCCCAGCCCAAGAGCTTGGTCCCTCCACCGGCCTGGCAGCCGCTTCGGCTCAGTGCGGGTTGGGTCCGGTGAGCTGCAGGGTAGTCAGCCTCCCCGCTGGCTTGACACCGACGCGAGGGCCACTCCGCGCCCCTCCCCGGATGACAGAAGGGCTGGGAGGGAGGAGAGGCAGCGGGAAGCTCAGCGTAGGCCGAGGAAAGGCAGCGCTCAGCCAGCTGTCGAGCCAGCTCGAGGTGGGCCTTGCCGGCGCCGGTATGGCATTCCCTCTTCCGGTTCCAGCTCGGAGGGAGGGGAGGCTCTGCGGGTAAGGCTCGTTCTAGAGCCTCAGCCGAGGCCGTGGCAAGCCGGCAGGCAGCGTGCTGCGCAGCTTGGATCCCCACACGTGCGCCGCTACGGGCTGCTCAGCCCCACTGCAAGCCTGGCCAGCTCGCTGGGGGCCTCTTGTGACAGCCCTGTCGCTGAGTCAGCAGGGGTCCGGGAGGGCAGGCCCAGTGTGGCTGAGCGGCAGCAGCCGGCCCCTCCCCCCGGCCCCTCCCCTCCCCCCGACCCCTCCTCCCGGCCCTCCTCCTTTGCCAGGTCCGCCTACCCTTCCTAGCCCACCCACCCTTCTCTACACACGCGTAGCCCGCGCGGGGGCGAGCCAGGACTAGCCATGCAACGCCCAAGTGTGGCCGCCAGGTTCATGGAAGTCACCCTCAACGTGCAGGGCCTTGCCCAACCGCACAAACTGCAGGCTCTGCTTGACTGGGCCGCTGACAGCCCGGCGCAAGTGGTGTTCCTCCAAGAGTGCCATAGGGCGGAGAGCGTGTGGCAGTGGGCAGAAGCCCACTCGGGGGCCAAACCCGCCTGGCGGGGGCAGTGGTTTTACACCCCTGACATTGGCAGCTCCCAAGGTTGTCTGGTGTTGGTCAAGCCCTCCACCATCCTCCAGGGGTGCACCCAGGTGCAGCTGCAGGCAGAGGGGGCCCAGGGGCGGGTGCTGCAGGTAGATGGGGAGCTCGCGGGCAGGCCGGTGTCCCTAGTGTGCGTGTACGCCCCGGAGCAGCAGGCAGAGCGGCCAGCGTTCCACGCAGAGTGCCTCCCCGCTTGCCTCCCGCCAGCCAGGGTGGGCCACGCCGGTATCCCCGCCACCGCAGCTGCTGCCTCCTTCCAAGCATGCGCCAGCAAGGGGTGGCAGGGCTGAGGCACAGGGAAATGACGGGGTAGGGGTGTGGGTGCGGCCAAATGCGGAGGGCAGGGCGGGGGCGAGGGGGGGGGCGGGTGTGAGGGTGTTGATGGATAGAAGGGGGGGAGTGGAGCCTTGCCATCCCCCACGCGCCGCCATTGGTGCCTGTTTGCTACCAGGGAGTGTCCCTCGGCTCAGCCAGCTGCCCTTCCGTGGGCGAGGTTGCCTTTGGATGGGCAGCAGTAGCTATGAATGCCGCCGCTCTCCCTTGGCGCCCACAAGGCCTAGATATGTTCCGCAAATGCAAGCGGCACAACAATGCCTAGCGTCGAAGGTCATCTACCAGCTGGCTTTCGTGCAGCCCTAGCCGCTGCTGAGTAGGCAAAATGTTAAGGCGGTGAAGCACTTCGTGGCCGCCTCGGACCTGGCCGTGAAGGGCAGCCTCAGCGTGACCTGCCACTACGCCAAGGAGGCAGCTTGTGTCGTGCCCCGGCGCAAAGATGGGCTGGAGCTGCCGGATCCACAGGTCACCAACACCGCCATGCTAGCCAGTACTATGGCCCAGCTGAACTCACTCAGAGTCCGGGAGTGGCAGACCTCATGCACATATTGCTGACTTACCTCATCATGGCCTTAGCACCTGTGTAGTCACTGACCTCACAGCCTAATCGGTGCCCAGTCTCAAAACTCGTCCGCAAGCCCACGTCACAGCCATTGCCCAACTCAGGCTCCACCGCGTGGTGGCCCCAAACGCCCAAGCCCACTGGTGGGGGTTAGCATAGGTGTTGTGCGTCATGCTCTTGTCAAGCTGCGGGGCAGGCTTAGGCAGTGGTCCCCTGGCAGCTGATGCTCAGCGCTGGCCCAACGTTGACCACGCGCGAGAGGCCCTTCATCGCCGCTTGGACAAGCCCAGCTATCGATTGAGTGGGGTTAGGGGCTGACCCACCTCCTAGGGCCCTCACTCTGCCTCAGCTGCTGCCGCCCCCCTGCAGCGCACCTCAGTTGGAGGTGGCAAGGCTGGGGATGAGGGGGCCCGGGTGGCGCAGGGCGCCCAGGTGGCCCAGCAGAAGCAGAAGCACAGCCCTTGGGTGGGAACAGGGGCGGGAACAGAGGCTGCAGCAGGGGCAGGGGATGAGTCAGGGGCTCAAGGGTCTCGGGATCCATCCGTCTGCTCCGCCCCGTGGAAGGCCTTCCCGGTTCGATAGCACCTGGGGCCCAGCTACAGCAGAGCGTTCTGGTGGGACTCCGTGGATGGGCCCGTCCTGGGCTGCCCAGGTGTGTTCAAGGGGTGAGTCAGCGCAGCCGGGGGAGCGGGAGGTGTAAGGTCTGTCGCCGAGCAGCTCAGACGCCCCCTCCACTAGTCAGGGGCCCGCGAGTCGGCCTTTCCCGCTTGGCGGTGCGACAGCAGCACCTACACGAGGCACGAGGCTGGGGCTGGGGCCGGGGCCGGGGCTGGGGCTGGGGCTGGGGCTGGGGCTGGGGCTGGGGCTGGGGCTGGGGCTGGGGCTGGGGCTGGGGCTGGGGCTGGGGCTGGGGCTGGGGCTGGGGCTGGGGCTGGGGCTGGGGCTGGGGCTGGGGCTGGGGCTGGGGCTGGGGCTGGGGCTGGGGCTGGGGCTGGGGCTGGGGCTGGGGCTGGGGCTGGGGCTGGGGCTGGGGCTGGGGCTGGGGCTGGGGCTGGGGCTGGGGCTGGGGCTGGGGCTGGGGCTGGGGCTGGGGCTGGGGCTGGGGCTGGGGCTGGGGCTGGGGCTGGGGCTGGGGCTGGGGCTGGGGCTGGGGCTGGGGCTGGGGCTGGGGCTGGGGCTGGGGCTGGGGCTGGGGCTGGGGCCGTGCCTTCTCCGATGGTTTTGGATCGCCCACGCCTTACCCGTCCCTTGCCCACTACCCTTTTCCCAACGCCCACCACCTTTGAGCCCAGCGCCTTGCTCTGTCCCGGCCCGTTGCGCGCTTGCCCCCCGCACCCCTCTTTCCACCCCTCTGCCCTCTGTCCCCCTCAGCCCCCCTTGGGCCGCCCCTCCCCCCCTTGTTATCCCTCCCGCTGTCCATCCCGGGCCTCATGAGGGGTCTGTTGGTACTGGCTCCCTTGCCGGTATTCCCACATTAACCTCTCCGCGCTCCCTGGGGCACTTGGGGTTGCTGGGTAAGGCCCTCTCTAAGGGCGCGGTGCTGGCCTCCAAGGGCAAGCTCGCTGCCCGTAAGCTGAGAGATGCCACAGCTAGGGGCCTAGCCGCAGCCGGGCAGCGGGTGGGTGGGGAACCTTCCGCCAACTCTCCCTCCCTTGACCCCATGGACGCCGAGGCAGCGGCCCCCACCGCCCCTTGCCGCACGGAGGACACGGGGCCTGGCGCACTTGCCCCTCTCCCAGCCCAAGAGCTTGGTCCCTCCACCGGCCTGGCAGCCGCTTCGGCTCAGTGCGGGTTGGGTCCGGTGAGCTGCAGGGTAGTCAGCCTCCCCGCTGGCTTGACACCGACGCGAGGGCCACTCCGCGCCCCTCCCCGGATGACAGAAGGGCTGGGAGGGAGGAGAGGCAGCGGGAAGCTCAGCGTAGGCCGAGGAAAGGCAGCGCTCAGCCAGCTGTCGAGCCAGCTCGAGGTGGGCCTTGCCGGCGCCGGTATGGCATTCCCTCTTCCGGTTCCAGCTCGGAGGGAGGGGAGGCTCTGCGGGTAAGGCTCGTTCTAGAGCCTCAGCCGAGGCCGTGGCAAGCCGGCAGGCAGCGTGCTGCGCAGCTTGGATCCCCACACGTGCGCCGCTACGGGCTGCTCAGCCCCACTGCAAGCCTGGCCAGCTCGCTGGGGGCCTCTTGTGACAGCCCTGTCGCTGAGTCAGCAGGGGTCCGGGAGGGCAGGCCCAGTGTGGCTGAGCGGCAGCAGCCGGCCCCTCCCCCCGGCCCCTCCCCTCCCCCCGACCCCTCCTCCCGGCCCTCCTCCTTTGCCAGGTCCGCCTACCCTTCCTAGCCCACCCACCCTTCTCTACACACGCGTAGCCCGCGCGGGGGCGAGCCAGGACTAGCCATGCAACGCCCAAGTGTGGCCGCCAGGTTCATGGAAGTCACCCTCAACGTGCAGGGCCTTGCCCAACCGCACAAACTGCAGGCTCTGCTTGACTGGGCCGCTGACAGCCCGGCGCAAGTGGTGTTCCTCCAAGAGTGCCATAGGGCGGAGAGCGTGTGGCAGTGGGCAGAAGCCCACTCGGGGGCCAAACCCGCCTGGCGGGGGCAGTGGTTTTACACCCCTGGCATTGGCAGCTCCCAAGGCTGTCTGGTGTTGGTCAAGCCCTCCACCATCCTCCAGGGGTGCACCCAGGTGCAGCTGCAGGCAGAGGGGGCCCAGGGGCGGGTGCTGCAGGTAGATGGGGAGCTCGTGGGCAGGCCGGTGTCCCTAGTGTGCGTGTACGCCCCGGAGCAGCAGGCAGAGCGGCCAGCGTTCCACGCAGAGTGCCTCCCCGCTTGCCTCCCGCCAGCCAGGGTGGGCCACGCCGGTATCCCCGCCACCGCAGCTGCTGCCTCCTTCCAAGCATGCGCCAGCAAGGGGTGGCAGGGCTGAGGCACAGGGAAATGACGGGGTAGGGGTGTGGGTGCGGCCAAATGCGGAGGGCAGGGCGGGGGCGAGGGGGGGGGCGGGTGTGAGGGTGTTGATGGATAGAAGGGGGGGAGTGGAGCCTTGCCATCCCCCACGCGCCGCCATTGGTGCCTGTTTGCTACCAGGGAGTGTCCCTCGGCTCAGCCAGCTGCCCTTCCGTGGGCGAGGTTGCCTTTGGATGGGCAGCAGTAGCTATGAATGCCGCCGCTCTCCCTTGGCGCCCACAAGGCCTAGATATGTTCCGCAAATGCAAGCGGCACAACAATGCCTAGCGTCGAAGGTCATCTACCAGCTGGCTTTCGTGCAGCCCTAGCCGCTGCTGAGTAGGCAAAATGTTAAGGCGGTGAAGCACTTCGTGGCCGCCTCGGACCTGGCCGTGAAGGGCAGCCTCAGCGTGACCTGCCACTACGCCAAGGAGGCAGCTTGTGTCGTGCCCCGGCGCAAAGATGGGCTGGAGCTGCCGGATCCACAGGTCACCAACACCGCCATGCTAGCCAGTACTATGGCCCAGCTGAACTCACTCAGAGTCCGGGAGTGGCAGACCTCATGCACATATTGCTGACTTACCTCATCATGGCCTTAGCACCTGTGTAGTCACTGACCTCACAGCCTAATCGGTGCCCAGTCTCAAAACTCGTCCGCAAGCCCACGTCACAGCCATTGCCCAACTCAGGCTCCACCGCGTGGTGGCCCCAAACGCCCAAGCCCACTGGTGGGGGTTAGCATAGGTGTTGTGCGTCATGCTCTTGTCAAGCTGCGGGGCAGGCTTAGGCAGTGGTCCCCTGGCAGCTGATGCTCAGCGCTGGCCCAACGTTGACCACGCGCGAGAGGCCCTTCATCGCCGCTTGGACAAGCCCAGCTATCGATTGAGTGGGGTTAGGGGCTGACCCACCTCCTAGGGCCCTCACTCTGCCTCAGCTGCTGCCGCCCCCCTGCAGCGCACCTCAGTTGGAGGTGGCAAGGCTGGGGATGAGGGGGCCCGGGTGGCGCAGGGCGCCCAGGTGGCCCAGCAGAAGCAGAAGCACAGCCCTTGGGTGGGAGCGGGGGCGGGAACAGAGGCTGCAGCAGGGGCAGGGGATGAGTCAGGGGCTCAAGGGTCTCGGGATCCATCCGTCTGCTCCGCCCCGTGGAAGGCCTTCCCGGTTCGATAGCACCTGGGGCCCAGCTACAGCAGAGCGTTCTGGTGGGACTCCGTGGATGGGCCCGTCCTGGGCTGCCCAGGTGTGTTCAAGGGGTGAGTCAGCGCAGCCGGGGGAGCGGGAGGTGTAAGGTCTGTCGCCGAGCAGCTCAGACGCCCCCTCCACTAGTCAGGGGCCCGCGAGTCGGCCTTTCCCGCTTGGCGGTGCGACAGCAGCACCTACACGAGGCACGAGGCTGGGGCTGGGGCCGGGGCCGGGGCTGGGGCTGGGGCTGGGGCTGGGGCTGGGGCTGGGGCTGGGGCTGGGGCTGGGGCTGGGGCTGGGGCTGGGGCTGGGGCTGGGGCTGGGGCTGGGGCTGGGGCTGGGGCTGGGGCTGGGGCTGGGGCTGGGGCTGGGGCTGGGGCTGGGGCTGGGGCTGGGGCTGGGGCTGGGGCTGGGGCTGGGGCTGGGGCTGGGGCTGGGGCTGGGGCTGGGGCTGGGGCTGGGGCTGGGGCTGGGGCTGGGGCTGGGGCTGGGGCTGGGGCTGGGGCTGGGGCTGGGGCTGGGGCTGGGGCTGGGGCTGGGGCTGGGGCTGGGGCTGGGGCTGGGGCTGGGGCTGGGGCTGGGGCTGGGGCTGGGGCTGGGGCTGGGGCTGGGGCTGGGGCTGGGGCTGGGGCTGGGGCTGGGGCTGGGGCTGGGGCTGGGGCTGGGGCTGGGGCTGGGGCTGGGGCTGGGGCTGGGGCTGGGGCTGGGGCTGGGGCTGGGGCTGGGGCTGGGGCTGGGGCTGGGGCTGGGGCTGGGGCTGGGGCCGTGCCTTCTCCGATGGTTTTGGATCGCCCACGCCTTACCCGTCCCTTGCCCACTACCCTTTTCCCAACGCCCACCACCTTTGAGCCCAGCGCCTTGCTCTGTCCCGGCCCGTTGCGCGCTTGCCCCCCGCACCCCTCTTTCCACCCCTCTGCCCTCTGTCCCCCTCAGCCCCCCTTGGGCCGCCCCTCCCCCCCTTGTTATCCCTCCCGCTGTCCATCCCGGGCCTCATGAGGGGTCTGTTGGTACTGGCTCCCTTGCCGGTATTCCCACATTAACCTCTCCGCGCTCCCTGGGGCACTTGGGGTTGCTGGGTAAGGCCCTCTCTAAGGGCGCGGTGCTGGCCTCCAAGGGCAAGCTCGCTGCCCGTAAGCTGAGAGATGCCACAGCTAGGGGCCTAGCCGCAGCCGGGCAGCGGGTGGGTGGGGAACCTTCCGCCAACTCTCCCTCCCTTGACCCCATGGACGCCGAGGCAGCGGCCCCCACCGCCCCTTGCCGCACGGAGGACACGGGGCCTGGCGCACTTGCCCCTCTCCCAGCCCAAGAGCTTGGTCCCTCCACCGGCCTGGCAGCCGCTTCGGCTCAGTGCGGGTTGGGTCCGGTGAGCTGCAGGGTAGTCAGCCTCCCCGCTGGCTTGACACCGACGCGAGGGCCCCTCCGCGCCCCTCCCCGGATGACAGAAGGGCTGGGAGGGAGGAGAGGCAGCGGGAAGCTCAGCGTAGGCCGAGGAAAGGCAGCGCTCAGCCAGCTGTCGAGCCAGCTCGAGGTGGGCCTTGCCGGCGCCGGTATGGCATTCCCTCTTCCGGTTCCAGCTCGGAGGGAGGGGAGGCTCTGCGGGTAAGGCTCGTTCTAGAGCCTCAGCCGAGGCCGTGGCAAGCCGGCAGGCAGCGTGCTGCGCAGCTTGGATCCCCACACGTGCGCCGCTACGGGCTGCTCAGCCCCACTGCAAGCCTGGCCAGCTCGCTGGGGGCCTCTTGTGACAGCCCTGTCGCTGAGTCAGCAGGGGTCCGGGAGGGCAGGCCCAGTGTGGCTGAGCGGCAGCAGCCGGCCCCTCCCCCCGGCCCCTCCCCTCCCCCCGACCCCTCCTCCCGGCCCTCCTCCTTTGCCAGGTCCGCCTACCCTTCCTAGCCCACCCACCCTTCTCTACACACGCGTAGCCCGCGCGGGGGCGAGCCAGGACTAGCCATGCAACGCCCAAGTGTGGCCGCCAGGTTCATGGAAGTCACCCTCAACGTGCAGGGCCTTGCCCAACCGCACAAACTGCAGGCTCTGCTTGACTGGGCCGCTGACAGCCCGGCGCAAGTGGTGTTCCTCCAAGAGTGCCATAGGGCGGAGAGCGTGTGGCAGTGGGCAGAAGCCCACTCGGGGGCCAAACCCGCCTGGCGGGGGGCAGTGGTTTTACACCCCTGGCATTGGCAGCTCCCAAGGCTGTCTGGTGTTGGTCAAGCCCTCCACCATCCTCCAGGGGTGCACCCAGGTGCAGCTGCAGGCAGAGGGGGCCCAGGGGCGGGTGCTGCAGGTAGATGGGGAGCTCGCGGGCAGGCCGGTGTCCCTAGTGTGCGTGTACGCCCCGGAGCAGCAGGCAGAGCGGCCAGCGTTCCACGCAGAGTGCCTCCCCGCTTGCCTCCCGCCAGCCAGGGTGGGCCACGCCGGTATCCCCGCCACCGCAGCTGCTGCCTCCTTCCAAGCATGCGCCAGCAAGGGGTGGCAGGGCTGAGGCACAGGGAAATGACGGGGTAGGGGTGTGGGTGCGGCCAAATGCGGAGGGCAGGGCGGGGGCGAGGGGGGGGGCGGGTGTGAGGGTGTTGATGGATAGAAGGGGGGGAGTGGAGCCTTGCCATCCCCCACGCGCCGCCATTGGTGCCTGTTTGCTACCAGGGAGTGTCCCTCGGCTCAGCCAGCTGCCCTTCCGTGGGCGAGGTTGCCTTTGGATGGGCAGCAGTAGCTATGAATGCCGCCGCTCTCCCTTGGCGCCCACAAGGCCTAGATATGTTCCGCAAATGCAAGCGGCACAACAATGCCTAGCGTCGAAGGTCATCTACCAGCTGGCTTTCGTGCAGCCCTAGCCGCTGCTGAGTAGGCAAAATGTTAAGGCGGTGAAGCACTTCGTGGCCGCCTCGGACCTGGCCGTGAAGGGCAGCCTCAGCGTGACCTGCCACTACGCCAAGGAGGCAGCTTGTGTCGTGCCCCGGCGCAAAGATGGGCTGGAGCTGCCGGATCCACAGGTCACCAACACCGCCATGCTAGCCAGTACTATGGCCCAGCTGAACTCACTCAGAGTCCGGGAGTGGCAGACCTCATGCACATATTGCTGACTTACCTCATCATGGCCTTAGCACCTGTGTAGTCACTGACCTCACAGCCTAATCGGTGCCCAGTCTCAAAACTCGTCCGCAAGCCCACGTCACAGCCATTGCCCAACTCAGGCTCCACCGCGTGGTGGCCCCAAACGCCCAAGCCCACTGGTCGGGGTTAGCATAGGTGTTGTGCGTCATGCTCTTGTCAAGCTGCGGGGCAGGCTTAGGCAGTGGTCCCCTGGCAGCTGATGCTCAGCGCTGGCCCAACGTTGACCACGCGCGAGAGGCCCTTCATCGCCGCTTGGACAAGCCCAGCTATCGATTGAGTGGGGTTAGGGGCTGACCCACCTCCTAGGGCCCTCACTCTGCCTCAGCTGCTGCCGCCCCCCTGCAGCGCACCTCAGTTGGAGGTGGCAAGGCTGGGGATGAGGGGGCCCGGGTGGCGCAGGGCGCCCAGGTGGCCCAGCAGAAGCAGCAGCACAGCCCTTGGGTGGGAGCGGGGGCGGGAACAGAGGCTGCAGCAGGGGCAGGGGATGAGTCAGGGGCTCAAGGGTCTCGGGATCCACCCGTCTGCTCCGCCCC
>JASKMD010000028.1:1044643-1074669 GCA_030144725.1 Haematococcus lacustris | reverse complement strand
CCACGCACCCCCTGCGGTCAGGGTTTACGCCAGCTCAGACTTAGGTCACTCCACGTCACACTTGGTCACACCCGGTCACATGTGCTGCCCCCATGCACTGCTGAGTTGATTCTTATTGACACTGCTGCCCATACCCATTGTGTGGATGATTCGGTGGAATTGAGAGCGCACGTAAAATGGTGTGAACCCACCATCGTCATCATCATCACCAGGCTAACGGCTACAGTGGTGCAAACCCACCATCAGATGCACATGCTCACATGCCTTGACCCACTTCCCTTCATGTCTCTCACCACCAGCCATGGGACCAGACAAAGAGGTCGGGCCAACGAGGCAGCTAGCACCCCCCCACTGCCCTCTAAGCCTTCCCTCCCCATGCCCTCCTCCCTCTCCCCCTGCCCCTATTCACCTTCCCCCTGCCCCCTCCGCCCCCCCCTCCACCCCTTCCTATCTTGATGCTGGCAGCAGGACCTTTTCACCCCCTCCACCCTCCGCCCCCCTCTCGCCCTAACCACCCCCGTCCTCCCCTCCCTCCCCCCCTCCTCCCCTCCCCCCCTTCCCCCCTCCCCCCGCTCCCCTGCCTGCCCCCCCTCCACCTTGAGTTCCGGCAGCGGGATCCGGGTCTGCACCCTTTCCAGCGGCCCATGCCCATGCAGCGCCAGCCCCCGCTGCCAGCTGGGCCCCAGCCCCTCAACCGCCACGCTGGTGTCAAGGGGGCGGCACCCCTCCCCCCCCCTCCCCCCCCACCCCCCCAGGCCCCCCCGCCCCCCCTGCCTGGGTGTAGAAGGCCCAGGCATCAAGCTCCCACACCCTCACCGTCACCTCCACCACCCCCTTGGTCACCACCAGCAGCCATGGGACCTGGGCGGGCAGGGGGGAGGGGGGCAGACGGGCAGGGGGGGTGGGGCAGCAGAAGACCAGGTGGTGGGGCAGCAAGCAGGGGGGGTGGGGCAGCAGGGCAAAGGGGGTGTGTCCAGTGAGTGTAAGTGCCCGTCCCCGTCTTTTCCTCCCCCTTTCTTCCCCTTCCCTTACTCCTCTCTCTATGGCCTAGTCATAGGACGATGGCCGCCCCCACCTTCCTTGCTGCCCATGTCCCAGCGCTGGGGGAGGTGTGGCGGCAGCACCAGCTCCACCTGCTCCCGCAGCCTGGGCCAGTCGCCCCCTGCCCGGGCGTATGCCTCAGCCCAGCCCTGCAGCCAGGCAGCGGTCAGCCCCCTCAGGGGGGGAGGCAGGCAGGCAGCAGTGCAGCAGGCAGGAGGGGGGCGGGCAGGAGCCCTGGGGGGGGGGGGGGGGTAGCGACCTGGCCTGGCCTGGCTGGCATCCCTCACCCCCCCTCTCAGCTGGCGCTCCATGCCCAGCTGCTGGCATGCCTGGTGGGGGGTGTGGGGGGGTCAGGGGGGGTGTCAGGGGGGGAGGTTAGGGGGGGTGAAAGGGGGGGTCCAGGGTTTGAAGAGGGGTGAGGGGTGCTTGGGGGGTGGCGGTGGGTGGTCTGGCTGCAGCTGCGCATGTATCCATTGCTCTGCTGCTAGGGGTCTGCATGGGGCCATGCATGGAAGTGTGATGAGTGTGTGAGGCCGGGCCTCAGCCTGAGGGCTCTGGCTGTGGCACTGCCTATTCAGGCATCACACCTCTCACCTGCAGCTGGGTGGCGGCCTCAGGCAGGGGGGGGCTGTGGGTGATCAGCCCCTCGGCCCAAAGCTTTGACGCCAGGCGAGGGGGCAGGCGGGGGGCCAGGTCCCGCCCCCAGCTGCCCTGGGGTTGGGGGTGGGGGGCAGGGAGGGGGAGTGGAGGGGAGGGAGGGGGGCAGCAAGGCGAGAGCCAGGACTGGGGGCAGGGCGGGAGGGGGGGAGGGAGGGGGGAGGCTGGACAAGGGGCGGGGGCATAGTGGGGGGTGTGAGGGGTGTGAGGGGGTGTGGGTGGGTATGTGAGTAGGTCAGAGCCAAGAGTGGAGGGGGTGGGGGTGGGAGGTGCAGGTCAGGAGGCATCACACAGGCCAGGCAGGGTGGTGGGGGGCAGGAGGAGCGGGTCGGAGGTGAGGCTCCTGGAGGTGGAGAGGTTGAGTAGGGCGAACAGGGTGAGGCAGGCAGGCCTGAGAAACAGTCGTCCCTGGAGCTGGACAAGTTGAGCAGGTAACAGGGCGGGGTGGTGGGGTGATGGGTATCCCCACAGAGTGAGGTGGCAGGGGGGAGGGCCCACCAGGGGCATGGCCAGGGGCAACACAGGTGCCTGAAGCTGGGATGGGGAAAGGGGGGGGGGGGGGTCCTAGCACCGGGTTGTTGAGGGTCAGCTGCAGCGCAGGCCAGACTGGGGCCGCACCTGACCAGACGGCAAGCTGTGTGTGGGTGTGTGTGGGGGGGGGGGGGGGGGGGGCTGACCTGGGGCTGGGGGCAGCGGGCCAGCAGTGCAGCCAGGGCTGCGGCCAGCAGGTCCCGGGCCCCATGGACATCCAGCTCCGGCAGCAGGGGGCCCAGGTAGGGGGGAGGCAGGGGGGGGGCAGGCACCCTGGTCCCCCCCCACACCCCCCACCCCTGGCCCGGCCCAGCTCTCCCCCCACCCCCCAGGTGCTCCTGCTCCTGGCTGTGAGGCCCCCCCGGCCAGACCAGCTCCCCCCCCTACACCCAGCAACGCCTCCAGATGACCCCCCCAGGCCTCCCCCCCCTCCCTAGGCCCTGCTGCTTCCAGCTGGCCAGGTGCCTGGCCCCAGTCCAGGGGCGGCAGGCTGGCGGCCGCACAGTCCAGGAAGCTGGCCAGCAGCTGGGCCGTGAGGGGGTGGGGCGGGGCGGGCTGGCCTGGAGGGGGGGGGCACCAGGGGCAGCGCAGGGCCGTGGCCAGCTGGGCGGTGGTGAGGCGCAAGCGGAGCCAGGCCAGGGAGGGGGGGCGCGCCCCCTGCAGGGCAAGAGACAGCAGCAGGCAGGTGCACGGCAGTCAGCAGGCAGCATGCAGGCTGCCAGCACCCCTGCACACCCCAGCCCCTCCCCCCCAGCCGCATGAACAGGAAAGCTAGAGGTGGAGCAGAAGCCAGGTGTGCTGAGGCAACCAGGTGCTGAGGCAACAGCGCCCCCCCCACCAGCAGCCCCCCTCTTCACGCCAGCAGCCGCCCCCCTAACCCCACTGGCAATGCAGCAGAGTCGGTCACCGGGCTCCCCCCTCAACCCCCCCTCGGCCCCCCCTAGGCCTGGGTCACCCGGGGGGGGGGGGGGGGGGAGCAGCAGCCAGGCAGCGGCACCCACCTGGGCCTCCATGCGGTCCATGCAGCGCTGCAGCCGCCCCAGCAGTGCCCAGCAGTGGCCAGGAGGGGGTGAGGGGGCCGGAGGAGGTGCGGCTCCAGGCAGGGCCATAGGTCTTCACCACCACCAGCGCCTGTGTCAAGGTGAGGGGGGGGGGAGGAGGGGGAGGAGGGGGGCAAGGGGGGGGAGGAGGGAGGGCAGTTGGGTGGCGTTGTAGGGCGGTGTTGGTGTTGGTGTTGGTGAGGTGAGGTAGTTGGTGATGGTGGTCCAGTGGTGGGAGTGGTAAGGCCAGGGGGCGCGTGGGAATGTGACAGGGTGAAGGGGCAGGGGAGGAGGGAGGAGGGCGGGGGGAGGGCAGGGGTGGACCGCCTCTGTACCCCCCCGCCCCCCCTCTCCCCCCTTCTTCAAGCCCCCCCAAACCCACCCCGCAGCAGGGCTCAGGGTCAGGGGGAGTGGCCGCCTGACCCTGACCCTGCCTGGCCCCCCTCACACCTGCCCCTCCCCCCCACCCCCACCACAAGTCGGGGGGAGTGGCAGCCTGACTACACCTCTGCCTGGCCCCCCATGTGGCGGCGCTGTTCCTTCCCCCCCCAGCATCCCCCAGCTGACACTGCTCTGCCTGGCCCCCTCACATCTGCCACCCCACAGCCCTACCAGCCACCCCACCTCAGCTGACCAGCCAGACGGTAAGCCTGCCCCTGCCCCTGCCTGCCCCCCTGCCTGCCCCCCCCACCTGCCACTCCCTCCACTCCACCAGGCCAGGCACCAGCCCCGCCAGCTGCCACAGCTCACGCAGCCCCAGGCCGCGGCCAAACCAGGACAGCACCTCCGGCACCGACCCCCCACCTCCACACCCCAGGGATGCGGGGCCACCTGGCAGGCCCCCACCCCCCTGCCCCTGCCCCATGCCCCCACCCCCCTGCCCCTGCCCCCTGCCCCCACCCCCCTGCCTCTGCCCCATGCCCCCACCCCCCTGCCCCAGGCTGAACCTCATCATGGCTGCCAGCTCAGGCAGCAGTCCTTGGCCTGGCGTGAACAGCAGCTGGCCATGGGGTGGCAGGGGGCGGCACTGACCCTGACCCTGACCCTGACCCTGACCCTGACCCTGACCCTGACCCTGACCCTGACCCTGACCCTGACCCTGACCCTGACCCTGACCCTGACCCTGACCCTGACCCTGACCCTGACCCTGACCCTGTTCCCAGCTCTGGGCTGTCCCCCCAGCTGCTGCCCCTGGCCCTGCAGTCTGGTGGGCTGCTTGAAGGGCACGGATGGCTAGGCCTGCAGCCAGGGGCAGCAGCAGCAGCAGCAGCAGCAGCAGCAGCAGCAGCAGCAGCAGCAGCAGCAGCAGCAGAGGCAGCAAGTTGCTACGAGGATGGGGCGGTAGGGTTGGGGGCAGGGGTAGAGGCAGGGGCAGTGGGGTGGTGGGGTGGTGACCCAGACAATGGCCACACACTGCCCGTCCCAGCCAGCCAGGGGAGCTCTCTTTCTGTAATCTTTCTCGCAGGGCCTGCCTCAACTCAACATGTGTCAGCACGGCAGCACGGCAGCTCGGTCTAGAGCCGGGTCAGGAGGCTCCGCTTGACATGTGCCTGCTCAGTGGGCAGGCCACTGCCTGGTGGGGCTGGGTGAAGGGCAGTGTGACAGGCAGGGTGGGCGCCGCGTGTAGGGCAGCGAGACGGGAACAGCCAGGTGGGGCTGGCAGGCTGTGGGGTGTGGTGGTGTGCCACCACCACATGCCCTAGCTGCCCACCAGCACATGCCATGCCACGCTCTGTGCTGGTACTCGCTCTGCTGCTCAGACCTTGTCAGCTCACGGCCATCAGGGGCTGGGCAGTGGGCATGGCAAGGCCAGGAGCCTGGCAGGGCCTGCAGGGGGCTGGTGGTCGGAGCAGGGGGCGGCAGCTGCTGCCCTACCTGCACTGGGCATGGAGCGCAGCAGGTGGAGCCAGGCAGAGGGCGGGAGAGGTAGAGCAGGCTCCACTGGTGCACCTGGCACAGTGGGAGGGTGGGGGGTGAGGGATGGGGGCGGGGGCGGGGGCGGGGGCGGGGGCGGGGGCGGGGGCGGGGGCGGGGGCGGGGGCGGGGGCGGGGGCGGGGGCGGGGGCGGGGCGGGGGCGGGGGCGGGGGCGGGGGCGGGGGCGGGGGCGGGGGCGGGGGCGGGGGCGGGGGCGGGGGCGGGGGCGGGGGCGGGGGCGGGGGCGGGGGCGGGGGCGGGGGCGGGGGCGGGGGCGGGGGCGGGGGCGGGGGCGGGGGCGGGGGCGGGGGCGGGGGCGGGGGCGGGGGCGGGGGCGGGGGCGGGGGCGGGGGCGGGGGCGGGGGCGGGGGCGGGGGCGGGGGCGGGGGCGGGGGCGGGGGCGGGGGCGGGGGCGGGGGCGGGGGCGGGGGCGGGGGCGGGGGCGGGGGCGGGGGCGGGGGCGGGGGCGGGGGCGGGGGCGGGGGCGGGGGCGGGGGCGGGGGCGGGGGCGGGGGCGGGGGCGGGGGCGGGGGCGGGGGCGGGGGCGGGGGCGGGGGCGGGGGCGGGGGCGGGGGCGGGGGCGGGGGGCGGGGGCGGGGGCGGGGGCGGGGGCGGGGGCGGGGGCGGGGGCGGGGGCGGGGGCGGGGGCGGGGGCGGGGGCGGGGGCGGGGGCGGGGGCGGGGGCGGGGGCGGGGGCGGGGGCGGGGGCGGGGGCGGGGGCGGGGGCGGGGGCGGGGGCGGGGGCGGGGGCGGGGGCGGGGGCGGGGGCGGGGGCGGGGGCGGGGGCGGGGGCGGGGGCGGGGGCGGGGGCGGGGCTTTCCCTTCCCCCCCAGCTGAGCGCAGCACCTGGCATGAGGGGGTGCTTGTTCACAGCAGCAGCCTGGGAGGCCAGCAGCCAGGGTCGCGCAGCAGGCAAGAGGCAGTCCACGCCCTGCAGCGGGCCCTCCCCTGCGCCCGTCAGGACTTGAGCCACAAACCTGTGGCAGGTGAAGCGGGCAGTTGGCCAGGGTAGTCAGCTGATCAGCCCGCATGAGGCTGCCAGAGTGCTGAGACCCCCCTGCCTGCCAGCAGCTGCATAGGTGCCTAGTGGGGCAGCCAGGCATGTGGAGTACCCTGTGCAGGTGAGCAGGTGTGAGGTGTGAGGTGTGAGGAGCACCCAGGCAGTACACTCACTGGGTCAGGCTGTATTGCCTGGGGTCCAGCCGGCTGGCTGGTGCGTGAAGAGACTGGCTGGGCCCAGTGCCAGCAGCAGCAGGAGCTGTGTCAGAGAGGGTGCCCGGGGCTGGTGTGTGTGTGGCAGGTCTCCTCGACCCCTGGGGACAGCAGGCAGGCGTGGGGGGAGCAGTGGGGAGGGCAGGTAGACAGCCTTCCAGCTCCCCACCCCTGGTCCAGGCTATGGGTTAGGTGGGGGACAAGGGGCGGGGGGAGTGAGGGGAGAGGGGGCGGAGGGGGCGCGGGTGGCAAGGGCTGGTACCTGGCATGGATTGGGTCGAGGAGATGGGCATGGGGTGGAACGAGCGGAGAAGGCAGAGGAGGATGCTGGAGGTGAGGAGTGCTGGTGTGAGGGCCATTGGCAAGGCAGGACCATGTACGAGGTCACAGCTGTTGGGTCGAGGGGCTGCCAGGACTGCCAGAGCTGAAGGCAGGGATGGAGGCCTGTGACGCAGCCCCACTGACCTGCTGCATGTCCAGCCCCAGCTTGTGGGCCAGCCATGCAACTGTTGACGCGCGGTCAAACGGTCCAGGGGTCCCGGGTTCTACTCCTGGCGGGCCCAGTGTGTGACTTGCCCAGCTAGCCCCAGCCTCATGCAAGGCACCCAGCCCAAGCGGCAGGGCTGGCTGCAGGTGGTTGTCCGGCTCCAGGCTGGGGCCCCAGGCTGCCAGGGCACACCTTGCCTCCAGCTCCTCTGAGCTTGCAAGCAGCGGGGCAACATGGTTTGTCCAGGGTTAGAACAGGCGACCTCTCGCCAGGTAAGGTGTACGTCTGCTAGAGACATCTGGGTGCAATCTGGGTGGTATCTTGGACAACTAGCAGAGACATCTGGATGGTACACTCACCTGAGGAGCTGAGGTGCAACCAGCTGTGTGTTGCGCTGCATGCTCAAGGCACTTGCAAGCCGTGTCACATGGCTTGGCTGCAGCCTGGTGAGAAAGGGAGCCCATAGAGCATGGCCGGCTGAGCAGGCGGCTGAGCTCTAGACATCATTTTTTGCAACATGTGGGCATGCTGTGCTGACACCGCAACCCTTCCCCTCTGTGCTTCTCACTCTGGACAGTTGGCCGGGGTCACACGCTAAGTCAAGCCTGAAGGGTGCATGGAGGGTGCATGGAGGGTGCATGGAGGGTGCATGGAGGGTGCATGGAGGGTGCATGGAGGGTGCATGGAGGTGGGGGGGGCCCCAACCTTCAGCCCCCCCTCGATAAGGGTCATGCAGCCGGTACAGGGGCCAAGTCAGCCTAGCTTTATCTGTGCTGTCGAGGCACCATGGCTATGCTCCCCCCACTGCCCCCCCCCATCCCCCCAACCCCAGGCCAGTCCCCCAGCCAGCGCCGTCAAGCCACTCAGCCGGTGTTGCTGCTTGCCTGCAAATGCCTTGGCTCTGTGGCTCTCTGGTGACCCCCCTCCCTGTACTGCTGCCTGCTGCAGGCGCCTCAGCACATCCTGGGCGTCCTGCAACTGCCACATCTGTACAGCAGCCAGACCTGAGGCAGCAGCAGCAGCAGCAGCAGCAGCAGCAGCTAACTTGTGGTAATGTTGCTGTAGCTTGCTTCCTGTGGTTGTTGATCTTGCCACTGCCGCTGCCGCTGCTATAATGGCCCTATTTATGGCTGTAGCTGAGATCCGATGCTTGCCTTGAAGGAATAGCTGCCATGGTCGTGATGGAATGGTGGCAGCCATGAATGCAGTTCGGTATGTTGGGTCAGAGGCCAAGGCGAAGTCCTCCAATACCTGCACTGCAATGTTGTTTGCTGTTGCCAAGGAACGTCCCATTAACTTCAAGTCTGATGCATAGGCAGTTGAGGGCTAGCCCATGGTCAGAAGCAAACAACCAGGGGTTAAAACCCTACTTGAAGCTCTTCATCTTGCTCCTGGCCTGGCCCACGGCTCTTTGATGGAGGATCGTACATCGCGCAAGAGTCTCTACGACACAGCCACCAACCGGTCCACGGCGAAGTGCCGACTGCGATGCAAATTTGTGCGCAGATGCAGCATCATGTATCGCGAGTAACGTCAGCGGCTAGACGGAATCCAAACAACTTCATAACCGACTTGCAGAGGGGGGGGTGAATTGGAGCGAGTTTGCTCCCGTACTGTGGCTACGCCTACGTGCAGCCTTCGGAGGTGCGACGTCGCCGGTATGCCTTGGCCGCGCCCCGGCTTTTCGGGGGTTGAAACGGGGGTTCAGCGGGGTTCCGGGAGTTCACGCGGTGGAGCCTGAGCTGGGCAATAGCTGTGACGTGGGCTTGCGGACGAGGATTGAGATTGGGCACCGATTAGGCTGTGAGGTCAGTGACTACATAGGTGCTAAGGCCGTGATGGGGTAAGTCAGCAGAATGTGCATGAGGTCTGCCACTCCCGGACTCTGAGTGAGTTGAGCTGGGCCATAGTCCTGGCTAGCATGGCGGTGTTGGTGACCTGTGGATCCGGCAGCTCTAGCCCATATTTGCGCCGGGGCACGACACAAGCTGCCTCCTTGGCGTAGTGGCAGGTCACGCTGAGGCTGCCCTTCACGGGGTCCGAGGCGGCCACAAAGTGCTTCACCGCCTTAACATTTTGCCTACTCAGCAGCGGCTAGGGCTGCACGAAAGCCAGCTGGTAAATGACCTTCGACGCTAGGCATTGTTGTGCTGCTTGCATTTGCGGAACATATCTAGGCCTTGTGGGCGCCAAGGGAGAGAGGCGGCATTCATAGCTACTGCTGCCCATCCAAAGGCAGCCTCGCCCACGGAAGGGCAGCTGGCTGAGCCGAGGGACACTCCCTGGTAGCAAACAGGCACCAATGGCGGCGCGGGGGGGATGGCACGGCTCCACTCCCCCCCTTCTATCCATCAACACCAACAAGCTACAGACTCAGGGCTACCAAAGGGGGGGGGGGGGTAGGGGGGACACCTCTTCGTTGGCTTGATGGTGGGAGCAGGCCGCGCTCCAGGCGGAAGCTCCTCCCTTAATGCACGCCAGTGAATGCCGGAGTAGTCTTCTTCTTCTTCTTCTTCTTCTTCTTCTTCTCATCAACACCCTCACACCCGCCCCCCCCCTCGCCCCCGCCCTGCCCTCCGCATTTGGCCGCACCCACACCCCTACCCCGCCATTCCCCTGTGCCTCAGCCCTGCCACCCCTTGCTGGCGCATGCTTGGAAGGAGGCAGCAGCTGCGGTGGCGGGGATGCCGGCGTAGCCCACCCTGGCTGGCGGGAGGCAAGCGGGGAGGCACTCTGCGTGGAACGCGGGCCGCTCTGCCTGCTGCGCCGGGGCGTACACGCACACTAGGGACACCGGCCTGCCTGCGAGCTCCCCATCTACCCGCAGCACCCGCCCCTGGGCCCCCTCTGCCTGCAGCTGCACCTGGGTGCACCCCTGGAGGATGGTGGAGGGCTTGACCAACACCAGACAGCCTTGGGAGCTGCCGGTGCCAGGGGTGTAAGACCACTACCCCCGCCAGGCGGGCTTGGCCCCCGAGTGGGCTTCTGCCCACTGCCACACGCTCTCCGCCCTATGGCACTCTTGGAGGAACACCACTTGCGCCGGGCTGTCAGCGGCCCAGTCAAGCAGAGCCTGCAGTTTGTGCGGTTGGGCAAGGCCCTGCACGTTGAGGGTGACTGCCATGAACCTGGCGGCCACACCTGGGCGCTGCATGGCTAGTCCTGGCTCGCCCCCGCGCGGGCTACGCGTGTGTAGAGGAGGGTGGGTGGGCTAGGGAGGGGAGGCGGACCTGGCAAAGGAGGAGGGCCGGGAGGAGGGGTCGGGGGGAGGGGAGGGGCCGGGGGGAGGGGCCGGCTGCTGCCGCTCAGCCACACTGGGCCTGCCCTCCCGGACCCCTGCTGACTCAGCGACAGGGCTGTCACAAGAGGCCCCCAGCGAGCTGGCCAGGCTTGCAGTGGTGCTGAGCAGCCCGTAGCGGCGCACGTGTGGGGACCCATGGCCAAGCTGCGCAGCACGCTGCCTGCTGGCTTGCCACGGCCTCGGCTGAGCCTCACGAACGAGCCCTACCCGCAGAGCCTCCCTTCCCTCCGAGCTGGAACCGGAAGAGGGAATGCCATACCGGCGCCGGCAAGGCCCACCTCTGGCTGGCTCGACAGCTGGCTGAGCGCTGCCTTTCCTCGGCCTACGCTGAGCTTCCCGCTGCCTCTCCTCCCTCCCAGCCCTTCTGTCATCCGGGTGGATAAGGGTCTCCAAGTGCCCCGGCTGGCAGAAGCGGCTGGTGGACGAGCCCGGGGCAGCCGCCCCCTTGAGGATGTAACCCCACAAGGCCCCGACCATGAGGCTGGCGTGAAGCACCCTCCAGGCCACGATGACGTGCTCCCGACGGAGGGTGGGGTCTAGCAGCTCCTCCCACACCTTCGCACACGGCTGGCCCGCCTGAACACCCACAGCCAGCTGGTCCACGGTGTCGGCCCGGGTGGCAGGCTGAGCAACTGGCTGCCTGCCCCCACGCCGCTGCTGGGCCTCCAGCTGCCGCTCAGCCTGCTGTGCCGCCCTCATCTGCGGCGAGGGTCGCTGATGCGCCCTGGCGGAGGTGTCAAGCCAGCGAGGCGGTTGGCTGCCCTGCACCTCCTCGGGGAGCCGCTCCTCCACATCCCTGCCCTGCTGCTCCCGCTCCCCCGCTGCCCCCTGGCCTGCCACCTGCTGCGCGCTGGCCTCCCACTTGAGCTCCAGCTCCCTCAGGGCCCCATCAGCCACCGCTGCCACCTCCGGTTCGCCCGCTGCCCGGGGGGGGCGCACACCCCACAGCGCAGGCCACAGGCCCCCACTGGGTGGGTAGAGGGGGTCGACACTGACGCGTTGGAGCTGGTGGAGGCGCACCCTGGCATGCTTGACCGAGAAGTCCAGCAGGGTGGTGGTGCCCATGCCCCACACCTGAGGGTCCAGCTGCAGGTGAGCCCAAGGGCCCAAGAGCCACTCCTTCTTAGGCCAAGTGCCAGGCCCCTCATCAGATGGGTCGGCAGCCTGCCCTCCTGCCCCGCCCCCTGCGCCCCTACGCCCTCCCCCCCCTCCACGACCTCGTCCCCCGCCCCCGCCCCGCCCCCTTGCCCGCCCCCCTCCCCTGCCAACCGCTCTGGCTCCTCCTTGCTCCTGCCCTTGAGCCTACTCCTGCGCCACGTGATGCTGGGCGGGTAGAGGTCGGAGGTGGGTGGCTCGCTCCTCCGGCGTCAGCCTGTAGCTGGGCTTGTTGAGCTGGGCCACCGCAGCTGTCTCCCAGGCCGCCCCCTCCTCCGCCCATAAAGCCCCTGGGGGCCCCTGCCCTGTGGGGTCTAGGGGTAGAGGCGGCCGTTGGGGCCCACCAAGTGGGAGGGCTGGAGCCGGGGGGTGCGCCGCATCACAAACCCCAGCCCTGGACCAACCCTCAGGCGCTCCCACTCCGGCTGAGGAGGCTGCAGGCGGTCCACCATGCCCTGCCAGGGCTCGGGGAGGCAAGCCCTGACCAGGTCGACAGTCCAGCGGGCCTCCCCCTCCAGCTGGGGGCTATGCAGGGCCTCCGTCACGTGGCGGACGTGGGTCCAACCCTGCTCAGCTGCTGCCTCCCTAGCTGCTGGGTTCATGCGGGCTTGCGCGTTGTACCACAGCGGCTCTGCCAGCACCGAGAAGAAGGACTGGCTAGCCGGGGGCACTGCACGGAACAGCTTGAGCTCAGCCAGGGCCACCACGTGAGCTTGCAACCGCGGGCTGATGCCTCGCGAGGGGGGGGCGGTGGGGTCGGTGATGACCCACGTGCTGAGGCCGTGGGAGGGGTCCGCCAGCAGGCTGTGGGTCAGAGGCTGCCAGGGACGAACCCGGGGCGACCAGAGCTGGGCCAGCATCTTCGCCAGCATGGCCGTGCTGGTGACGCCCAGGTCGGGAAGCCCCACCCCTCCCTCCCCCCGGGGCATCACGCAGATGGCCTTGCTAGGGTAGAGGCGGCTGTTGTTGGGGCTGCGCTCCTGGGGCAGGTCTGATGCTTCCACAAAGCGATTGACAGCCAAGGCCATCGCCTGCGCCAGAGAAGTGGAGGGTTGCACGAAAGCCATTTGGTAGATGGACTTGGAGGCCAGGCACTGTTGTGCCACCTGCACCCGCCCCAGGAGGTTGAGGCCTTGGGGCCGCCAAGGGAGGGAGGCTGCCATCATGGCCGCGGCCTCCCCCCCGAAGGCGGCCTCCCTGGTGGCAGCGTAGAAGGCCGCCCCAAGAGGGACCCCCAGGTGGCGCACTGACACCCACGCTCGGACAGCTGGGATGACCACCTCCGGCTCCTGCTCCCTTCCCTGCTCCCGCCCGCCCTGCAACTGCCCTTGCCCGCCACCTTCTCCCGGCCCACCCCCTTGCCCCTGCTCACCCACCTGCCCCTGCCCGCCCCCTTCCCCCCCGTCACCCCCCCTTCCTCCCCTCCCCGCCCCCTCGGGGCCCGAGCCCCCCTGGTTACCCAACCCGGGCTCTAGCTGGGCGCACGGCGGGGCTGAGCTCTTGCTCAAGCTAAGCGCAGGGCCCCCAGCGGCGCGGAACAGGCCCAGGGCCTCCACTACCACCTTCCCGTCTCTGACACGATCGAGCACCAAAAAAAAAAAGAAAGAAAGACTACTCCCCCCGAAGCTTCAGGGGGCGTGCACTAAGGAACCGCGCGCCGCTTCTGGTCTTTCACACCATGGGAGGGGCCCCCGCGGGCTGACGTGTGCCTAAAGGGCGCTCTCACAGCACGACACGCCCCGGCTCGGAAACGTGTCTACCCTCTTGAGTTTCATAGGAAATTAGCCTACTCCACTCCAGCTCCCACCCCGCACGATGGCGGGCACTGCCCTCAAGAGAGATCGATTACGCCAAATATTTCTGGCCCCTTGCGGGTGTCGATCCCCCGTCCTCTCGCAAGAAGAGGGAGGTTTGTGTAGCAAACGGCTCTTCGAGCGTTGCGCGGTCCTCGTGTACTGTTGTACTGCAGTGTGACATGGTGGGCGAAAGGGGCAGGTGGGCCTTCGTGCCTGCCTGCTTCAGAGGTTCGACTCCTCGGGGGAATGTCCTAAACCCTGGCCATGTCAGTCTGCTGTTACAAGGTAGTTTAACGGTCATCGGCGGTGCTATTAGCACGCTACATCTTTGGTTTCCGACCCAGGTTGCGTGTCAACGCCGCCTTGTAACCGTGGACATGACTGAACCTAACACGACTCCGCCTTCTGGCGAACCCCCAACTGAGACCACCACTCCTGGTGGCCAGGCAATCTTGCCTGCTGGACCAGCGGGAGCGGAGGCTTCACCCCTGGCAGGAGCGCCGGTTTCAACTGGGCCAACGCTGCCTCCAGTGAGTGGTGCTTCGCCTCTTGCTAACCTGCCTGGACTTTCTACTGCCCAGACGGCCGCGCTTGTGAACCAGCTCTTATCTAAGATCCTCGCGGCGCCTGAGGCTCTGGCTTTGTTTAAGCCTGTGGAAGATGCTGCCCAAGCCGCTGCTAAGGCGCAGCCAGCTACTACAACGGCTCCAGCGTCCTACGTAGACGCCCTCTTGACGCCTCCACCTGCAAACACTTCAGCCGCCCATGCTGAGGAGGCGGCGCGACTACGCCTGCAGCTGAACGCTGTTACAGCTTCAATGGAAGCCGCCCTAACGGAGGCAGCTACTCTACGCAGCAGCATCGCCGAGCTGGACCGTATCCACGGACAGGCCGACGCTGTGGTAAGCAATCCCAAGTCGGTGGCCAGCATTCGTAGTCAATACGTTGCACCTGGCAGTGCTTCTGCACGTACCGCACTTATTGGCATGAATGTCGCACCAGTCTCTACTGCTGTTGCATTGCACAATGCTGCTGTTCCTACTGGCACACCGGTTTCTACCACAACTGCTGCTGGCACTGGAAATGCCTTGCCTGCATCTAATGCACCCATTGAGAAGCCAGTTGCTCACAGGGTCAAGGTACCAGGTCCAGATAAGTGGACAGATAACTGCCTTACAGGTGGCAGAGTGGCAGAAGTGTTCTGTGAAGACTTAGAGGTGCATTGCGCATACCTAGGCATTGACCCTGCTGAGGCCATGCCCAATTTCCTGTCAGGAAGAGCACGTGAAGTGTGGTACCCTGCTACCAGAAATGCATACATCCTGTTGCATAATGGTAGACCCACATGGCCATATCTGCGCGTCCATTTCATGGAGATGGCTGGCGATGACTTGCGCAATGAATCTGAAGTGCATCGCAGGAAACTTCTGGATCCCAATGCCCTGCGTATGACGCATGGGAGTACCCTTAACTCCTACATCACGGAGTTTAGGAACACGCTCACATATGCTGGTGCTAGTTGCATGCAACCATCCATGCTTGTCACCACATTTGTCAGGGGTCTCACCACCGAGCTGCACACTAGGGTGGCGCAAGATGTGTCACTCATGACCACACCATCATTGAATGATGCCATCCAGTCAGCCCTGAACGCCCAGCGTGTGTTACACTCTGTTGCAGCCTCTCAAGGTGGACGTCGACCCCCCCCCACCTGTTGCTGCTGTTACACGGCAGTATGTGAGTGCAGGTGTCCGCCCGGTTGCAAATGCACGTGTCACGAGCAGCAACTCTGGAGGCTATGCCGGCGGCAGCCGCCCAGGATCTCAGGGCGGGTATCACCCCCACGCAGCCGGACGCCCAGCGCCCTACCGGTCCAGGGAGATTGGACCTCGTCCCCGCCCAGGTTTCGCGTGCCATCACTGCTGGGACCCAGGCCACTTCCGCCTGGTGTGCCCTCTCAAGCACCTGACATGTGAGGAGGCACGCCGTATCACAGGCTTCCCTCGCCCTGTCGCCGAGTCGGCTGCTACCGGTGGGCATGGTGATGGTGGGGATGGTCCTGGTGGTGGAGGGCATGGTGGCCAGGGTGGTGGTGGCAGCGGTCATGGTGGTGGTTATGGTCGTAGCGGTGGCCATGGAGGTGGTGGCAGCCACCCACCCAGGGGTTCCAAGCGTGAGCGCAGCCCCCCCCGCAGGCCTGCTAGCTCCTATGATAAGAGGAAGTGATGTGTTGCCCAGCCGGACGGCCAGATCTGTGTTGGAGCCTGCTGCAGCGTGCCCTTGTGTGGTGTGTCTACACCCAAGCCACAAGCACTTGCAGATAACAGTGTTTTACACTTCTCTTTTTCTGGTAGTGTGAATGGCATAGCCTGCACCATGCTGTTTGACAGTGGCTCAGCGGCAAGCTTCATCAATTGTGCTGCTGTTGAGAAGTGCAGGCTGAGCAGCTACAGGTTGACACAACCGCGTGAGTTCTCTGTGGCCAATGGACAGCCGGTGCTTTGCACGCATGCTGTTACTGTTGAGTTGCATGTGCAGAGCTTGACAGCCAAGTGTGAACTGCTGGTAATGCCAGAAATGTTTTCAGCTTTTGATGTGTTAATGGGCAGCAACTGGCTCACAGCTAATGGTGCTTTGCTGGATTATTTGACGCGCACCGTCACCATGCAGTTGTCTAACAACTCAGCTGTGCTCAGGTGTCAGCCCTCAGAGCCTATCAAGGCATCCCACTGCGCCCATGTCATGGCCAGACATGGTACCCATACCATCTCAGCCAACCGAGCAGCGTCATGGTTGAGGAAAGGTGGGCATGCCTTAGTGGCCATGATCAGCGCAGAACAGCTCAACACGCCTGATTCTGTGCCTCCCGTGGTATCTACCAAACTCAAAGATCTAATCAATGAGTACTCAGATGTGTTTGCACCATTTAATGGACTGCCACCTGAGAGGCCTATTGGTCACACCATCCCTTTGCAGCCAGGCTGTAAGCCTCCAGCGTTGCCAGCCTACAGAATGACCCAGCCTGAACTTGCAGAGATGAAGAAGCAGATCACAGCCTTCTTGGCCCAAGGCATCATTGAGCCATCTTCTTCTCCATACGCAGCCCCGGTCTTGTTCGTCAAGAAAAAGAGTGGTGAGTTAAGGATGTGTGTGGACTATCGGCAGCTGAATAAGCAGACTCTCAGAGATCAGTACCCCTTACCCCGCATAGATGACTTGTTTGACAAGTTGGCAGGCTGCACCGTCTTCTCATCTCTAGACCTGCAGGCTGGGTACCATCAAATCAGAATTCCAGCTGAAGATGTGCCAAAGACAGCCTTCAGAACCCCAGATGGTCATTATCAGTATAAGGTGCTCTGTTTTGGTTTGACCAATGCGCCAGCAACGTTTCAACGTGTGATGAATGACTCCTTTGCTGATGTTATTAACGACTGTGCTCTTGTGTATCTAGACGACATTCTTGTCATGTCAAAGACTGTGGATGAGCACTTCGTGCATCTGAGGAGGGTCCTGGACCTTCTACGCAAGCACAAGTTCTTTGCCAAGCTAAGCAAATGTGAGTTCATGAAGACAGCCCTCAAGTTCTTGGGGCACATTGTGAGTGACCGTGGTGTGGCTGTAGATCCTGATAAGATTCAGTCCATCACCACATGGCCAGTCCCCAACAGTCTCACTGCCTTGCAGCGCTTTCTGGGTGCAGCAAACTTTGTGCGCAAGTTTGTTCATAACTTTAGCGCATTGGCTGCACCGCTGACTGATCTGACTGGCAAAGAAGGTCTTAAATATGATTGGAAGCACTGGCCTGATGATAAGCTGCAAGCATTTCATGCCCTTAAGCATGCTGTATCTAAGGTGCCACTACTCAGGATCCCAGATATCTCCAAGCCTTTCCAGGTATACTGTGACGCCTCACTGCAAGGTGTGGGAGCAGTTTTAATGCAGGATGGTCATCCCTTAGCTTATCTAAGCAAGAAGCTCAGTCCTGCTGAGAAAAACTACTCCACAGGGGAACAGGAGCTTTTAGCCATCGTCACTGCTTGTAAAGAGTGGCGCTGTTACCTGGAGGGGGTTCCCTTTACCCTCTACACAGATCACAGGCCGCTGGTGGCTTTGCCAAATCAGAAGACGTTATCAAGGAGGCAGACCAGGTGGATGGAATTGCTGTCCCGCTACACCTTCACCATTGAGTACCTACCAGGTGCAGTTAACCCCGCTGACCCCCTGTCTCGCATTCCTGACCAGCCTGTAGATCTTCTTGCTTCACCTGTGATGGTGGTCACTAGAGGGCAGAAGCGTCGTTTGGAGGGGGAGGAAGCTAGTGGTGAACATGTTGTCCAGCAACCAGCTGCCACTCCACCTGTTGTCCAACACATCCCAGCCCCTCCACCGCTACCTGTCCATCCTCTACATCACGTCAACATGACTGAGCAGCTGTTAGCTGGTTACAGAAACGATCCTGTCTTTGCTGACATCAGTATCACTGACACGTATGACGTGGATGAGCATGGTCTATACCACACAAAAGACAAGAAACAGATTGTGGTACCTGATTGCCCAGAGCTTAGGGCCAGGATATTGCTGGAGATGCATGATGCTCAGTTTGCAGGCCATGTCGGTATCACCAAGACATTGGAGCGCATTTCCAGGGTTTTCTGGTGGCCTCGCATGCGATCAGAGGTACGCCACTATGTGGCCAACTGTGACGCGTGTCAACGCAACAAGTCTGTCAACACCAAACCAGAGTTTTCCAACTGGTGGCAAGAGAATGTAAGGCAGGCGCGCCATTTCATGGACCTAGCACAACGCCGACAAGCGCACATGGCTAACAAGGGTCGCAAGGAAGTCAAGTATGTTCCAGGAGACTTGGTCCTACTGAGTACCAAGAACCTGAGGCTCAAACCAGGTAAAGCTAGGAAGTTGTTGCCTCGCTTTGTAGGTCCTTTCAAGGTGTTGCACATTGTCAACAATGTGGCAGTCAAGCTAGACTTGCCTCCAGCCATGAGCAGGTTGCACCCTGTGTTCCATGTATCACTCCTGCGCAAATACACAAGTGACTTTCCTCACCTGCCACCACCTGTGGATTGGCTTGATGAGACTCCTTTGTATGAAGTGGAGAAGTTGCTGGATCACCGTGCTGTTCGAGCTGGCAGAGCTCGTGGCTACCTTGTGAAGTGGAAAGGTTATGATGAGACCTACAACACGTGGGAGCCTAGGTCGAACCTGGTGAACTGTGATGAAGTTTTGGCTGCATATAATGCGGTGCATGGTTTGCTCTAGCATTGCTTTTTTAAGCTTTGCGAGTCCCAGTGTTTTACACTGGGGCGGGACGTTCCTCGAGTGGAGAGGGAGGAATGTAGCAAACGGCTCTTCGAGCGTTGCGCGGTCCTCGTGTACTGTTGTACTGCAGTGTGACATGGTGGGCGAAAGGGGCAGGTGGGCCTTCGTGCCTGCCTGCTTCAGAGGTTCGACTCCTCGGGGGAATGTCCTAAACCCTGGCCATGTCAGTCTGCTGTTACAAGGTAGTTTAACGGTCATCGGCGGTGCTATTAGCACGCTACAGTTTGTAGCTACTGAACCACACCTGTTGCAGGGGGGCTACTGGCTTCGGGTCCTAACCCGGATGATGATCGAGCACCACGATGGTGAGGTCGTCCGCATACTCCTTGGAGGGGAGCGCGAGGGTCACGCCTTCTCCCTGCGCTGCTGCAGGTCACGCTGCGCGCAGGAAGTGCTGGGCACGCATGGCCATGCCCTGCTTGATGCGGGCCCACCTGGCCCTGTGCCCATCCCTAGGCAGACCCAGCTGACTCGCAGCCTCGTGGTGATGTCCCTCCGCCTGGAGGATGTCCTTGAGGCAGTCCAGCAGGTCAGGGTTGTCAAGGTGGGCGGGGTGCAGCTGCTAGGGAGCGGGGACGGTGAGAGGCAAGTTGGGGGGGCACACTGCCACAGACACGGGCCAGTGGTCGGTGGGCACCGGCAGCACCCCCTGGATGGCGTTGTCCATCTGCCACTGCACCAGCTCCTCCGAGATGTACCACCGGTCGAGGCGCGCACCCGTCTGCCAACGCTCGTTGAAGCGGGTGAGGTCTCTCTTGGAGGGGTGCAGATGGCGCCACGAGTCCACCAGCCCCCGCTCACCCACCAACTGCCGCAGCTGCTCTGCTCCCTGGCCCCGGCTGCCCACCCAGGCGTCCCCATGCTGCGAGCCCTACGGGATGCCCACTCTGTCCACTGGGGCCAGGATGCAGTTGAAGTCACCCCCCATGAGGAGGAGGCGGCGGTCGGCGGTTGGCGGGAGGCAAGCGGGGAGGCACTCTGCATGGAACGCTGGGCGCTGTGCTTGCTGCGCCGGGGCGTACACGCACACTAGGGACACCGACCTGCCTGCGAGCTCCCCATCTACCCACAGCACCCGCCCCTGGGCCCCCTCTGCCTGCAGCTGCACCTGGGTGCACCCCTGGAGGATGGTGGAGGGCTTGACCAACACTAGACAGACTTGGGAGCTGCCGGTGCCAGGGGTGTAAAACCACTGCCCCCGCCAGGTGGGCTTGGCCCCCGAGTGGGCTTCTGCCCACTGCCGCACGCTCTCCGCCCTATGGCACTCTTGGAGGAACACCACTTGCGCCGGGCTGTAAGCGGCCCAGTCAAGCAGAGCCTGCAGTTTGTGCGGTTGGGCAAGGCCCTGCACGTTGAGGGCGACTGCCATGAACCTGGCGGCCACACCTGGGCGCTGCATGGCTAGTCCTGGCTCGCCCCCGCGCGGGCTACGCGTGTGTAGAGGAGGGTGGGTGGGCTAGGAAGGGGAGGCGGACCTGGCAAAGGAGGAGGGCCGGGAGGAGGGGCCGGGGGGAGGGGAGGGGCCGGGGGGAGGGGCCGGCTGCTGCCGCTTAGCCACACTGGGCCTGCCCTCCCGGACCCCTACTCACTCACCGACAGGGCTGTCACAAGAGGCCCCCAGCGAGCTGGCCAGGCTTGCAGTGGTGTTGAGCAGCCCGTAGCGGCGCACGTGTGGGGACCCATGGCCAAGCTGCGCAGCACGCTGCCTGCCGGCTTGCCACGGCCTCGGCTGAGCCTCTAGAACGAGCCCTACCCGCAGAGCCTCCCTTCCCTCCGAGCTGGAACCGGAAGAGGGAATGCCATACCGGCGCCGGCAAGGCCCACCTCTGGCTGGCTCAACAGCTGGCTGAGCGTTGCCTTTCCTCGGCCTACGCTGAGCTTCCCGCTGCCTCTCCTCCCTCCCAACCCTTCTGTCATCCGGAGAGGGGCGCGGAGGGGCCCTAGCGTCGGTGTCAAGCCAGCGGGGAGGCTGACTACCCTGCAGCTCACCGGACCCAACCCGCACTGAGCCGAAGCGGCAGCCCAGGCCGGTGGAGGGACCAAGCTCTTGGGCTGGGAGAGGGCCAACAGCGCCACGCCCCGTGTCCTCCGTGCGGCAAGGGGCGGTGGGGGCCGCTGCCTCGGCGTCCATGTGGTCAAGGGAGGGAGATCTGGCGGAAGGTTACCCACCCACCCGCTGCCCGGCTGCGGCTAGGCCCCTAGCTGTGGCATCTCTCAGCTTACGGGCAGCGAGCTTGCCCTTGGAAGCCAGCACCGCGCCCTTAGAGAGGGCCTTACCGAGCAACCCCAAGTGCCCTAGGGAGCGCGGAGAGGTTGATGTGGGAATACCGGCAAGGGAGCCAGTACCAACAGACCCCTCATGAGGCCCGGGATGGACAGCGGGAGGAATAACAAGTGGGGGAGGGGCGGCCCAAGGGGGGCTGAGGGGGCCAAAGGGCAGAGGGTGGAAAGAGGGGTGCGGGGGGCAAGCGCGCAACGGGCCGGGACAGAGCAAGGCGCTGGGCTCAAAGGTGGTGGGCGTTGGGAAAAGGGTAGTGGGCAAGGGACGGGTAAGGCGTGGGCGATCCAAAACCATCGGAGAAGGCACGGCCCCAGCCCCAGCCCCAGCCCCAGCCCCAGCCCCAGCCCCAGCCCCAGCCCCAGCCCCAGCCCCAGCCCCAGCCCCAGCCCCAGCCCCAGCCCCAGCCCCAGCCCCAGCCCCAGCCCCAGCCCCAGCCCCAGCCCCAGCCCCAGCCCCAGCCCCAGCCCCAGCCCCAGCCCCAGCCCCAGCCCCAGCCCCAGCCCCAGCCCCAGCCCCAGCCCCAGCCCCAGCCCCAGCCCCAGCCCCAGCCCCAGCCCCAGCCCCAGCCCCAGCCCCAGCCCCAGCCCCAGCCCCAGCCCCAGCCCCAGCCCCAGCCCCAGCCCCAGCCCCAGCCCCAGCCCCAGCCCCAGCCCCAGCCCCAGCCCCAGCCCCAGCCCCAGCCCCAGCCCCAGCCCCAGCCCCAGCCCCAGCCCCAGCCCCAGCCCCAGCCCCAGCCCCAGCCCCAGCCCCAGCCCCAGCCCCAGCCCCAGCCCCAGCCCCAGCCCCAGCCCCAGCCCCAGCCCCAGCCCCAGCCCCAGCCCCAGCCCCAGCCCCGGCCCCGGCCCCAGCCCCAGCCCCAGCCTCGTGCCTCGTGTAGGTGCTGCTGTCGCACCGCCAAGCGGGAAAGGCCGACTCGCGGGCCCCTGACTAGTGGAGGGGGCGGCTGAGCTGCTCGGCGACAGACCGTACACCTCCCGCTCCCCCGGCTGCGCTGACTCACCCCTTGAACACACCTGGGCAGCCCTGGACGGGCCCATCCACGAAGTCCAACCGGAACGCTCTGCTGTAGCTGGGCCCCAGGTGCTATCGAACCGGGAAGGCCTTCCACGGGGCGGAGCAGACGGGTGGATCCCGAGACCCTTGAGCCCAGGCCCTCTAGCCCCTGACTCATCCCCTGCCCCTGCTGCAGCCTCTGTTCCCGCCCCCGCTCCCACCCAAGGGCTGTGCTTCTGCTTCTGCTGGGCCACCTGGGCGCCCTGCGCCACCCGGGCCCCCTCATCCCCAGCCTTGCCACCTCCAACTGAGGTGCGCTGCAGGGGGGCGGCAGCAGCTGAGGCAGAGTGAGGGCCCTAGGAGGTGGGTCAGCCCCTAACCCCACTCAATCGATAGCTGGGCTTGTCCAAGCGGCGATGAAGAGCCTCTCGCGCGTGGTCAACGTTGGGCCAGCGCTGAGCATCAGCTGCCAGGGGACCACTGCCTAAGCCTGCCCCGCAGCTTGACAAGAGCATGACGCACAACACCTATGCTAACCCCGACCAGTGGGCTTGGGCGTTTGGGGCCACCACGCGGTGGAGCCTGAGTTGGGCAATGGTTGTGACGTGGGCTTGCGGACGAGGTTTGAGACTGGGCACCGATTAGGCTGTGAGGTCAGTGACTACACAGGTGCTAAGGCCATGATGAGGTAAGTCAGCAATATGTGCATGAGGTCTGCCACTCCCGGACTCTGAGTGAGTTCAGCTGGGCCATAGTACTGGCTAGCATGGCGGTGTTGGTGACTTGTGGATCCGGCAGCTCCAGCCCATCTTTGCGCCGGGGCACGACACAAGCTGCCTCCTTGGCGTAGTGGCAGGTCACGCTGAGGCTGCCCTTCACGGCCAGGTCCGAGGCGGCCACGAAGTGCTTCACCGCCTTAACATTTTGCCTACTCAGCAGCGGCTAGGGCTGCACGAAAGCCAGCTGGTAGATGACCTTCGACGCTAGGCATTGTTGTGCCGCTTGCATTTGCGGAACATATCTAGGCCTTGTGGGCGCCAAGGGAGAGCGGCGGCATTCATAGCTACTGCTGCCCATCCAAAGGCAACCTCGCCCACGGAAGGGCAGCTGGCTGAGCCGAGGGACACTCCCTGGTAGCAAACAGGCACCAATGGCGGCGCGTGGGGGATGGCAAGGCTCCACTCCCCCCCTTCTATCCATCAACACCCTCACACCCGCCCCCCCCCTCGCCCCCGCCCTGCCCTCCGCATTTGGCCGCACCCACACCCCTACCCCGTCATTTCCCTGTGCCTCAGCCCTGCCACCCCTTGCTGGCGCATGCTTGGAAGGAGGCAGCAGCTGCGGTGGCGGGGATACCGGCGTGGCCCACCCTGGCTGGCGGGAGGCAAGCGGGGAGGCACTCTGCGTGGAACGCTGGCCGCTCTGCCTGTTGCTCCGGGGCGTACACGCACACTAGGGACACCGGCTTGCCCGCGAGCTCCCCATCTACCTGCAGCACCCGCCCCTGGGCCCCCTCTGCCTGCAGCTGCACCTGGGTGCACCCCTGGAGGATGGTGGAGGGCTTGACCAACACCAGACAGCCTTGGGAGCTGCCAATGTCAGGGGTGTAAAACCACTGCCCCCGCCAGGCGGGTTTGGCCCCCGAGTGGGCTTCTGCCCACTGCCACACGCTCTCCGCCCTATGGCACTCTTGGAGGAACACCACTTGCGCCGGGCTGTCAGCGGCCCAGTCAAGCAGAGCCTGCAGTTTGTGCGGTTGGGCAAGGCCCTGCACGTTGAGGGTGACTTCCATGAACCTGGCGGCCACACTTGGGCGTTGCATGGCTAGTCCTGGCTCGCCCCCGCGCGGGCTACGCGTGTGTAGAGAAGGGTGGGTGGGCTAGGAAGGGTAGGCGGACCTGGCAAAGGAGGAGGGCCGGGAGGAGGGGTCGGGGGGAGGGGAGGGGCCGGGGGGAGGGGCCGGCAACTGCCGCTCAGCCACACTGGGCCTGCCCTCCCGGACCCCTGCTGACTCAGCGACAGGGCTGTCACAAGAGGCCCCCAGCGAGCTGGCCAGGCTTGCAGTGGGGCTGAGCAGCCCGTAGCGGCGCACGTGTGGGGATCCAAGCTGCGCAGCACGCTGCCTGCCGGCTTGCCACGGCCTCGGCTGAGGCTCTAGAACGAGCCTTACCCGCAGAGCCTCCCCTCCCTCCGAGCTGGAACCGGAAGAGGGAATGCCATACCGGCGCCGGCAAGGCCCACCCGAGCTGGCTCGACAGCTGGCTGAGCGCTGCCTTTCCTCGGCCTACGCTGAGCTTCCCGCTGCCTCTCCTCCCTCCCAGCCCTTCTGTCATCCGGGGAGGGGCGCGGAGGGGCCCTCGCGTCGGTGTCAAGCCAGCGGGGAGGCTGACTACCCTGCAGCTCACCGGACCCAACCCGCACTGAGCCGAAGCGGCTGCCAGGCCGGTGGAGGGACCAAGCTCTTGGGCTGGGAGAGGGGCAAGTGCGCCAGGCCCCGTGTCCTCCGTGCGGCAAGGGGCGGTGGGGGCCGCTGCCTCGGCGTCCATGGGGTCAAGGGAGGGAGAGTTGGCGGAAGGTTCCCCACCCACCCGCTGCCCGGCTGCGGCTAGGCCCCTAGCTGTGGCATCTCTCAGCTTACGGGCAGCGAGCTTGCCCTTGGAGGCCAGCCGGTTTGCATGCATGCTTGTCCATGCAGCCGGCAGCGGTGGTATTTTTACATGGTCATGCACGGTGTAGAACTCTTCTGTTTTCTGCATGGAACTTTCTAGATATGTGAGACGGTGTGAGCTACCCTGTTTTAAGCACATAACAGTTGTTTATGGACATTCCGTGTAAGACGCAAGCGCGTGTCACCGCTCTCCCGGATTCCTCAGGCTTCTCCCCGTTACATTTTGGTGCCCTCAATCGGGACAAACCGCCTTAACTACGGAGACTAGAGACTTGATGGAGGAACTATCGCCCATTGCGTATCAAGTCTCCGAGCTCATGCGCCAAGTCGGCGAGCTCACTCTTCTGACCGGCAGCCTGCGGCAGCAATTCGAGCACTTCGTCACAACGCAGCCCGTTGCTACCCCCGCTTCAACACCTCTAGAACCTTCTGGACAGTCCGCCCCTCCCGCCCCTCCCGCAGCCACCTCCGTTCCGCTGCCTTTCCGGCCCCCTCCACCACCGTCCTTCTGTGGGACCCCCAACGCGGATGCTGGTCAATGGCTGTGGCGCATCGACAACCATTTTGACCTTTTCGCCATGCCTGCCCAACAACGGCTGTTGGCTGTTGCTTCCTACCTCGACGGCGCTGCCCTCACTTGGTACCGCAGCCTGCTGTCCAGCCAGGCCCTCAGCTCTTGGGACAGTTTCAAAGCCAGTTTCACGCGCCAGTTTACTCCTGTGAACCAGCAGCGGCATGCAAGGGATCAGCTGGCAGCCTGCCATCAGATCACATCAGCCCGGCAATACATCATGGAGTTCAGCAATCTTTGCCTCCTCATCTCTGACTTGTCTCCTGCGGAGAAACTGGATCGTTTCCTTAGGGGTCTCAAGCCGGCTGTGAGGCGGGAGCTGGAGCTGAGGGAGCCTACCTCCTTTGAGGAGGCTGCCGCCATGGCTGACCGCGTTGATGCTATCACCTTTGGCAGCCGCCCTCGCCTGCTCAAGCTCCCCGAACCTGAACCAGTAGCTGCCATGGAGCTTGATGCCCTGCAGGTCAGCAAGGGTCCCCGTTTATCAGCGGCTGAGCGCCAACAACTGCGTGACTTGGGAGCTTGCTTCTATTGCCGCAAGCCTGGCCACCTAATGAAGGACTGTCCCAACAAGCCACCACGCCCAAACGACATTGGGGGCGTGCGGGAGGCAGCCCGCCGCTGAGCCCACCATACCTTCTGCCACCCTCTTCCTTAACTCCTCGCTTTGAGCTGGCTCCTCGTGTTCCCTACCACCTACCTCAACTCCCCGCTCCTCTTCCTCGGTCTCCCCCCCTTCGTCCTCCTCCACCTCCTCCTCCTCGGCCTCTTCCCCCTCCTCCTCGGCCTCTTCTCCGTGCCCCCTACTGGCTACCCACACTCCCTCTTCCTCCTACACCACAACCCTCACCACGTTTCCGTGCCCCGCTCTTCTGCCTTACTGTGCCCTGCCAGGCCCGCGGTGTTTACTGCCCTCCACGCAGCCCCCTTCCTCAGCAGTCAGCTCAGCCCCTGGGCAGCTCCAAGTCTCCGGAACAGCCTACTCTGGCTGTAGAGTCCTCTCCATGCCCATCCGCACCTGTGGGCAGTGGTACTCCGCGTCACTCGTCGTCGCCTAGCCTGCCAGAGCCCCTAGTCATGTCGTCGCTCTCCGTGGACTCCAAGCCTTTCATCCTCCATGGAACCTTCTCTGGACGCCGTGCTCGTTTCCTGCTGGACAGTGGTGCCACGGGCAACATTGTCAGCAGCCGCTTCTTGCAGCAAGCCGGCCTGCGCATGGCGGGCAAGGCTGCTCCTGGCCGTCTGCTCCTTCCTGGGCCCTCCCCTTCCTACCTTCCCACCTACGAGCTTTCCCACTGCACGGTACGCCTTTCTACCTACCATGATCGGGTGCCCTTCGTTATGGCTGATATTAGCAACGCCGACTACGATGTGGTGTTGGGCAAGCCATGGCTCACAGCGAAGAACCCTGATATTGACTGGCCTCTCGAGCGCATCACTCTCCGCCATGCCGGGGCCGTACACACCCTAGCTGCTCCACCTTCTCCTGCCCCCAACCCCTCAGCCTTCCAGCTGCTGTCACCTGCGCGCTTCCGCAAAGCAGCCCGCAAGGACACCGTATTCGTGGCAGTTCTCACGGACTCAAGTCCTCCCCTTTCACCCTCTCCAGCTATGCCCTCCTCCTGCACTTCAACCTCAACCTCCCCGCCACCTGATCAACCACAGTGGCCCCCTTCTCTTCCCCCAAGCGCTACCGCCCTACTATCTGAGCACATCGAGGTCTTTCCCAAGGAGCTTCCATCCGTGCATAATCTACCACATCGCTCTGTTGATCATGTAATCCAACTGGAGTCCGGCACCCCTCCCAACCGCCCTGTCTATCGCATGTCTCAAGAGGAGCTAGACGAGCTCAAGCGGCAGCTGGACGAACTCCTAGCCAAGGGCTACATCAGGCCATCCACGTCACCTTTTGGCTCTGGAGTCCTCTTTGTGCGCAAGAAAGACGGGAGCCTGCGCTTGTGTGTAGACTACCGGGCCCTAAACCAGCTGACCATCAAGAACTGCTATCCCCTTCCCCGCATTGACGACCTCCTGGACCAGCTGGCTGGTGCTAGAGTCTTTTCCAAGATTGACCTCAAGTCTGGGTACCATCAGATCCGAGTGGCCGAGGCTGACATCCACAAGACAGCTTTCCGTACCCGCTACGGCCACTATGAATACACCGTCATGCCATTTGGCCTGTGCAACGCTCCCGCCACCTTTCAACGCCTCATGAATGACATCTTTCGCCCACACTTGGATCAGTTTGTACTAGTCTACCTGGACGACATTCTCATTTACTCCCGGTCTGAGGCTGAGCACCTGGAGCACCTGCGCACCGTTCTAGGCCTCCTTCGCCAACACCAGCTATATGCCAACCTCTCCAAGTGCGCCTTCTTCCTTCCCTCTATGGACTTTCTGGGTCACATCATCTCGGCTGCGGGCATTCACCCTGACCCAGCTAAGATTCGTGCCATGGTTGAATGGCCGGTACCCCGCAATCTCAACGACCTCCGCTCTTTCCTCGGCAGTGCTAATTACTATCGGCGCCTCATCCACCACCATGCCCACCTCATCCTTCCCCTCACCAACCTCCTCAAGGCCGAGACACCATGGTCATGGGGCCCAGAGCAACAAGAGGCTTTTGAGCGTGTCAAAGCTGCCCTAGCCAGCAACCCCGTGGTGCGCCCCCCAGACTTCTCCCGGCCTTTCACCGTGAAGACGGATGCGTCGTTGTATGCCATTGGAGCAGTGCTATCACAACGGGACGACAATGGCGCTGAGTACGTTGTGGCATATGAGTCACGCAAGCTTCAGCCCGCGGAGATCAACTACCCTACCCACGATCGCGAGCTACTCGCTGTGGTGCATGCCCTTACTCTTTGGCGTCACTACCTTCTGGGTCGGCCTTTCACAATTGAGACGGACAACTGCCCGATCACTCACATCATGACCCAACCGCATCTCAGCGCTCGACAACTTCGATGGACCCAACTGCTGGCCCCTTACTCCTTTACCCTGGTGCACAAGGCTGGCAAGACACACATTGTGCCAGATGCGCTCTCCCGACGGCCTGACTACCAGCTATCAGCCCTCTCCGTTGCCACCCCGGACTCTGCCTTCTTCGCTACCTTTGACCACCATGCCCCACAAGACGCCGCCTATCAAGCAGCTTTCTCTCATACTCTTTCCCACAACCCCTCTGGCCCCTCCTCTTGGCACCTACGAGTCATAAATGGGCGCTTATGTACAGCTTCTGAGCCCCCCCGCCTCTACGTCCCAGCCTCACCTCTCCGCTCCCAGTTGCTCCATGAGGCGCATGATGCAGTCACCTCGGCTCATCTAGGCCGTGCCAAAACCCTGGAACGCTTGCAGCGACACTTCTATTGGCCCCAAATGGAGCAGACAGTGCGCGAATATGTGAGGACCTGCGACCAGTGCCAACGGAACAAGGCCACCAACCAGGTTCCTCCTGGGCTGCTTCAACCTCTCCCCATTCCCAACCGCAACTGGCAACATGTCAGTATGGATTTCATCGGCCCTCTTCCTCCTACTTCTCACGGCTACGACATGGTCATTACAGTTGTGGACAAGTTAAGCAAGATGTTACACCTCATCCCTACCACTGCCACTGCCACCGCCCCTGACATCGCCAAGCTTTTCTTCGACCATGTTTTCAAGCACCATGGGCTACCTGAGGCAATTGTCTCTGACAGAGATCCAAAGTTTACTTCGGACTTCTGGACATCCCTCTTTCACCTCACCGGCACTCGCCTACTCATGTCCTCTGCCTACCATCCCCAAACAGACGGGCAATCAGAGCGCGCCAACCGGACAGTGGAGGATATGCTACGACCATACATCAACCACCACAAGACAGATTGGGACCAGCATCTAGCCGCTGTGGAGTTTGCATACAACAGCTCTACCCATGTTGGCACAGGCTTCTCCCCTTTCTACCTCAATTATGGCCACCACCCCCGCACACCTGAGGCTTTGTTGCAGCCCCCCTCCACTCTTGTTCCCAGCCCCGCTGCTGACGCCTTTGTCACCACCATGCGCTCCAACATCGACACAGCCAAGGCAGCCCTGCAGCGTGCGGTTGACAAGCAAAAGCAACAGGCGGATAAGCACCGCCGACATCTTGAGTTCAATGTGGGTGATAAGGTGCTCCTCTCTACTGCCACCCTTAACCTCAAGACGCCCAGCAACAGCGCCAAGCTACAACCCCGCTATGTTGGCCCCTTCAAGGTTCTGACCAAGATCTCACCTGTGGCTTACAAGCTGGACCTACCCACCACGATGAGGATCACACCCACTTTCCACATCTCCAAGCTGAGGCCGTACCTTACCACCAGCTCGTTCCCCGACCGCCATGTTGACCTGCAACCACTACCTCAACGGGAGGACGGTGAGGAGTACTTCACCATTGAAGCCATCTTGGGACGACGCTGGAATGACTCCCAGCATGCTTTTCAATACCTTGTGAAGTGGAAGGGCTACGACGACTCCTTCAACTCGTGGGAATGGGGCCCAGCATTGGCCGAACAAGAGGACGTGGCTGCAATGATCAGAGACTACACGGCTCGCCACCACGTACCTCCTGACAAGCCGGTAGACGACGACCCTGCATGCCAGATTTGCGCGAGCCGCGCTAGCCACCCTCCCATGCTACTTTGCGACAAGTGTGACCAAGGTTATCACATCACCTGCCTCACTCCACCTCTACGTAGTGTTCCTAAAGGAGCATGGCTATGTCATGAGTGCAGGCGGAGCAGTGTGCGGAGGTCACGAAGGTTAAATGTTTCGGGGCGCAACATTTCAGGGAGGGGGTGAATGCAACGGTTTGCATGCATGCTTGTCCATGCAGCCGGCAGCGGTGGTATTTTTACATGGTCATGCACGGTGTAGAACTCTTCTGTTTTCTGCATGGAACTTTCTAGATATGTGAGACGGTGTGAGCTACCCTGTTTTAAGCACATAACAGTTGTTTATGGACATTCCGTGTAAGACGCAAGCGCGTGTCACCGCTCTCCCGGATTCCTCAGGCTTCTCCCCGTTA
>JASKMD010000028.1:1023437-1044143 GCA_030144725.1 Haematococcus lacustris | reverse complement strand
CCTGCACTTTTTCGCACTTTTCGCAGCCCGCCGTGCACTTTTCGGACGTGCACTTTTCGGACGTGCACGTCCGCCGTGCACTTTTCGGACGTGCACTTTTCGGACGTGCACTTTTTCGCAGCCCGCCGTTTCACGCCTCCCGCACTTTTCGCAGCCCGCCGTTTCACGTGGGTCGCGAGTTAGCGCCTTCCGTTAGCACAGCTAGCGTTTTCGCAGCAGGAGCAGCCGGAGGAGCGTTGTTTCGCAGTTTTTGTTGCTAAGGCAGCAAGTCGCGAGCTTCAGCCTGCGGAGCAGCTAAACAGCAAGGAGCAGGAACTGCGTTAAGGTGGTGTGGTCGTCTTTGTCTGTCTGCTCTCAGCCGCAGCCAGCCGCCACCAGCCGCCACCAGCCGCCAGCAGCTGCCAGCAGCGCATTTGCGCTTTTCGGCTTCCCGCTACCTACCGTCTGTCAGGTTGCGCCAGCCGCAGCCGTTTCTCTCAGGCGCCGCCACCTGAGCGCCTCATCCCAGCCGCCGCTACCTCGCAGCTGCCGCAGGTGTAACCGCTCCAACCGCCTCCAGCAGCCTTTCCAGCCGCAGGTCCTTACCTGCTATCGCTGTGTGCAGCTGCTGTTGCTTCTACTGCGACCCACAGCCAGCAGTTCGCAGGAGCCTACAGCGCTATCGGTTTCCTGAGGCAACCGCCTCAACCGCTGCAGCCTCCGCCCAGCTGCCCTTCCCCCACCCTCTTCTCCTTCTCCCCCCCTTCCTCCTCCCCCCGCGTGCCTCACCTTCTGCCGCCGCCTGCCGCGTCACTGCAAAGGAGACGACTACGGTCGGAGGCCCACCGCCGGGGTGTGCTCCACTGAATTCAGTGCGAGCCGGCGTACCTGAGAACCAAGCCTAGCCCCCGGGTCAATGGGGGAAGGCTGAGTTAAGTGCTCAACCAGTGCGCTTGACCCTTAGTTTGTGCCCGTCTCAAGCTCGCGTGTTGCCTTCGCCTGTGGCCCTCCAGGTTGCTTCGGCTTATCGCGTCATGGAGGCCAGCTGCAGATCGCAGCAGCTTGTGCCTGTCTTTCGGCACTTGGCGTGGTCCCGGGCCCCTCTCTTGTCCCGGGACCCATGCCCTCCCCTTTTTGAGCCCCTGGTCGGCGGGCCCATGGCGTGGCTCATGCCTATCGGGCGCGTCGCCAGCAAGGAGCTGCAGCGGCTCCAGCAGCTTAGCCCCCTGCTGCCTGCCCCTTATGAAGATGCCTGGGCTCTCGCAGAGGCTTGCAGCACAGCTCTGCTGGCTCACAAACAGTTGCATGGCAGCGCTGTTGCCTCCCTCTCCACCCTCCACACTGCAGGCCACCCCCACTACAGTTTGGTGGTCGTGCATGATGCTGCCAGCATGGAGGGCAGGGCCTTGGACTCCCAGTTCATCTCCCAGCCGTGGTTGGAGGTGCCTCTCTTTGGCCGGAGCGTGCGTGTGCCCGTGGAGCCCATGGACCATGGCCCCCCCCCAGGTGCAGTCAAGCTGGTCTTCCACCACCACTACCCCCTGGCGTCTAGGGAGGGTCTGGTAGAGGGGGTGCTCAAGGCAGTGGGGTACAAGGTCAGCCCGGCCCCAACAGCGGGCTTGCCGGAGGCCCTGGACCTGCACACAGCAGTCGTGCTTAGCGAGCGGCTGGGTGCCCATTCCCGCACCAGCAGTTTCTGGGGGTCGCCAGGGGGTAATGGGGCCATAGTGGAGGCTGTCGTGGTGCCCCCTCTAGGGGACCCGAAGCTAGCCCTGCTGCCTGAGGTGTATGCCACCCCTACTGGCTGGGGCAAGCTGCAGATCCTGCAGCTGTGGGGGGACACACAGCCTCTGCTCGACCAAGGACCCCCCCCTGCCCAGGCTCCTGCCCAGCCACCAGGTGACCCCCCTGCTCAACCTCCCCCGCCTCCCCCTGCCCATCCTCCTCCCCAACCCCCTGCCCAGCCTTCTGGTGGACCCCCCGTTCATCCTCCACCGTCTCCCCCTGCTCAACCTCCCCCACCCCCCCCTTCCCAGCCCCGTGCCCAGCCACCAGGTGACCCCCCTGCTCGATCCCCCCCTCCACCCCCTGCCCAGCCCCATACCCAGCCACCAGGTGACACCCTTGCTCAACCTCCCCCTCCTCCCCCTTCCCATCCTCCTCCTCAGCCCCCTGCCCAACTCCCTTCCCAGCCTCCTGGTGACCCCCTTGCTCTACCTCCCCCGCCCCCCCCTGCTCAACCTACCCCACCACACCCTGCTCAGCCCCCGACCCAGTCACCAGGTGACCCCCCAGCTCTACCTCCCCTTCCACCCCCAGCCCATCCTCCTCCCCACCCCCCGGTCCAGCCCCCTGCCCAGCCTGCTGGTGACTCCCTGGCTCTACCTCCACCGCCTCCCCCTGCTCATCTTCCCCCACCTCCCTCTGCCCAGCCCCCTGCCCAGCCACCATGTGCTTCCCCTGCGCAAGCTCCCCCACCACCCTCTGCTCAGCCCCTCGCCCAACCTCCAGGTGTTCCCCCTGCCCTACAAGTCGCAGAGGGGCAGGTAACAGGCAAGGACACGACAGGTGTAGGGTCTCTTCGGGAGGTGCTCGGAATTCAGTGGCAACAGCATCTACACATCTCACCTCTTAAGGGAAGCACCCTTGGAGATGGGGGGGCCCGGGGGGCGCAGAGGGCCGAAGTGGCTGAGCAGCAGCAGCAGCACAACCCTACCTCCCGGGACCCTGACCCTGCCTCAGCTGCTGCCGCCCCCCTCCAGCGCACCTCAGATGGGGGTGGCACAGCTGGGGATGAGGGGGCCCGGGTGGCGCAGGCCGCCAAGGGTGATCAGCATCAGCAGTCGCTGCATAGCCCTACCTCTCGGGGCCCTCACCCTGCCTCAGCTGCTGCCGCCCCCCTCCAGCGCACCTCAGTTGGGGGTGGCACGGCTGGGGATGAGGGGGCCCGGGTGGTGCAAGGCGCCCAGGTGGTCCAGCAGCGGCAGCAGCACAGCCCTACCTCCCGGGACCCTAACCCTGCCTCAGCTGCTGCCGCCCCCCTCCAGCGCACCTCAGATGGGGGTGGCACAGCTGGGGATGAGGGGGCCCGGGTGGCGCAGGGCGCCCAGGGTGCTCAGCAGCAGCAGACGCTGCATAGCCCTACCTCCCGGGGCCCTCACTCTGCCTCAGCTGCTGCCGCCCCCCTCCAGCGCACCTCAGATGGGGGTGGCACAGCTGGGGATGAGGGGGCCCGGGTGGCGCAGGGCGCCCAGGGTGCTCAGCAGCAGCAGACGCTGCATAGCCCTACCTCCCGGGGCCCTCACCCTGCCTTAGCTGCTGCCGCCCCCCTCCAGCGCGCCTCAGTTGGGGGTGGCACCGCTGGGGATGAGGGGGCCCGGGTGGCGCAGGGCGCCCAGGTGACCCAGCAGCAGCAGCAGCACAACCCTGGGGTGGGAGCGGGGGCGGGAACAGAGGCTGTTACGGGGGCGGGGGATGAGTCAGGGGCTAGAGGGCCAGGGCTCAAGGGTCTCGGGATCCACCCGTCTGCTCCGCCCCGTGGAAGGCCTTCCCGGTTCGATAGCTCCTGGGGCCCAGCTACAACAGAGCTTTATGGGGGGACTCCGTGGATGGGCCCGTCCTGGGCTGCCCAGGTGTGTTCAAGGGGTGAGTCAGCGCAGCCGGGGGAGAAGGAGGCGCAGGGTCTGTCGCCGAGCAGCCCAGCCGCCCCCTCCACTGGTCAGGGGCTCGCGAGTCGGCCTTTCCAGCTTGGCGGTGCAGCAGCTCCTACACGAGGCAGGAGGTCCCTTCTTCCCCGCTTGGACATGACCAGCTCCACCGGAGGTAAGTCGGGGGATGTGGGGGCCAAGGCTCTAGCCGTCGTGTTCTCCGCCGCTAGCAGGGCCCTCCGAGCCGGTAGGAGCACCCTAGACCCTCAGCCGGAGCTGCTATCAGCTCTCCTCTCCTCCCCCTCCGCCTCGCCCGCTGCTACCCAAGACGAGGCCACTCGGCCCGATTGCGGAGGGGCAGAGTCGCTGGACGGCAGGGCTATCACGGCTAGTCAGCCGCAGGCTTCCGCCACTCCTCACCAGTGCACCTCAGTTGGGGGTGGCACTGCTGGCACAGAAGGGGCGAGGATGGTGCCTGTAGCGCAGCAGCAACAGCAACAGCAGGAGCAGCAGCGGCAACAGCACCGGCAACAGCAGCACCAGCAGCAGCAGCAGCGGGCTGGGGCTGGGGCGCGGGCTGGGGCTGGGGCTGGGGCTGGGACTGGGGCTGGGGCTGGGGCTGGGGCTGGGGCTGGGGCTGGGGCTGGGGCTGGGGCTGGGGCTGGGGCTGGGGCTGGGCTGGGGCTGGGGCTGGGGCTGGGGCTGGGGCTGGGGCTGGGGCTGGGGCTGGGGCTGGGGCTGGGGCTGGGGCGCGGGCTGGGGCTGGGGCTAGGACTGGGGCTGGGGCTGGGGCTGGGGCTGGGGCTGGGGCTGGGGCTGGGGCTGGGGCTGGGGCTGGGGCTGGGGCTGGGGCTGGGGCTGGGGCTGGGGCTGGGGCTGGGGCTGGGGCTGGGGCTGGGGCCGTGCCTTCTCCGATGGTTTGGGATCGCCCACGCCTTCCCCGTCCCTTGCCCACTACCCTCTTCCCAACGCCCACCACCTTCCAGCCTAGCGCCTTGGGGGCCTTCGTGGCTCGGGCGCATGCGCCTTGCTCCGTCCCGCCCCGTTGCGCGCTTTCCCCACACGCTTCTCTCCCCACCCCTCTTCCCTCTGTCCCTCTCAGCCCCCCTTGGGCCGCCCCTCCCCCCCTTGTTTACCCTCCCGCTGTCCATCCCGTGCCTCTTGAGGGGTCTGTTGCCTCTGGCTCCCTTGCCGGTAATACCCCATCAGCCTCTCCGCGCTCCCCGGGGCACTTGGGGTTGCTGGGCAAGGCCCTCTTTAAGGGCGCGGTGCTGGCCTCCAAGGGCAAGCTCGCTGCCCGTAAGCTGAGAGATGCCACAGCTAGGGGCCTAGCCGCAGCCGGGCAGTGGGTGGGTGGGGAACCTTCCGCCAGCTCTCCCTCCCTTGACCCCATGGACGCCGAGGCAGCGGCCCACACCGCTCCTTGCCGCACGGAGGTCACGGGGCCTGGCGCAGTTGCCCCTCTCCCAGCCCAGGAGCTTGGTCCCTCCACCGGGCTGGGCTCCCGGCTCGGCACGGTGCGGGTTGGGCCCGGTGAGCTGCAGGGTAGTCAGCCTCCCCGCTGGCTTGACACCGACGCGAGGGCCCCTCCGCGCCCCTCCCCGGATGACAGGAGGGCTAGGCGGGAGGAGCGGCAGCGGGTGGCTCAGTGTAGGTCGAGGCGAGGCAACACGCAGCCAGCTACCCAGCCAGCCAGAGGGGGGCCTAGCCGGCGCCGGTATGGCATTCCCTCTTCCGGTTCCAGCTCTGAGGAGTGGGAGGCACGGCGTGCTGGGCACCAGCAAGCTGGCAGGCAGCGTGCTGCGCAGCTTGGCCATGGGTCCCCACACGTGCGCCGCTACGGGTTGCTCAGCCCCTCTGCTAGCCTGGCCAGCTCGCTGGGGATCTCCTGTGACAGCCCTGTAGTTGAGTCAGCAGGGCCCCGGGAAGGGAGGTTGAGGGTGCCTAAGCGGCAGCAGCCCGAGCAGGCAGCTCAGCTTGGGGAGGAGGTCGAGCAGCTCGGTCCTCTGCCCCTGCGGCCCCCGCTGGCCATCTACTCACGTGAGCCTCGGATCCGTCTGCGCCGCCCGGGGGCCAAGTTGGCGTGCATTGAGGCCACCCCGCCCCCCCCCCCCGGCCCTCCTCCTTTGCCAGGCCCGCCTCCCCTTCCCAGCCCACCCGCCCTCCTCCACACACGCGTAGCCCGCGCGGGGGCAAGCCAAGACTAGCCATGCAGCGCCCAGGTGTGGCCGCCAGGTTCTTGGCAGTCACCCTCAACGTGCAGGGCCTTGCCCAGCCGCACAAACTGCAGGCCCTGCTTGACTGGGCCGCTGACAGCCCGGCGCAAGTGGTGTTCCTTCAAGAGTGCCATAGGGCGGAGAGCGTATGGCAGTGGGCAGAAGCCCTATCGGGGGCCAAGCCCGCCTGGCGGGGGCAGTGGTTTTACACCCCCGGCACCGGCAGCTCCCAAGGCTGCCTGGTATTGGTTAAGCCCTCCACCATCCTCCAGGGGTGCACCCAGGTGCAGCTGCAGGCAGAGGGGGCCCAGGGGCGGGTGCTGCGGGTAGACGGGGAGCTCGCAGGCAGGCCGGTGTCCCTAGTGTGCGTGTACGCCCCGGCGCAGCAGGCAGAGCGGCCAGCGTTCTACGCAGAGTGCCTCCCTGCTTGCCTCCCGCCAGCCGCCGACCGCCGCCTCCTCCTCATGGGGGGCGACTTCAACTGCATCCTAGCCCCCGTGGACAGAGTGGGCATCCCGCAGGGCTCGCAGCATGGGGAGGCCTGGGTGGGCAGCCGGGGCCAGGGGGCGGAGCAGCTGCGGCAGCTGGTGGGTGAGCGGGGGTTGGTGGACCCGTGGCGCCATCTGCACCCCTCCAAGAGAGACCTCACCCACTTCAGCGAGCGTTGGCAGACGGGTGCGCGCCTCGACCGGTGGTACATCTCGGAGGAGCTGGTGCAGTGGCAGATGGACAGCGCCATCCAGGGTGTGCTGCCAGTGCCCACCGACCACCGGCCCGTGTCAGTGGCAGTGTGCCCCCCCGACCTGCCTCTCACCGTCCCCGCTCCCTGGCAGCTGCACCCCGCCCACCTCGACAACCCTGACCTGCTGGACTGCCTCAAGGACTTCCTGCAGGCGGAGGCACATCACCACGAGGCTGCGAGTCAGCTGGGGCTGCCTAGGGATGGGCACAGGGCTAGGTGGGCCCGCATCAAGCAAGGCATGGCCATGCGTGCCCAGCACTTCCTGCGGGCCCAGCGCCGCGCGCAGCGTGACCTGCAGCAGCGCAGGGAGAAGGCGGCAGCAGTGGCCAGGGCTCACCTCGTGCGGCAGCTGGTGCGGGTGGAGCGAGAGGGGGAGGCTGAGGTGCAGGCGGCGCAGCACCTGGGAGAGGCCGCAGCCCTGGCGGGTGTGGGGGCGAGGGAGCAGGGGGCCCAGCAGTCCCTGCTGGCCAGCGCAGTCCTCGACCAGTACTACGGCGACCGCTCCTCCTTCTACTTCTACCATCGCGACCAGCCCGCGCACACCCCCACCCTCATCTCCTCTCTCCAGCTCCCCGGCCAGCCAGGTCAGCCAGCAGACCTCACCACGCCGGACGGGGTGAAGGCAGCGTGCAGGGCTTTCCAGCAGCACTACTCAGCCGAAGAGCCTACCGGAGTCTACGCAGCCAAGCCGGTGGACACAGCTGCGCGCGCCACGCTGCTCGGCAGCCTCACCTCCCACCTCACCCCCACCCAGGCCAGGGCTGCTGAGGGCCCCAATGGCAGCCCTATGCTGTCAGAGGAGGAGCTGGGCCGGGCTCTGCAGGGCTGCGCGCACAGCAAGGCCCCGGGGCTAGACGGACTGCCCATGGAGGTCTACGACCGGCTGTGGGTGGAGCTGGGGCGGCCGCTGCGGGCCATGTTGCGAGAGGCCCTGGCAGACACCACTGACCCTGCCCCGCTGGCTGAGTTCCTGACCGGCATCATCACCCTCGTGCCCAAGGCTGGCAAGCCGAGGGACCAGGTGGCCGGCTACCGCCCCATCACGCTCCTCAACTGCGACGTGCGCCTGGTGGCCAGGGCAGTGGAGGACCGGCTGCAGCTGCCCTTGGACCTGCTGGTGTCCCCCTCTCAATCGGCCTTCATCCTGGGCAGGGACATCAGCGACAGCGTGCAGTTCCACCTGGGCCTGCTGGAGTACCTGCAGCAGCGGGGCAGCCCAGCATGGCTGTTGTTGCTGGACCTAGCGGGGGCCTATGACAACGTGTCCTGGGGCTTGCTCCAGGACACGATGGAGGCCATGGGGTTCTGCCGGGAGGGGCATGTGCGCTGGGCTCAGCTGCTGCACCGGGGTGCCACGAGCCAGGTGCTTGTCAACGGCCACCTCACCGACAGCTTCCCCCTTGCGTCGGGGCTGCTGCAGGGCAGCGGGGCCTCCCCGCTCTACTGGTGCATCGTGCTCCAGCCGCTGGTCAGCTACCTCAGCTCGCTCCAGCTGGCAGGCCGCATCAGCACCCCCATCATCCCCTCCAGCCCTCTGGCCATGCACAGGGCCGCCCTAACCCCAGCGCTCCCTTCCAAGGAGTATGCGGACGACCTCACCATCGTGGTGCTCGATCGGGTCAGAGACGGGAAGGTGGTAGTGGAGGCCCTGGGCCTGTTCCGCGCCGCTGGGGGCCCTGCGCTTAGCGCGAGCAAGAGCTCAGCCCTGCCGTGCGCCCAGCCAGAGCCTGGGCCGGGTAACCAGGAGGGCTCGGGCCCCGAGGGGGCGGGGAGGGGAGGAAGGGGGGGTGACGGGGGGGAAGGGGGCGGGCAGGGGCAGGTGGGCGAGCAGGGGCTAGGGGGTGGGCCGGGGGAAGGTGGCGGGCAAGGGCAGCAGGCGGGCGGGCGGGAGCAGGGTGGGGAGCAGGAGCCGGAGGTGGTCATCCCAGCTGTCCGAGTGGGGGTGCCCGTGCGCCACCTGGGGGTCCCTCTTGGGGCGGCCTCCTACACTGCCACCAGCGAGGCCGCCTTCGGTGGGGCGGCCGCGGCCATGATGGCAGCCTCCCTCCCTTGGCGGCCCCAAGGCCTCAACCTCCTGGGGCGGGTGCAGGTGGCACAACAGTGCCTGGCCTCCAAGTCCATCTACCAGATGGCCTTCGTGCAACCCTCCGCTCCTCTGGCGCAAGCCATGGCCTTGGCTGTCAACCGCTTTGTGGCAGCCTCAGACCTGCCCCAGGAGCGCAGCCCCAACAGCAGCCGCCTCTACCCTAGCAAGGCCATCTGCGTGATGCCCCGGGGGGAGGGAGGGGTGGGGCTTCCCGACCTGGGGGTCACCAGCACGGCCATGCTGGCGAAGATGCTGGCCCAGCTCTGGTCGCCCAGGGTTCGACCCTGGCAGCCTCTGACCCACAGCCTGCTGGCAGACCCCTCCCACGGCCTCAGCACCTGGGTCATCACCGACCCCACCGCCCCCCCCTCGCGAGGCATCAGCCCGCGGCTGCAAGCTCACGTGGCGGCCCTGGCTGAGCTGAAGCTGTTCCGTGCGGTGCCCCCCGCTAGCCAGTCCTTCTTTTCGGTGCTGGCGGAGCCGCTGTGGTACAACGCGCAAGTCCGCATGAACCCAGCAGCTAGGGAGGCAGCAGCTGAGCAGGGATGGACCCACGTCCGCCACGTGAGGGAGGCCCTCCACAGCCCCCAGCTGGAGGGGGAGGCCCGCTGGGCTGCGGATCTGGTCAGGGCTTGCCTCCCCGAGCCCTGGCAGGGCATGGTAGACCGCATGCAGCCTCCACAGCCGGAGTGGGAGTGCCTAAGGGTTGGGCCAGGGGTGGGTTTTGTGATGAGGCGCACCCCCCTGCTCCAGCCCTCCCACTGGGTGGGCCCCAACGGCCGCCTCTACCCCCTAGACCCCACAGGGCAGGGGCCCCTCGGGGCTTTCTGGGCGGAGGAGGGGGCGGCTTGGGAGCCAGCAGCGGTGGCCCGGCTTAACAAGCCCAGCTACAGGCTGACCTCGGAGGAGCGAGCCACCCACCTCCGACCTCTACCCGCCCAGCGTCACATGGCGCAGGAGCAGGCTCAGGGGCAGGAGCTAGGAGGGGACAGGGGGGCGGGCAGGGGAGGGGGGCGGGCAAGGGGGCGGGGCGGGGGCAGGGGGCGAGGGCGTGGAGGAGGTGCAGGGCGTAGGGGAGCAGGGGGCGGGGCGGGAGGCCTTGCTGTCGGCCCAGCTGACGAGGGGCCTGGCACCTGGCCTAAGGAGGAGTGGCTCTTGGGCCCCTGGGCTCACCTGCAGCTGGACCCTCAGGTGTGGGGTATGGGCACCACCACCCTGCTGGACTTCTCGGTCAAGCATGCCAGGGTGCGCCTTCACCAGCTTCAGCGCGTCAGTGCCGACCCCCTCTACCCACCCAGTGGGGGCCTGTGGCCTGCGCTATGGGGTGTGCGCCCCCCCCGGGCAGCGGGTGAACCGGAGGTGGCAGCGGTGGCTGATGGAGCCCTGAGGGAGCTGGAGCTCAAGTGGGAGGCTAGCGCGCAGCAGGTGGCAGACCAGGGGGCAGCGGGGGAGCGGGAACAGCAGGGCAGGGATGCGGAGGAGCGGCTCCCCGAGGAGGTGCAGGGCAGCCAACCGCCTCGCTGGCTGGACACCTCCGCCAGGGTGCACCAGCGACCCTCGCCGCAGATGAGGGCGGCCCAGCGGGCTGAGCGGCAGCTGGAGGCCCACCAGCGGCGTGGGGGCAGGCAGCCAGTTGGTCAGCCCGCCCCGCGGGCCGACACGGTGGACCAGCTGGCTGTGGGTGTTCAGGCGGGCCAGCCGTGTGCGAAGGTGTGGAAGGAGCTGCTAGACCCCACCCTCCGCCGGGAGCATGTCATCGTGGCCTGGCGGGTGCTTCACGCCAGCCTCATGGTGGGGGCCTTGTGGGGCCACATCCTCAAGGGTACGGCTGCCCCGGGCTCGTCCGCCTGCCGCTTCTGCCAGCCGGGGCCCCTGGAGACTCTTACCCACGCCTTCATGACCTGCCCCGCCGTGGTCCCAGCCTGGGAGTGGGTGCTGGACGTGTACGGCCGCCTCACGGGCACCCGCCCCCCCTCGGGCGACGCCATGCTGCTCCTCAGTGGGCGCCCCACCCGCGGCGAGGCCCCCCACTTCCAGCCCCCTGACAGCCTGTTGTGGCTCCGTCTGCGCGTGGCCTATATGGGCGTAGTGTGGCGCCTCCGCAGCTCAGGAGCCGCTACAGCCCTGCAGCCACAGCAGGTGGCGAGGCGGGTCGTGGAGGAGGTCATCTCCACCCTCACCACGGCCGTCAAGCGTGACTGGCATCGGGTGGGGAGGGACATCCGCGTGGGCCTCTGCGGCGCTGTGCCCTCCACCTGGTTCAAGGGCAAGGACCCGGAGCTGGACGCTGCCCACTTCGACCAGCTGTGGCCAGAGACGTCGGGGGGCTGGTTTGCCACGCAGCCTAGGAGGGAGCGGAGGGGAGGGCAGGAGGGGGCAGAGGGGAGGGTTGGGGCAGGAGGAGTGGAGGAGGAGAGGGCAGCAGGGAGGCCTAGGCAGGGGGAGGGCAGGGCGCAGGGGGGTGGAGAGCTTGTGGTTCGCCTCTCCTTGCAGTGGCCCGTCCCCTTCCCCGTCGAGCCAGCCTGAGCTGCAGGGTTGCTGGTGGGGGCTTAGGGCGTTCCGTGGGTGGGGTGGGCTCGGCTTCGGGGGGTTGTCTGGGTGTCAGGGGCTCGGGGCTTAGGTGGTCTTGGTTTCAGCGTCGGGGGTAGGGTTCTAGGCTTCAGGTCGAGGGGCGGGGCTTAGGCTCGTGTGGGTAGTTCTGTGGGGAGGGTTTGGGGAGGTGTGCAGAGCTAGGGGAGAGGGCGGTGGTGTGGGGGAGTGTCTTGACGCTGTCCTTGGGAGGGGGTTGCTTGTGGGGTGTGGACCTTTGCTTGGGGTGTGTGGACCTTTGCTTGGGGTGGGTGGACCGCTGTGTTTGGGTGGGGTGCTTGGGGATCGTGTATGGGGAACCTTGTTTGTTGTAGTCTTTCTTTTCTTCTTTTCTTTAGTCATTCTCACTCTCTTGTAATGTTCCTCCTCGAAAAAAAAAAAGGGTGTTGATGGATAGAAGGGGGGGAGTGGAGCCTTGCCATCCCCCACGCGCCGCCATTGGTGCCTGTTTGCTACCAGGGAGTGTCCCTCGGCTCAGCCAGCTGCCCTTCCGTGGGCGAGGTTGCCTTTGGATGGGCAGCAGTAGCTATGAATGCCGCCGCTCTCCCTTGGCGCCCACAAGGCCTAGATATGTTCCGCAAATGCAAGCGGCACAACAATGCCTAGCGTCGAAGGTCATCTACCAGCTAACTTTCGTGCAGCCCTAGCCGCTGCTGAGTAGGCAAAATGTTAAGGCGGTGAAGCACTTCGTGGCCGCCTCGGACCTGGCCGTGAAGGGCAGCCTCAGCGTGACCTGCCACTACGCCAAGGAGGCAGCTTGTGTCGTGCCCCGGCGCAAAGATGGGCTGGAGCTGCCGGATCCACAGGTCACCAACACCGCCATGCTAGCCAGTACTATGGCCCAGCTGAACTCACTCAGAGTCCGGGAGTGGCAGACCTCATGCACATATTGCTGACTTACCTCATCATGGCCTTAGCACCTGTGTAGTCACTGACCTCACAGCCTAATCGGTGCCCAGTCTCAAAACTCGTCCGCAAGCCCACGTCACAGCCATTGCCCAACTCAGGCTCCACCGCGTGGTGGCCCCAAACGCCCAAGCCCACTGGTCGGGGTTAGCATAGGTGTTGTGCGTCATGCTCTTGTCAAGCTGCGGGGCAGGCTTAGGCAGTGGTCCCCTGGCAGCTGATGCTCAGCGCTGGCCCAACGTTGACCACGCGCGAGAGGCCCTTCATCGCCGCTTGGACAAGTCCAGCTATCGATTGAGTGGGGTTAGGGGCTGACCCACCTCCTAGGGCCCTCACTCTGCCTCAGCTGCTGCCGCCCCCCTGCAGCGCACCTCAGTTGGAGGTGGCAAGGCTGGGGATGAGGGGGCCCGGGTGGCGCAGGGCGCCCAGGTGGCCCAGCAGAAGCAGCAGCACAGCCCTTGGGTGGGAGCGGGGGCGGGAACAGAGGCTGCAGCAGGGGCAGGGGATGAGTCAGGGGCTCAAGGGTCTCGGGATCCACCCGTCTGCTCCGCCCCGTGGAAGGCCTTCCCGGTTCGATAGCACCTGGGGCCCAGCTACAGCAGAGCGTTCTGGTGGGACTCCGTGGATGGGCCCGTCCTGGGCTGCCCAGGTGTGTTCAAGGGGTGAGTCAGCGCAGCCGGGGGAGCGGGAGGTGTAAGGTCTGTCGCCGAGCAGCTCAGACGCCCCCTCCACTAGTCAGGGGCCCGCGAGTCGGCCTTTCCCGCTTGGCGGTGCGACAGCAGCACCTACACGAGGCACGAGGCTGGGGCTGGGGCCGGGGCCGGGGCTGGGGCTGGGGCTGGGGCTGGGGCTGGGGCTGGGGCTGGGGCTGGGGCTGGGGCTGGGGCTGGGGCTGGGGCTGGGGCTGGGGCTGGGGCTGGGGCTGGGGCTGGGGCTGGGGCTGGGGCTGGGGCTGGGGCTGGGGCTGGGGCTGGGGCTGGGGCTGGGGCTGGGGCTGGGGCTGGGGCTGGGGCTGGGGCTGGGGCTGGGGCTGGGGCTGGGGCTGGGGCTGGGGCTGGGGCTGGGGCTGGGGCTGGGGCTGGGGCTGGGGCTGGGGCTGGGGCTGGGGCCGGGGCCGGGGCCGGGGCTGGGGCTGGGGCTGGGGCTGGGGCTGGGGCTGGGGCTGGGGCTGGGGCTGGGGCTGGGGCTGGGGCTGGGGCTGGGGCTGGGGCTGGGGCTGGGGCTGGGGCTGGGGCTGGGGCTGGGGCTGGGGCTGGGGCTGGGGCTGGGGCTGGGGCTGGGGCTGGGGCTGGGGCTGGGGCTGGGGCTGGGGCTGGGGCTGGGGCTGGGGCTGGGGCTGGGGCTGGGGCTGGGGCTGGGGCTGGGGCTGGGGCTGGGGCTGGGGCTGGGGCTGGGGCTGGGGCTGGGGCTGGGGCTGGGGCTGGGGCTGGGGCTGGGGCTGGGGCTGGGGCTGGGGCTGGGGCTGGGGCTGGGGCTGGGGCTGGGGCTGGGGCTGGGGCTGGGGCTGGGGCTGGGGCTGGGGCTGGGGCTGGGGCTGGGGCTGGGGCTGGGGCTGGGGCTGGGGCTGGGGCTGGGGCCGTGCCTTCTCCGATGGTTTTGGATCGCCCACGCCTTACCCGTCCCTTGCCCACTACCCTTTTCCCAACGCCCACCACCTTTGAGCCCAGCGCCTTGCTCCGTCCCGGCCCGTTGCGCGCTTGCCCCCCGCACCCCTCTTTCCACCCCTCTGCCCTCTGTCCCCCTCAGCCCCCCTTGGGCCGCCCCTCCCCCCCTTGTTATCCCTCCCGCTGTCCATCCCGGGCCTCATGAGGGGTCTGTTGGTACTGGCTCCCTTGCCGGTATTCCCACATTAACCTCTCCGCGCTCCCTGGGGCACTTGGGGTTGCTGGGTAAGGCCCTCTCTAAGGGCGCGGTGCTGGCCTCCAAGGGCAAGCTCGCTGCCCGTAAGCTGAGAGATGCCACAGCTAGAAGCCTAGCCGCAGCCGGGCAGCGGGTGGGTGGGGAACCTTCCGCCAACTCTCCCTCCCTTGACCCCATGGACGCCGAGGCAGCGGCCCCCACCGCCCCTTGCCGCACGGAGGACACGGGGCCTGGCGCACTTGCCCCTCTCCCAGCCCAAGAGCTTGGTCCCTCCACCGGCCTGGCAGCCGCTTCGGCTCAGTGCGGGTTGGGTCCGGTGAGCTGCAGGGTAGTCAGCCTCCCCGCTGGCTTGACACCGACGCGAGGGCCCCTCCGCGCCCCTCCCCGGATGACAGAAGGGCTGGGAGGGAGGAGAGGCAGCGGGAAGCTCAGCGTAGGCCGAGGAAAGGCAGCGCTCAGCCAGCTGTCGAGCCAGCTCGAGGTGGGCCTTGCCGGCGCCGGTATGGCATTCCCTCTTCCGGTTCCAGCTCGGAGGGAGGGGAGGCTCTGCGGGTAAGGCTCGTTCTAGAGCCTCAGCCGAGGCCGTGGCAAGCCGGCAGGCAGCGTGCTGCGCAGCTTGGATCCCCACACGTGCGCCGCTACGGGCTGCTCAGCCCCACTGCAAGCCTGGCCAGCTCGCTGGGGGCCTCTTGTGACAGCCCTGTCGCTGAGTCAGCAGGGGTCCGGGAGGGCAGGCCCAGTGTGGCTGAGCGGCAGCAGCCGGCCCCTCCCCCCGGCCCCTCCCCTCCCCCCGACCCCTCCTCCCGGCCCTCCTCCTTTGCCAGGTCCGCCTACCCTTCCTAGCCCACCCACCCTCCTCTACACACGCGTAGCCCGCGCGGGGGCGAGCCAGGACTAGCCATGCAACGCCCAAGTGTGGCCGCCAGGTTCATGGAAGTCACCCTCAACGTGCAGGGCCTTGCCCAACCGCACAAACTGCAGGCTCTGCTTGACTGGGCCGCTGACAGCCCGGCGCAAGTGGTGTTCCTCCAAGAGTGCCATAGGGCGGAGAGCGTGTGGCAGTGGGCAGAAGCCCACTCGGGGGCCAAACCCGCCTGGCGGGGGCAGTGGTTTTACACCCCTGGCATTGGCAGCTCCCAAGGCTGTCTGGTGTTGGTCAAGCCCTCCACCATCCTCCAGGGGTGCACCCAGGTGCAGCTGCAGGCAGAGGGGGCCCAGGGGCGGGTGCTGCAGGTAGATGGGGAGCTCGCGGGCAGGCCGGTGTCCCTAGTGTGCGTGTACGCCCCGGAGCAGCAGGCAGAGCGGCCAGCGTTCCACGCAGAGTGCCTCCCCGCTTGCCTCCCGCCAGCCAGGGTGGGCCACGCCGGTATCCCCGCCACCGCAGCTGCTGCCTCCTTCCAAGCATGCGCCAGCAAGGGGTGGCAGGGCTGAGGCACAGGGAAATGACGGGGTAGGGGTGTGGGTGCGGCCAAATGCGGAGGGCAGGGCGGGGGCGAGGGGGGGGGCGGGTGTGAGGGTGTTGATGGATAGAAGGGGGGGAGTGGAGCCTTGCCATCCCCCACGCGCCGCCATTGGTGCCTGTTTGCTACCAGGGAGTGTCCCTCGGCTCAGCCAGCTGCCCTTCCGTGGGCGAGGTTGCCTTTGGATGGGCAGCAGTAGCTATGAATGCCGCCGCTCTCCCTTGGCGCCCACAAGGCCTAGAGATGTTCCGCAAATGCAAGCGGCACAACAATGCCTAGCGTCGAAGGTCATCTACCAGCTGGCTTTCGTGCAGCCCTAGCCGCTGCTGAGTAGGCAAAATGTTAAGGCGGTGAAGCACTTCGTGGCCGCCTCGGACCTGGCCGTGAAGGGCAGCCTCAGCGTGACCTGCCACTACGCCAAGGAGGCAGCTTGTGTCGTGCCCCGGCGCAAAGATGGGCTGGAGCTGCCGGATCCACAGGTCACCAACACCGCCATGCTAGCCAGTACTATGGCCCAGCTGAACTCACTCAGAGTCCGGGAGTGGCAGACCTCATGCACATATTGCTGACTTACCTCATCATGGCCTTAGCACCTGTGTAGTCACTGACCTCACAGCCTAATCGGTGCCCAGTCTCAAAACTCGTCCGCAAGCCCACGTCACAGCCATTGCCCAACTCAGGCTCCACCGCGTGGTGGCCCCAAACGCCCAAGCCCACTGGTCGGGGTTAGCATAGGTGTTGTGCGTCATGCTCTTGTCAAGCTGCGGGGCAGGCTTAGGCAGTGGTCCCCTGGCAGCTGATGCTCAGCGCTGGCCCAACGTTGACCACGCGCGAGAGGCCCTTCATCGCCGCTTGGACAAGCCCAGCTATCGATTGAGTGGGGTTAGGGGCTGACCCACCTCCTAGGGCCCTCACTCTGCCTCAGCTGCTGCCGCCCCCCTGCAGCGCACCTCAGTTGGAGGTGGCAAGGCTGGGGATGAGGGGGCCCGGGTGGCGCAGGGCGCCCAGGTGGCCCAGCAGAAGCAGCAGCACAGCCCTTGGGTGGGAGCGGGGGCGGGAACAGAGGCTGCAGCAGGGGCAGGGGATGAGTCAGGGGCTCAAGGGTCTCGGGATCCACCCGTCTGCTCCGCCCCGTGGAAGGCCTTCCCGGTTCGATAGCACCTGGGGCCCAGCTACAGCAGAGCGTTCTGGTGGGACTCCGTGGATGGGCCCGTCCTGGGCTGCCCAGGTGTGTTCAAGGGGTGAGTCAGCGCAGCCGGGGGAGCGGGAGGTGTAAGGTCTGTCGCCGAGCAGCTCAGACGCCCCCTCCACTAGTCAGGGGCCCGCGAGTCGGCCTTTCCCGCTTGGCGGTGCGACAGCAGCACCTACACGAGGCACGAGGCTGGGGCTGGGGCCGGGGCCGGGGCTGGGGCTGGGGCTGGGGCTGGGGCTGGGGCTGGGGCTGGGGCTGGGGCTGGGGCTGGGGCTGGGGCTGGGGCTGGGGCTGGGGCTGGGGCTGGGGCTGGGGCTGGGGCTGGGGCTGGGGCTGGGGCTGGGGCTGGGGCTGGGGCTGGGGCTGGGGCTGGGGCTGGGGCTGGGGCTGGGGCTGGGGCTGGGGCTGGGGCTGGGGCTGGGGCTGGGGCTGGGGCTGGGGCTGGGGCTGGGGCTGGGGCTGGGGCTGGGGCTGGGGCCGGGGCTGGGGCTGGGGCTGGGGCTGGGGCTGGGGCTGGGGCTGGGGCTGGGGCTGGGGCTGGGGCTGGGGCTGGGGCTGGGGCTGGGGCTGGGGCTGGGGCTGGGGCTGGGGCTGGGGCTGGGGCTGGGGCTGGGGCTGGGGCTGGGGCTGGGGCTGGGGCTGGGGCTGGGGCTGGGGCTGGGGCTGGGGCTGGGGCTGGGGCTGGGGCTGGGGCTGGGGCTGGGGCTGGGGCTGGGGCTGGGGCTGGGGCTGGGGCTGGGGCTGGGGCTGGGGCTGGGGCTGGGGCTGGGGCTGGGGCTGGGGCTGGGGCTGGGGCTGGGGCTGGGGCTGGGGCTGGGGCTGGGGCTGGGGCTGGGGCTGGGGCTGGGGCTGGGGCTGGGGCTGGGGCTGGGGCTGGGGCTGGGGCTGGGGCTGGGGCTGGGGCTGGGGCTGGGGCTGGGGCTGGGGCTGGGGCTGGGGCTGGGGCTGGGGCTGGGGCTGGGGCTGGGGCTGGGGCTGGGGCTGGGGCTGGGGCTGGGGCTGGGGCTGGGGCTGGGGCTGGGGCTGGGGCTGGGGCTGGGGCTGGGGCTGGGGCTGGGGCTGGGGCTGGGGCTGGGGCTGGGGCTGGGGCTGGGGCTGGGGCTGGGGCTGGGGCTGGGGCTGGGGCTGGGGCTGGGGCTGGGGCTGGGGCTGGGGCTGGGGCTGGGGCTGGGGCTGGGGCTGGGGCTGGGGCTGGGGCTGGGGCTGGGGCTGGGGCCGTGCCTTCTCCGATGGTTTTGGATCGCCCACGCCTTACCCGTCCCTTGCCCACTACCCTTTTCCCAACGCCCACCACCTTTGAGCCCAGCGCCTTGCTCTGTCCCGGCCCGTTGCGCGCTTGCCCCCCGCACCCCTCTTTCCACCCCTCTGCCCTCTGTCCCCCTCAGCCCCCCTTGGGCCGCCCCTCCCCCCCTTGTTATCCCTCCCGCTGTCCATCCCGGGCCTCATGAGGGGTCTGTTGGTACTGGCTCCCTTGCCGGTATTCCCACATTAACCTCTCCGCGCTCCCTGGGGCACTTGGGGTTGCTGGGTAAGGCCCTCTCTAAGGGCGCGGTGCTGGCCTCCAAGGGCAAGCTCGCTGCCCGTAAGCTGAGAGATGCCACAGCTAGAAGCCTAGCCGCAGCCGGGCAGCGGGTGGGTGGGGAACCTTCCGCCAACTCTCCCTCCCTTGACCCCATGGACGCCGAGGCAGCGGCCCCCACCGCCCCTTGCCGCACGGAGGACACGGGGCCTGGCGCACTTGCCCCTCTCCCAGCCCAAGAGCTTGGTCCCTCCACCGGCCTGGCAGCCGCTTCGGCTCAGTGCGGGTTGGGTCCGGTGAGCTGCAGGGTAGTCAGCCTCCCCGCTGGCTTGACACCGACGCGAGGGCCCCTCCGCGCCCCTCCCCGGATGACAGAAGGGCTGGGAGGGAGGAGAGGCAGCGGGAAGCTCAGCGTAGGCCGAGGAAAGGCAGCGCTCAGCCAGCTGTCGAGCCAGCTCGAGGTGGGCCTTGCCGGCGCCGGTATGGCATTCCCTCTTCCGGTTCCAGCTCGGAGGGAGGGGAGGCTCTGCGGGTAAGGCTCGTTCTAGAGCCTCAGCCGAGGCCGTGGCAAGCCGGCAGGCAGCGTGCTGCGCAGCTTGGATCCCCACACGTGCGCCGCTACGGGCTGCTCAGCCCCACTGCAAGCCTGGCCAGCTCGCTGGGGGCCTCTTGTGACAGCCCTGTCGCTGAGTCAGCAGGGGTCCGGGAGGGCAGGCCCAGTGTGGCTGAGCGGCAGCAGCCGGCCCCTCCCCCCGGCCCCTCCCCTCCCCCCGACCCCTCCTCCCGGCCCTCCTCCTTTGCCAGGTCCGCCTACCCTTCCTAGCCCACCCACCCTTCTCTACACACGCGTAGCCCGCGCGGGGGCGAGCCAGGACTAGCCATGCAACGCCCAAGTGTGGCCGCCAGGTTCATGGAAGTCACCCTCAACGTGCAGGGCCTTGCCCAACCGCACAAACTGCAGGCTCTGCTTGACTGGGCCGCTGACAGCCCGGCGCAAGTGGTGTTCCTCCAAGAGTGCCATAGGGCGGAGAGCGTGTGGCAGTGGGCAGAAGCCCACTCGGGGGCCAAACCCGCCTGGCGGGGGCAGTGGTTTTACACCCCTGGCATTGGCAGCTCCCAAGGTTGTTTCGTGTTGGTCAAGCCCTCCACCATCCTCCAGGGGTGCACCCAGGTGCAGCTGCAGGCAGAGGGGGCCCAGGGGCGGGTGCTGCAGGTAGATGGGGAGCTCGCGGGCAGGCCGGTGTCCCTAGTGTGCGTGTACGCCCCGGAGCAGCAGGCAGAGCGGCCAGCGTTCCACGCAGAGTGCCTCCCCGCTTGCCTCCCGCCAGCCAGGGTGGGCCACGCCGGTATCCCCGCCACCGCAGCTGCTGCCTCCTTCCAAGCATGCGCCAGCAAGGGGTGGCAGGGCTGAGGCACAGGGAAATGACGGGGTAGGGGTGTGGGTGCGGCCAAATGCGGAGGGCAGGGCGGGGGCGAGGGGGGGGGCGGGTGTGAGGGTGTTGATGGATAGAAGGGGGGGAGTGGAGCCTTGCCATCCCCCACGCGCCGCCATTGGTGCCTGTTTGCTACCAGGGAGTGTCCCTCGGCTCAGCCAGCTGCCCTTCCGTGGGCGAGGTTGCCTTTGGATGGGCAGCAGTAGCTATGAATGCCGCCGCTCTCCCTTGGCGCCCACAAGGCCTAGAGATGTTCCGCAAATGCAAGCGGCACAACAATGCCTAGCGTCGAAGGTCATCTACCAGCTGGCTTTCGTGCAGCCCTAGCCGCTGCTGAGTAGGCAAAATGTTAAGGCGGTGAAGCACTTCGTGGCCGCCTCGGACCTGGCCGTGAAGGGCAGCCTCAGCGTGACCTGCCACTACGCCAAGGAGGCAGCTTGTGTCGTGCCCCGGCGCAAAGATGGGCTGGAGCTGCCGGATCCACAGGTCACCAACACCGCCATGCTAGCCAGTACTATGGCCCAGCTGAACTCACTCAGAGTCCGGGAGTGGCAGACCTCATGCACATATTGCTGACTTACCTCATCATGGCCTTAGCACCTGTGTAGTCACTGACCTCACAGCCTAATCGGTGCCCAGTCTCAAAACTCGTCCGCAAGCCCACGTCACAGCCATTGCCCAACTCAGGCTCCACCGCGTGGTGGCCCCAAACGCCCAAGCCCACTGGTCGGGGTTAGCATAGGTGTTGTGCGTCATGCTCTTGTCAAGCTGCGGGGCAGGCTTAGGCAGTGGTCCCCTGGCAGCTGATGCTCAGCGCTGGCCCAACGTTGACCACGCGCGAGAGGCCCTTCATCGCCGCTTGGACAAGCCCAGCTATCGATTGAGTGGGGTTAGGGGCTGACCCACCTCCTAGGGCCCTCACTCTGCCTCAGCTGCTGCCGCCCCCCTGCAGCGCACCTCAGTTGGAGGTGGCAAGGCTGGGGATGAGGGGGCCCGGGTGGCGCAGGGCGCCCAGGTGGCCCAGCAGAAGCAGCAGCACAGCCCTTGGGTGGGAGCGGGGGCGGGAACAGAGGCTGC